>VMOF01000035.1:63063641-63123641 GCA_011764245.1 Trialeurodes vaporariorum | reverse complement strand
TTCAACAGCGAGGGACGAAGTTGAGATCAACTTCTCTTTCAGGTCGGATGGACAGTCGAGGAATACTAATGCTCTTTGATGTAAAAAGCTCGCAGCGCTCAGCAGTCAGGGCTGGATATCTGGGTTTCCGCGGCGATTGTGATGTATATGTTTATACCACAGTTTTGCGGCCCTCAGAAAAGTTTCGAAAAGTGATGTCCCGTGTTTCTTCTTCGTTTCCTTGTTTGCGTTGATTTTTTAGCTTTACTCGAAGGCCCCCCTTCATTTTCTCTCGGCCCTTACCTAACCCTCTCACTCACTCCTTCCTCCACCCCCTCCCACTCGCACGCCACTGTATACACAAAGCTCACGAACGTAGCCATACTTTCTATGTATAGTGTTGATGAGAGTGGAAACATAATTCCGATTTCTAGTTTAAATTTCTATGGTGAGATTTTTCAATTTAAATTTGTTAAAACTAATATGAGTATTCTCGTATCGTGACTCAAGCGCTTGCTTTTTCGGAGATCCTCATATTTTTTTCTCAATATTTAATTCTCTACAAGAGATTTTTGGCCCGATAATCATTCTTTGGGTAGAAATAGAGATTTTATACTGACAGACAAAATTGCAGTGACAAATAGAGACAGAGAGCACTAACTATGACTGCAGCAGAGGTACGCTGAATTATTGCGGATTCTACAAAACAACAGTCAACACCGTTCTGATGTCGCATGGTGTTGAATGGTGAGCACCCCCCTCTTCACTTCCCAGTCACCCCCCTGTTTTTTGAATGTCACCGTCTAACACCATGCGACATCAGAAGGGTGTTATAATTTTTGTTTTGTCGAATCCGAGAGAATTCAGCATGCCTCAAATCTGTCATATGCATTTTTAGCGTTGTGAGCCGTCTCTATTTAAATGTCTCTGAAAAGTTGCAAAGATTTTAGAGATGGCAAAAATTAACCCTTGCGGGTTCGGACAACTCTTCCTTCTTTCCAAAAACAAAAACAAACAAAAAAAAACACGTAAGTCATATTCATTATTTAATAGAAAGCTAAACATTTTGCTATCAATTAGAATCCAGTACATGTGATGTACAGTTTACTCAACAAAGTTCGGTCATAGTGGTTCATAGGGGCGGAATCAAGTTGAAACACGAGAAGTCATACTTAAGTTCAACCAATACCTTGAATTTACACCGCCGACCAATCAGAAGCAAGCATTCGTGAAAAGTAAAGTTCTGTTATACTCTACTCCGGATACACAGAAATGCACTTAGATATTTACAACGCGGCCATTTGAGTTCTACAACCGTTATTGCGCTCACTATAGGGGCTTTGCCCAACTAAACTCTCCTTCGCGAAGAAGCAATACATACCGAGAATTGGCTGACTATGGATGTTAGCTGTGCAAAAATCAAATTAAAAAGGATCTATTTCACCCATTTAGTCATATATATGACCGTTTTAAATTTTACTTTTGCACATATCACATTCATATAGACAGCCAATGGGGCTCTTGCAAACTTTTGCCAAAGAGATGGTTCTCGCATAAAAACCTGTAAAAATGACGATTAATACACTAAAAAATCCTGAAATTCATTCTCACAATCGAGCTTAATGGCGGTTCGACGCAGGTATCATGGGAGATTCCTATCTAAATTGAGACATACCTTTGTGTTTCCAAAGAGAAAGTGTCATAATATTAGATAGGAATCTCCCATGATACCTGCGTCGAACCGCCATTACGACCTTGCCTTTAAAGTAATTATGTAGGTTTATTACTGACTCTTTGACTTTCTCAGAGTGATTTTCGTGATTTTCGCTGGTTCTTACATCAGACTGGACTATTTGCTCACAGCAAAAGTTCGCAAGAGCCCCATTCTCCATATTGCTCTTACCGGAGAAGGTTCTATATAACAGTCAGACAGAGCCGCAGTGAGAAACTGCTATAGAACTAAAGGGCTCGCGTTGCAAAGTACTCATCTGACTCCATGCCACAGATTCAGTGGTGCGCACTTCAAAAGCACTGCAGCCAAGATGGCCGACAGAAGCAGAAAACACGCCGACTCACTCGGATAACTCAGACGGGCGCATCCCAAAGTTTTCTACGCATCACTGAATCTATGGTGCGCAGTCAGATGAGCATACCTGTATGTAACCTCGGAACAGAGTAAAGTTCAATTCAGAGTCCCTATATATGAAAGAGTCCCGCCATACGAGGTTCCATAGATCTCCGATTGGCTGCTGAAAACTGAAGAAGAAGAAGGGGTCGGTGAAGCCTCTTGTTTACATCTTCATAGAACCATCTTCCCAATCGCCCAGCTTTGAGGAATCTGTTCGGCATTTTTAGCTTGTATTGATGAAATTTTCTACTGAAATTGACGGAAGATGTTTAAAACAGATTAAAAGTCACGCATTACTCTTCACTGTAAACTAAAACAGGTAGTGAAGCTAACGGTAATTGAAGGTTGGGTTGACCTAACAAAGATTACTTACCCACGAGTATATGTATAAGTAATCTTCGGCGGGAAGGTCGTAGGATAAAAATGGAAACTAGAGGCGAGCCTACAGGCTCCTCAGACCCCTTCTTCTTATTCACTTTCGTTTACACTTGACTCTTTCATATAAAGGGACCGTAGTTCAACATAAGTCAAGTCCGACTTTTCGCCATCTTGGTAGAGGTAGCAGTCAGCAGTCACGTCAAACTAAAACGGCCAAAGTCCCATTGTGCGGGAGACCTCGGTCCTAGCATCCGTCAACTTCCACTCCCCCGCCCCGCCATTGTATATGGGACACACTGCATGCCACTACTGCCTCGGTGCCACAGAAACACGTTATAAAAGAGGGGTGCAGAGGGGGAAAGAAAGCGAACGAGAAAACACGGCGCACTCACGCTACCGGTAAAGCATGCAAGTCCGAGCTTAGCCTAGTCGTGAGGGTTGTATGCACGTCGCTTTCACGGCGCGGCCGGCGGCGATATCGGATAATCTTTTAGATCGGTTTTAGTAACAAATTCCGTGTCTTGGATTCCTATTCAGCCCCTGCAAACGACACTAATACTCCGGAGCGCCTGCTGACCGATCCGACGCAACAAACATTACACATTGACTCGCACGGTCTTGAGTGTGAGACGAGCGCCGCACAGTAGGAGCGAACCGATAAGAGAGGCCGGACAACGGACTTGGCGCGGAATGTGTATATGTATATATCTTTGAGAATACACAACGTAAAACTTAAAAAGTGTTTCATTAGTTTTATTCTAATATTTTCTTCGAGAATTACCATTATAGTTTATTTGTCGACGATAAAAACACTAAAAATTGCATTTTTCGTCATATAAGCCATGTTCAACCCTTCTCATTGACTCCCTTCGCTGTGTGATGTTGGTGGCAAACATTCACCTGCCAAAGCTCTTCAATACGATAGAAAAAGCGACATAGCAACAAGCTACCTCCCCCCCCCAGTCGCTACTTCTTTCCCGTCATATTTCTCTCTCTTCCTCTTTCTGTACCTGATGTTCGCACTCTCTCTTTCTCGTCATATTTCATATGCACGAGCACGATGGCTTGAATTCTTTTCAAAAGTACGACAAAGGGAACGAATTCTACATAGAATTATTCATCGGACCGATGAGCTGGTGATATGGTGAGATTATTACCAGTGGCGAGGCGTCCACTTTGGCAAAGTTTCTTTTTTCCCCTTTAAACACATTAGAAAGGTCGGAACATCTGGTCATCGCTGATGACCGAAGCATTCGATTCTTTCAGTTACTTTAAATGGAGAAAGTGCATCGTTGTCAAATTTCACGCCTCACTACTACTGATTATTACAGGGTACAGGTGCCATCGAGTGTAAAATGTGGCAACGCTGCTTTCCGTCCATTTAAGGTGATTCCTCATCAGTCTGAAGTGAGGTGTTGGCTCGATAGAAAGCGTCACTTGTCATTTATTGAGGAATCAACTTTACATGCTTATAAACTCTTTTTTTTTCTTTTCTGAAATCAGTGATCAAAATGGGAGTCTCCACAGGAGCTGCGAAGCTTTTTACTTAATTTTTTTAGCCAAATTTTCACAATATTTGTCCCAGATTGACGGATAAATCAAAAATTTTCAATAAAAAAAATTCGACATTTTGGTAAAATATTAGGCTCTATTGAGGAGTTGTATCAAGCTTGATTTATTCCATGGGTTTAAACGAAGAAAAACTGGAGAGATTTCCGCGAAACCGAAAGACACTGTTTTCGACCCTTACAATGCCTTACACCCATCCTTTTCTGATACCATACCTTACATGAGCGTTCGAATAGGGTCAGAGAGAGAGAAAGAGAGAGAGAGAGAGAGAGAGAGAGAGAGAGAGAGAGAGAGAGAGAGAGAGAGAGAGAGAGAGAGAGAGAGAGAGAGAGAGAGAGAGAGAGAGAGAGAGACACAAACTCCTATAAATTCGCTTCTAAAAGGCTACGATGCGTATTAAAATATCTAAAACAGGCTCCAATTTTCAGAGACAGTCTTCCCTCATCTTCCAAAGCTATGTCTCATACAAAAGTCCGACGTTACTTCACGATCGCATTTCCTTTTCCTCGGTTTCAAAAAGGTACTCACGTTCAAAAAGTAAACGAAAGCATGCGATTCGAGTCGTAAGCGTGGGGGAATAGGGGGTGGAAGCACTGTTCTCAGATGTACAGCTTTAGGCCGCGTATGATTTCCATAAGACTCGATGTAAAATAAACGGGATCTAACCTCAAATCTGGCAACACTCGGCGAGTGATGGTTGGAACTTTACGAGCAAGGGATCGTAAACTTCCGTACAGAGAATAATAATTTGACCATCAAATCCGCGACAGGGAACGTGCTCGCGGTCACGCGGTGGCTGTATATAACATTCCAGCACAAAGGTGGCGAAAACCGATGCAACTTTCGACAAATGTTGGGTGGAATAAAAAGTTGCGGGACCATTTACAGCCCGACAACAAAGTAGAGCACACTTGAAAGCAACCTGGTTTTGTTTTTCACGTCTCAGCACTTGAACACTGCACTTGAATGACCACAAACTGCTGAAATTTATAATGTACAATGAATTTCATAAGTTAGTATCATGGTCAAAATTTTCATAGTTAAATTTGTTGGTTGTTTTTAATAGAGTTTACGATTTTTCAAGACGTACTGGGCATTAAGTTTTTTAACCTTTTAAAATTACATTGGCGGTGCCCCGGAAGAGCAGAGGGGACGTTTTGAGAGCCCTGCACCTTGTCAGCGATTGAAAGCCCACCAAAACGACAGGTCTGCTCTTAAGTCCGTTTTCCCATTTAAAATGACAGTGACAGTGCCCCTGAAGAGCAGAGGGGACGTTTTGAGAGCCCTGCACCTTGTCAGCGATTGAAAGCCCACCAAAACGACAGGTCTGCTCGTAAATATGTTATCTCATTTAAAATTACATTGGCACTGCCCCGGAAGAGCAGAGGGAACGTTTTGAGAGCCCTGTGCCTTCAGAGCGATTAAAAGTCCAACAAAACGACAGGTCTGCTGTTAAGTATGGTTTCCCATTTGAAATTACATGAGCGGAGCCCCGGAAGAGCAGAGGGGACGTTTTGAGAGCCCTGCGTCTTGTCAGTGATTAAAAGCCGACAAAAATGACAGGTCTGCTCGTAAGTCTGTTTTCCCACTTGAAATTACGTGAGCGTTGCCCCGGAAGAGCAGAGGGGACGTTTTGAGAGCCCTGCGCCTTGTCAGCGATTAAAAGCCCACGAAAAAGATAGGTCTGCTCTTAAGTCTGTTTTCCCATTTAAACAATCCCAATTCTCATTCGTTCAATTAAAACTGTCCGATTGAGCAAAACGAAAGTGCAAGTGTTATGGAGTGGCAATTTGGACATAATAATTTAATACAGTCAATTGGTGATGACATTTTTTTGCTTCTATCTGTTAAAGCGGAAATTTTGTTTATCGTCCAAATGCTTCCAAAAATAGTATTCAAATACAATTCCTGTGTCTAGATAGCCTCTAAAATAATTTCTCCTCCCTTTCAAGCCACTTTCAAATAGATTTGTCCTAGCATTTAATTTAACGTAAAAAAAAATAAGAGGCTTAAAAATCGAGTACCCGCATGGCCGTAGCCAAAATTGTTGTTCGAGGGTGCTGCAACTCTAGAATTTTATTAGGGGTGACTGCGGATCGTTACCACCTCTTTTCCCTTTCTTTCCTTTCCATTCTCCCTTTCCTTTTTTCTGACGATTCAGAGGGGAGGCTGTAGCTGTAGCCAAATTAGCCCCCCCCCGGTTTCGGTCATAAGGTCCTATAATATGTCCGTAACAGATCAGCTCCTGTAAAATGTCCAAAAACAGATCCTTATCGAGGCCGCTTCACCGATGGTGTCTTCAAAATTACGCTCAAAAAATCCCACGCCTATGGGTAAAATTCGGTGAAACAGCTAGACTACATTATTTGTTACCTGAATCGTTCCGGAAACAAAAAACGATAGCTTTTTATGGACAAAAAAAGTCACGTTTGTACCCAGTGTGCCAGGGGACAGCCGCGATATTATATTCATGCGTCATATCAGAGACTGTTTGCCCACTACAAGCACTCGTTTGCTTGACTGCGGGCACTGGTCAAATATTTTGAATCCGATGGGATATCTCTAAATCTGAGGGGAAATCAAGACCGCTTCTAGTTTCGAAGAGAAAGAGAGAGAGAGAGGGAGAGAGAGAGAGAGAGATAGAGTGATAGAGGGGGGGAGAGGAAGAAAGAGAGAGAGACTATACACACTTTAGAGTGTGTCTCAGAAAGCCAAATCGAGATAATTGAACTATACAGTTTCGATTCCTGACTGAGAGCTGGTGAAACAATCAGAAAGCACCGTATACACTTTCCATTTCCACGTTTAAAACACATCAGTTTGAAGTTAAGAAAGCAAACATTAAATATGAAACATAAGCTTTGTTCATTGAAACACTTCTTCTTTACATTTTTGTTCCACAAACGTCTATCTAGGTCCATGCATTTTTTTCAAAGCTCGACAAGTTTTTAAAATAATATATTTTTTTTTCTGAGCACAAGAAAAATATTGGAGGCGTCTCAAGTTGTAATTGGATGAAATGCAGCTGAAGCAAACCGCCAAGGTTTATTTCCATCGCATAGTCCATCACTTTTTCACCCGAGGTATTAAAAAACTCGGAGAACGCTTTGAGGAAGCAACAACCTCTAAGTGAAAAATGTCCAAAAATCATAGAAAATAAATGTTTCAAGAATCAAAACTACATCCCATCTTGAATATTTATTTTCTATACTCCATATAAATATTTATTTTCCAGTTCAATAGTTGGCGGACAATTTTTCCTCATTATTATAGAGAAACAGCTTTATCTCCCAAAAAAGACTTAGAATCAATAAATAATATGCCAGGTAGAAAGCTGAAGAACGGCTTTAACTATGTAAAAAAGAATATTTCTAGCACAAAACGTACTGAGATAAAAAAAAAAAAAAAAAAAAAAAAAAAAATATAGGGGAACTTTCTTTATTATGGCCTTCGTAGTTGACCAAAACGAACTCTAACATCCTAGACCTTGCAGCTCGTATTATTTAAATGAACCTAATATTTAAAACCATAATCTTACCTTCGAATTCCATGATTAAAATCAAGTCTATGCAAAAGCTTGCTAAGGCCAAATTTTCGGTTTTCAAAGAGGCCGTCCTCAGAGAAACAATCCTCAAACACAACACGATAGACTTTAGCAATTAGAAATCTGATAAAAGCTTTAAACCACTATGTAACAAAACCTAAGGAATAAATGCAAAAAATAAAATAACTAATCGGAAGTACAGTTTTCGTCAAAATCTTAATATTCCCTCAGCTCAACTTTTAAGGATTTGTGCATTTATTGTTTCTATTCTTGAGTCGACCGCTTCTTGTCAAAGACAATCGGTCATTACTCCTTAACGTAATGTGAACTGCGTTGTTGCAAGCTCGCAGTCATTAAAGAAAAAACAATATTAAGAAGAATACAATATGAAGTACAAATTGAAATTTTTACTGAAAAGTATTTTTTTTTCTTCTTCTTTTTGCTCTCGTTTGCTTGTTAGATTTTAATGTTTATTACTCATTGTATCGTACTTTGTTACCTTGAAATTCAAAACTTTTTCTTTTTATTGCTTTGCTATATACTTGTATTTGTAGTTGCCCCGTTGCCCCTGAAGTGAGGACGTCCGAAACTAGGAGCCTTTGAAAATTAATTTATGGATTTATGGACTCATATGGCAGCAGCAGTGGAGCGAGTCAATGGGATGAGTCGGACATGGAATTTATGTCTAAAAATGGAAATCTGAATGTTTTTACAGTCAAAAAACAAACTATGAAGGGTGCGATTCTTGAAGGAAATTCTACAATAAAAACCCCAATGAAACCCTTTTCAAACTTCTAAACTGAGTATTAGCAAAGATCTCCGAATTTGAATCTGTCTCGCCATGTCCGAACTGTTGAAACAGGTTTTGGAGGCTCAAGCCCCCCTTCCCCAATCTTTTGGAAGGGCTTCAAACAAGGGAAAAGCAAAGGTCGTAACACCGTAAATCCCCCAACCCCCCCCCCCCCCCTTTATACGGAGAGGGGCTCAAAAAGGTGGGATGCAAAACAAAAATAATTACAGTTTGCCAAGCCCCCTCCTCCCCAATCATCTTTTGAACCCACGAACCGCTAAAGTAGAGCGGAGTATCAAAATTGTGAATATTTAATGATAGTTGTCAATATTGTCAATTCACCGATTATAACACCAGTTGACCAGAGGATTACAAAAGTTCAGTGTATTACTGTTAAGAGTTAAATACTGACAGCTGTGATCTTCCCTCAATCGAGTGGAGTCAGCATTAATTTATCAAAATATTTGCAATTTTTTAAGTCAGTGGACCAGAGAGAGAGAGAGAGTTTTTAAGTCAGTGGTGCCAACTCGACCGGCTGAGATAATATCACAGATTATACCATTTCCGTGCATTATATAGTCATGCACTAAATTGAACAGGCAATGAGTAGGTAACTTTTTTATCCACCGGTGAAATGATCGGTGGATTGAAAAATGCAATGAAATAAACACAAAATGACAGTTCTGTGACGGAGGTCGTTTCAGCTCGATCAATTTCACTCTCGGTCCAACCCTTTGCATTTTCAAACCGTTTCGCTCAGTTCATTTAGTTATAATATAGATACTGAAATTGTGTAAACATTGACATTTTCATCCATAACCTGGCAACTATACCTACCTATACATATAACATCGATTGTAAAGTTTTAAGGGGTATGCGAGCTTATAGCGTTGCTAGAACACAGAGTATCGACAAATTCAACTTATCTTTGACACAATACAATGACTGGGCCCCTGGGACATTAGCAAAGAATTATTCAGTTGATATGAAACTTGCAGTCGACACAATTGAATAAATGCATGCGTACATAGATTATACAGCTCTGCAGAATTACAATTCAAATAGCAAATTTCGATTTGACATTCTATTTTAAGAATAAAAACGTTGGTTTATTTCGACTTCTGAGACTATTTCGTAGTTATCGCGGAAACGCCAGTATGCCTATAGTTAACATAGCAGTGGCTCGGATATTGTATTTATCTGTCTCTCTTGTAACGCATTTGTAAGAGAAGGATGGATATATAGGGGGCTGCCACGTGGCTTCAGTCCCTACTTCTGTCCTTTTCTAACTCATGCGTTCAAATGGGGTGAGAGACAGACAGACAATATCTTGGCTGCGGCTATGCTGGTTAAGCTAATGTATCCATAAAATACCCAAATACCCCTTCGATACCACTCCCGAGATATTCGTTTTCGAGACTCGATCTATGATTCTTAGTAAAAGCTACTTTAAATCGTTAACTTTTATTTTACTAACTACTCTTTTATCGAGTGCCTTTAACCACTGGGATATGCAAAATGAACACCGCGGAGTATAGAGTTGTTTGAATACCCAATTTTGAGCGAGTAATAGCTTTAATTCTACCAAACTGAAAATGGTAGAAAAAAAAAAAAAACAAGCAGGGAAAATTCCAACACGCAGGTGTTGGAAAAGCGTGCCACTAAAGTCTGAACAGCTTTAATGATTTTGCTAGCAGTGATAAACCATCAAAGAGGAACCACGTAACATGGAGCTGATCTCGAGAAAATTGAGTCCAAAGTTGAAGAGCTAGCATTTAAAAAAAAAACTCGGAATTACTTACGTTCTGATTTCATTCAACTGCCGTGTTATTTTTTTTGCATTTCAACACCGGAAAAAAGGAATTTCCTATGCAGGAAAGGTACCTTCTTAATTTTTAGCGTTTAAAGTGACTTGGTTCCTTTCTTCTTTTTGTTTCGCATAGTCACGAAAACCGAATCTCTAAGAGAAACCAAACGGCAGAGTTGGTTTACACTGTTGATATATTAAAATCCGTTAATCCGGACTTATACTCTGTTCACGATAAGAAGGCGGGTGAGAATTCAGGTAGTAACGCACTATTTAGCAACAGTGCGGCTATGCTGGCTACTCCAACCCTTTGCAGTGGCCGTTGTTCTCCCAAACTCTCTCTTGGCACGGAGGATTTCCAAGAACCGACAGACTCAAAAATTTACACACGTCCAGTTAAAATTGCGAACGGTCAAAAATACGAAAAAACGGACGAAATTTTCGCCCTTAAGGGCCAAAACTCGGCAATAATAGTCGACTTTGAATATTGATGACTCTCAGAAATTCGTATTTTTCAGTCCGAATTAAATTCAGGATATTTCGGCCAATATTGAATTTCTGAGAGTCATCAATATTCCAAGTCGACTATTTTTGCCGAGTTTTGGCCCTTAAGGGCGAAAATTTCGTCCGTTTTTTCGTATTTTTGACCGCTCGCAATTTTTACTGGACGTGTGTAAATTTTTGAGTCTGTCGGTTCTTGGAAATCCTCCATGCCAAGAGAGAAGTCGGAAGAACAACGGCCACTGCGAAGGGTAGGAGTAGCCGGTATAGCCGCATTGTTGCTAAATAGTGCATAACTACCTGAATTCTCACCCGCCTTCTCATCGTGAACAGAGTCCGTTTCCAATTCTATAAAAGGAACCAAGTCGGAGTTGGTTCCTTACGTGACTCGGATTAAGGTTTAAGAAAAAGGAACCAAGTTCTCATTTTATTTCATCATATGGACAATGACTTCAATGAGGCTCACCAGCTCACTTTTACTTGGAATTTTGACGGGAAATGGTTGTTATTAGAAGAAGCACTTGTTGCTTCGAGATTCAGTATTGCTAGGTCTATCAATCAATAACTCAATTTTATCAAAAATGTCACTCAGTTCTTTTGTGACAAGTGCTGTCCAATTGAGCTTCTTTGGTGAGAAACGATGAAAAAATAAAAGATCAGATGTATCTATAAGGAGATGAGTCAAAGGCGTTGTATTTTTGTGCTTGTTTCTTGTTTTCAAAACTTTGGAGGGCTTTAGCTCAGAAGAGAAACATTTGTAGCAAATATTCATGTAGAAAAATAAAGCCTTATATAGGTACATGTTGACCCCAAAAATACACTCCAAAAGTTTGGCACTTAAGTTTTGCAACACCCTATATTCTTGATATTTTGCTCCCCGCCACCCTTCACAGAACACATCTTGACCATGCAAATTTTTAAAATCCCAGTTTGACCGTAGAGATATTTTCTTTCCACCCCCCCCCCCTTTCAACGAAAAAGGGGAAAATGGATCGCCTGTCTTTGATGTTCGTCGTATGAGCGTGCACAGATTGTTCGGCTTTACGAATGCTATTTTGGCTTTCTTTATAATGCGTTTTGTGGGTTTATTAATGGATTTTATGACTTTTTGATGCCGCCAATGTAATTTTCAGGCGATTTTAAATAAAAATCAAAACTCTATAGCGCTGTAGCAAAAGTTTGCAACAAACCTATTGAAAGCTGAAAAGAGAAAATTGTTTGATAAGGCTCGATCTTTTTTACCCACATAAAATATAGACAATAGATATTTCTAAATCCCTCCACATTTTAAACGGTTTGTTCAGGGATCGAAAATGAGGGTTTCGTTCTTTTGAAGTAAAAAAGTGTCATTTTCGGATGATTCTAATGATTCTAAATAATAAACAGTTTTTTTTTTTTTCTTTTTTTCCGTTTTAGGTGCTGTCAGCACTTATTGCGATTGTCACGATGTAGATATGTAATATACATAAATGGAACACTTGCGAATTCATGAAAAAATAATCCTTTAAGAACTAACCATTTCAGGTGCCCTTTACACATCAAGCATTCTAGGGGTATAGATTAGTAGGTGTGGAGGTTTAAGACGTTTGTGGATTTTAATTCCCCCTCTCCCCATTTATTTTCTTGAAAAGTATCGAAAGTTTACAGTTAAAACTATGCCATTATGCACTATAACACATTGTCATAATATTTTTTTTTTCTGTTGCCGTTGGTCGATATCATTTTTCGTGTTGGAGAAGCAAAGTTTCATATGGACCTATAATTTCCGAAATTTGAAGAAGCTTCCAGTAAAAAATACTGTACACGCGAGAAACTTTTCAGGATAGGTAAATAAGTTATTCCAGACTCAATTTCATAGCCGCAGCAAGGAGGCTGTCCAGGGGTGGAAGACACGTGACAGCCCCTCTCACTTTTTAGAGCTATTAATGCGAATTTTACCCCCGTCCCTTTGTTCTGGATTTTAAAAACCTTTTTTTCGCAACAAAACGCCCAAAATTTCCTCAAAAATCCCTTCATTGCATAGACGCTCATTAAGGGGTTTTCAATTTGTCGATCCTCCAGAATTTCAAATGTTTCCCAAAGACCAAGACCTGTTTAGTGTGACGTCATGAAAAGAATTGGCTCCAAAAAAAGGCTCCGCCTCACTCGCGCTCTCGTGGGTTTTCCCATATGAAACAAGATCCAAATTTTCAAATACAAGTGCTAGTAAACAACATGTTCTTTGCACCAGTTGTGTTTATCACACCATTGGGTTTCACGTCCCTTATAAAATGTCCGATTGTTTCAATGAATTTTTTTCCGATATGATATATATTCCCTCGCTTTTTTTCCCATAGAAATAATCGAAATTCCATAAAAACAATCGGAATTCGTGTAGATTCAAGCGCGCTGACTATAGCAACGATAGGTTTCATGATTGAAATAAGGCGAAATCATCTATGGCTCTATTCTTACAGTTTTAACAGCCACTTTTTTCTCAGTGATAAAATATGAGCCCGCTATACCACAAACTTTTTGAAACATCGCGCATCAATGCACAATCACAGTTATATCGAAGAAAGTCCTATGTTTTGTCCTTGTCACACTCACAGTTTCTTATGAGCACAAAATTCTAGGATATAGGCTCATCAGCACCATCACGACATGTGTTATACCTCGAACAATAGCTTCGATACGAAGAGAAGTTGGAATGATTGAGTGTCTTGGCGGTGATACTCCCATAAGTAACCGTGAGTAAGACGAGGACAAAACGTAGAACATCTTTCGGTATAACTGTGATTGTAAATTCGCTTGTGATCTTTTAGGAATTATGTTAGAGTGAAAAGATACTTTAAAATACGTGGAATCTAATGGTGCAATAAAATTTGAGAAAACTGTTCTTTAACTAGCATGAATTTGCGTTCGAAAATTTGGATCTGATTTCTTATAGGTAAATCAACGAGAGTGAGAGATAGAGCATTTGTTTGGAACCAATTCTGATCGTGACGTCATCACTAAACAGGTCTACTTAAGGATATGAATGAGTCCCTCTCTTTTCTATACCCCGCCCGCTCTTCATCAATACCTCGCCGTCACTTCTTTTCGGAACCCTCGTCAAACAGATTTTGACACATTTAGGGTCTTTAGACCCTGCGCGGCCCGACCGCTTAATGCACCGTGAAGAAATCTTGAGACCGGTGGAGCCCAAAGGCGAGGGGCAAAGAGGGTTTCTGTGAAGGATGTTTCCACCCCCTCCTGCCTTGGAATTTTGACTCATAGGTTGGCACAAATGACTTAGGTTGCTGGACCTGTATGGAATTCTCGTTCAAAGGAATTCGACTTTGACGCTTAATAACTTATAGAAAGTAACAGGAATACCAAAACTTTTACAATTTTAAGAAAATAGACGCCGAGACCTCCTGGATTGCAGCAATAAATTAACGATTAATGAAACCAGTTTTATGAAAACACGTTTTTAATTTTTCAAACCTTTCCCGCCAAGGTTTTGCCATAAGCAAAGCATGCAACCTATGTATTAGATATGAAAATGAAAACAAAAAGCGTACCGTATATATACGGCACGCTTAAAAAAAAAAAAAAAATTAAACCAGTGGTGATGGGACTCTTGCAAACTTCTGCTTTAAACAAATGATTAATCAGATCTGGCGTAAAAACCAGCGAAACTCACGAAAATCACACTAAGAAAATCTACAAGTCAGTCATAAACTTAGAAAACAGCTGTAGTGGTAAGACAAGATTGTAACGGTGAAGCTGCGATGGTATCATGTGAGATCCCTGTCTAATTCGTCAATTTTTCTACGGAAACACAGAAATTTGTCTCAAATTAGATAAAAATATCCTATGATACCTGTGTTGCGTACCTTTTCCATTAAGCCCAATTTTGAGAATGAATTTTGTGATTTCGTACTGAACCCATCGTCATTTTTATAGGTTTTTACGCATGAATAAATCAATGAACTCTCCAATCATCGGTAGTATACATTTACCGCGGGTTCAATTTTTAAATTTAATCAAATATTTGTGAAAACCAGAGGTTCATTTTTCTGAGTATCAGTTGAAAGAAAGTGACGTTTCCAAAAATAAAAAAAAAAAATAATAATAAAAAATGCGGGGGCAGTTTTGGAAAAAGCTGAAAATAAATGTGAACGCCGAGGATGGAGAAAGGGAGAACTGATTCAGTGGGGAGTTTAAGGGGGGGGGGGAGGTTGGCGCGACCACATCAAGCCGCGAGAAATGAAAACGATAAATTTCGAACACCGACTCTGCGCTCCCCCCTCCCTCTCTGCCCCCTTCAACCCCCACAAGTGCCTAGGAGCGAGGCTCTTCAAGGAACGAGTGAAATATAACCTTTGAACAAAAGGTGTGTTGCAGGTTGCATCTCGGCCCCGTGCTTTCGCAGCATCGATTGCACGGTAATTTCCACGTATAGGTATAAGACCCAACCGCGGCTGACAGTTTTCGGCTGGTGCGGTAAATCACTCTTGGAACAAGGAACGAGGCTCTACTGAGAAAAATTATAGTCGATGGAGAGAATGTCCGCCTTCGAAATTTCATCGAGGCTTCGCCACCTTCAGAGAGGAAAAACTTGCAGTTCAAACGATACACGTATAATAGTTTTTCGGTGAATAATTATTTTTATATCGAAATAGACTGTTTTAATAGAGCCATACATCGTATCGATCGCCGTTAGAGGATCTATCTCTGGTTCCGAACAAACTCTGATTCATAAGCTCATTTTTGAACGGAAATTTAGGCTATTAAGTCAAACAATTAATGCGACCTTTTGGTGAGTATGAATTCTACATCCTCAAAAATGCTTAATGGATATGTTGCAAACTTTCGCTACAGCGCTATATAGTGTTCAATCTCATTTAAAATCGCGTGACAAGTCCAATGGTGGCATCTGAAAGTCATAAAATGCAGTAAGAAACACACAATAGACGTTTAATGAAATCCAAGATGGCGGTAAACTATAGAGCAACCTGTATGCATGCACCACGAAAATCCAAGGATAGCCAACCTCGCAATATCGATCACACCCAATCACAACGTGAATAAACACATAACTTCTGAAGCTGTGAGGTTGTCAACGTTGGCAATCCTTGGATGTTAAAGGTGCATGCATACAGATTGATCAATATTTTACCGCCATCTTGGATTTCATTAAACGCCTCTTGTGAGTTTATTATCGCATTTCATGACTTTCTGATGCCACCAATGGACTTTTCGGGCGATTTTACATACGATGATACACTCTTTATCGTTGTTGCAAACGTTTGCAACAGACCCATTATGCCTGGTTCCACGACTAAAAATACCGAAATCATCAAGAGATTACAAATTAAACGATTCACATAGAGGTTCGAATTACCCAGATGTTATTGTTGTTGTTGTGGAATTGGCAGGATTGCGAGCGACTCTAACCTCCAAATGTAATAATGTTTCATCTGTAATATCTTTTTGATTCCGATAGTTTTTGTCAAGGAACCAGGCATAATTAAGCTTTCTTGAGGACGTAGAATTCATAACTGCAAACATTTCGTATTAATTTCTTGATTTAATTAATAGTCACAATTTTCGATAAAAAATTCCCTTTATCGGGAAATTACATTTAACCAGAGTTTGTTTGGAACCAAAACCCCTGGGACGGCAATCGATACGATATATCGCTCTACTTAAACAGGCTATGGCACCATGATGCTCTTTCGAGCATCTACAACTTGTGCAATGTGCGGTTCGATAAAATTATCGATACTTCTATCTCCTGCATCAAAATAGATAGGAATAAATGGAAAAAATTACACCTTAAACCTAACCTAAAAACCCTCCATGGGAGTCAAACATGTTACCAATTAGGCTTGGTCTTTCTTTAGGCTAACTACAGATCATAACATCCTAAATTATCATACAAGATCGTTTCAGTTTTTTCATTAATGGATCAGTTTTTTAATGCTGAGACTCGTGCGTGATGGTTGATGAAAACTGGCAACTGAGCCTAATCCAAGTGTGGAAGGTTTTCTTACTTTGTAAGCTTATTTTTATTTTCCCTCTCCGAAACCCCCAGTTTTTTAAAACATTTAAGGAAATGAGACAGACACACGAATATGAAAATTCCCTTAAAGCTCTCTCCATGTCTAAACTGTTTACTGAACTATAAATGCCAAAATAATTATGAGATCCCGCTACCCCGCACCCCATTAGAACTCGCGTGATACCCCCATTAACTTTTCTTACCATCAAAAAACTACACGGAAAAAAAAACTACGGTGAAATTAACCATACGATAGCTGATTTTGGCACCTGCTAGATGTTATGGCAATTTTAACCAAAAGTATACTATGTTTTGACTAGGTACTAGGTGATGTTACCTGATTGCATGTTGAATTTACTCAAAGTATCGGTAAATGTACCATACTTCTGGTCAAGTTTACCATAACATCTAGCAGGTGCCAAAATCAGCTATCGTATGGTTAATTTCACTAATCTTTTTTTTTTCCGTGTAGGCAGATGATAACGCAGTTAGAGACATAGAAGTCGTTTTTCATCAAGTTATACGCATTTAATAATTTAGGTCAGTGTAATGAGACATTTGAATGTCTCTCCAAAATTTGGCAACAGTGGATAGACATATCTCGGAGGCACCACGTATTAGTGAAACCGCTGGAATTTTTATTTCACTTTCTCTAAGATGACAAAAAAGAAGAAGAAAAAATCAAGGATAGAAGAAAGGTCGATGGGGGCCATTACGTGACTTCAGACACTATCTATGTCTCTTTCTAATACGTAAGTTCAAATGACGAAAGACAGAGAAGAACCAACTTCTGCATCTTCCTCTGACAACGTGTTTAGCAGTGGCAATAGTAAAGTAGAACATGATGATAAGTAAATGCTTCCTGTTGCGCACTAACGCTGTTCTCACCAGAGCCGCCGTTTCGCGTGTAATAAAGGACATTTTTCAATTCACCGATGACTCCACCGGTTGATAAAAGATTACACGGTTCAGTTTAGTGTATGACTGCACTGCTCGAAGATACTCTGATCTTTTATCAATCGGTGGAAATGCCGTTAATTAATTGAAATATCTGCACGTTTTTCTAAAGTAATCGACGACTCTATACTGGTTAAGAAAAGATTACAGATGCGAGTATACTCGTGCATTACAGTCATACACTAAACTAAACTGTGTAATCTTTTCTCAACCGGTGGAATCATTGGTGAATTGAAAAATGTCATTCATTATACTCAAAACGGAAGTTTTCGTTCTCTCTAGCGTTCAACCGACACGGGCGTCTCAAAGACATCGTTTTTAATACATCAGGATTCATTGATGTGGTTATTTCATTCCAAGATACTTTCAAGCACAGTCCGGATGTGACGAGCTGACAATTTCTCTTCGAACGATCAAAGTCGTTTTGAATCGTTTCACAAATTATGCATAAAAGTTTAAACTTCTTCAGTCTGTTGATGAAAAATGTCACTCCGTGTCTGCGAAACTTGTCGGTATACTTACTCGGTGCAAATTGTAAATAGATAGGACGTTACAGTACAAGGTATATGGAGAACAGGTATGGACAACACTCTGAGCTTGGCTCTGATTGGTTGTGGAAAAAGCGACTCCACCGCCATTTCTCTGACCGCGCGATTCAAATTTAGATGCCACATCTTGAAAAAGAAAAGGAACAACGTAATTGATGATGTTAATCCATTCTATAGTCACAAAATTAACATTTAAAGATGAAAATTACATTTCATTGTTCAAATAAATAAAGTATTGCGTCAGATAAACTTCCCCTTCAAACCTAACCACAAACAACAATGCAAGAAATACACGGTGTAAATAGGAGACAAGATGGCGGCGAAGTCGCTTTTTCCCAAGTGGCCACGCCCGCCCCCTGAGCCGAGTGTTGTCCATACCTGTTCTCCATATACCTTGCTTACAGTATAACAATCATAACTAAATGTCAAGCGGACTCAATACATTTACACTTACCTAAATTCTATTGCAGATCAAACAAAAAATTCAACAAGGAAATCATCTTACCTGAAACAAAAAGACAAATTTTGAATAAATAAATAAATAAATAAATAAATAAATAAATAAATAAATAAATGTAAAGTAATTTAAAATCACTAGCCTATACATGTATTTTCTTATGATGCATATACAAAATTTTCTTTGTTAATTTATACAAAACCCTTGCAATGGATCCGTATCAATTCCCACTGATAAGAAAATATATTTTTTCATTTTATGAAAGTCATATGTTTGTTGCATCATCGTTTCATTTTGTCCATTTTATAACCTGCGTAAAATATCGATTCGAGAGAAGTTCGAACTTTCAACAATCATTGAAGAAATGGATTTTAAATAAAGTGGACTAAAAAGATGTGGACATATTTTTAAGTGGACATAACATACACTGGACTTCAAAATATTGGACATATGAATTAATGGACATTAAAAAAGGTGGACTTAAACAAAAGTGGACATAGTGTCGGCGAACGTTTAGTCCTGGAACCTACAAGATCAACAAACTGAAATTGCTTTTATTTTGTTAAAAATGTGGCTTTCACTGCTCTCGCGTGGAAGGTACTATTCCATCAACTACACCATCAATTGATCGGAATCAGGGTAAATAAATCACCTTCAACATCGGACTCGTTGAAGCGCCTTAATCCAATTTGGTGGAAACGAGGATTGATTGGAAGAGAGCAAGAGGCTAGGGAGGAGAGATAGTAGAAAGAAGAGAGTAGAAAGTAGACAGTGTAGAGAAGATGGTTAAAAAGCGAATGCACGAAAAATCATTGAGTGCAACTTTTGGGGGTTATTCTTGACTTTCGTTTGCTGTCCACTTATTTCCAATTGAGGGGAAAAAAAGGATCCCGGAAAGACAAAACTATGCATTCACTCATGGATGAAATGTCTTCAATTCGAGAGACATTCTAAAAAAAAAAAACGAGATTCTCTTGGACCGGATGAGACTATATATATTGTTACTCGTAGATAGCGCCACAACTCAATTTTTTTTCTTCAAAATTTGACTTCAAAAGCCTATCTTTTTTTTTGTTTTGTTTTTTTTTCTGAAAGTATTAATCCAAAGGGGCGTCCCCACAGAAACGGCATAATTTTTTATTCAATTTTTTGCGCCAGATCTCAAAAATATTGGTCCTAGATTGATAAAGAAATCAAGCACCAAAATTTTGGCAGAATTAATTTTTCCTTGTTCCTTGAAATAAGTGGGAGAAAGGAGAAGAAAAAAAAATTCGAACACGAAAGGAAGGTTTGAAATTCATTCAAATTTCAAATCAACACAAATCGCAAAAGTGTCTATGACTCTTGCTTATATTGACCCCCACGGCCGAACAGTCACGAAATAAAAAATGCAACAGACTTCAAGGAGGTCGTACCTCTCTTCCCCTTCGTGATAACCTACTCCTGGGAAGAGCTCACTGTCAGACAGACATGGAAAGAGAGTTTGCAAGACAGGGGTTTATTTTTTATTTTTTTTTTCTCATGATCTGACTTTATACCTGTTACATCATCATCATCAGTTACTTTTTCTGTCCCTCTCTCCAACGTTGGCTATAATTGTGTTTCTCGAAACGACATTATTTATTTTTGAGTCTGTCAAGAATGAAACAGCGGCAGAGTAAAAATTGAATGCACGACTTTTCCAGCTCAGACAACAACGTTTCCAAGTTAATGACGTCTGGAGAGAAACATTAAATGTGTTTATCTCGCGAAGAATTTCATGGCTGAGGTGAAGAGCGCAGGGGAAACGGTGAAATGGAGGTAGAGGGTGTCTTTCTGATGAGTCCGAGCCTGAATCTCCTGTTTTAATTCCCCACAGAGATGCCAAAAGTAAAGAAGCAAAGGAAGATATATGAATTTTCAATGAGATTTTACGGTATGATATTTTCCACCAAGCCTTACAACTTAAGAGAAAAACTGCAAATAGTTTTTGATTGTCGTTCGCGGAACAATTTTGTATTATCGAAAGTTTAAAAAAAAAAAAAAAAAATAGAATATTTGCACCAAGTTTCAAGAAAATCCTTAGCACCATTTTTTTTTTTTTTTTTTTTTTTGAAATTTCAATTTTTACCCTATCTAAGGTTACAACCCCCCTCCTTAAAATTCCTCAAATTAATTTTAAGGGAGAAAACAAAAAATCATCTCTTGAACTATCAGAGAGAACCCTAACTACCAAATTTGAATGCAAATGGACCCATAGGTTATAGAAATTATGATGTGCCTCAGACAGACGCGAACAGACATTTTTTCGGAATATGAATTTTGAGCTCAGGGGGGCCTAAAATCCCAAGAAATGGAATAATCCTAACTTCCAAATTTTTCATTGAATCGTAAAATGAATAATCAATGGAAATACTTTAATTCATTACAGGTTAATGAATTGATTTTTCCAATGAGGTTTTACGGTATGATAGTTTCTACAGCTTAAGAGAAATACTATGAGTAAATTTTGATTGTTATTCGAGGATCAATTTTATATCATCGAGAGTTGTAAAAAAAAAAAAAAAAAAATAATGAGTATAACTTCATAAAATTATTATGACCGAGAATATTGCCTTTTATAATTAAACGAAAACGATGTTGTCTAACCATTTGTTGAAAAGGAATTCAATTACATATTATTGTTTCAGATTATATATTAAGTCAAATTTGAATCATTAGATAAATACCCAGTGGAAGTACTATCGTCCATTTTCAGATCGATTTTTGTAATGAACGACTTTCCAGCATCGATAAAATCAGTCTATAAATAGTGGTAATGACTTGAGACGGGTCCACGAAACCCTCCTTTAATATCCCTGTAAAAGTTTCTTGGAGGGAAAAGGAGTGATCGAGTATGAAATTAGATTTGATGGTTAATTGCTTCCTTACCCTCGATGAATAGGTCAATTATTTCAGTCAACAAACTAAAACCGGGCATCGATAAAAGTTAGTTATAATATTTTGCCTGGATCGATTACTCCGTTTCACTCTTGCTGGGTTAGGCGGTGCGGCATGGCATCCGCAGGCGAGAAGTTAGCTCCTCCACTTTTGCTCCAATGCAAGAGACTTATACACAGGGTGTCCCAAAAGTAACGAGACTGCCACTGTAACTTCAAACTAAAAACAAGCTAGCGAAATGATATTGGGATCATTTGAAAGATCAACTCATTTTCTATGGATTACTTAACGAATTTTACAATTGATGTTTCTATAGATTTTTTATCGATTTTTGTCTTCTTTTTCTTATCGAGTTCTCAAAATGCAACTTGAAATTTCCGTTTTAAGAAAAATCCGACGATATAATCACTCTGGCCGAACTTGCAATACTGTGCTTTTGTGTCTCGACTTCCGTGAACCGTTCCAATTGCGATATCCATGACGCAAGACGCTGCGCTGTCGTATGAATGAGGCTCTTGCAAACTTTTGCTGTGAGCAAATGAATAGTCCAATGTGGTGTAGAAACCAGCTAAAATCATGAAAATCACACTCAGAAAGTACAAAATTCAGTAATAAACTCACATAACTGCTATAACGGCAAGTGCATAATGGCATGGCGCGGTTCGACGCAGGTATCGTGGGAGATTCTTGTCTATTATGTCGCTTTCTCTACGGAAACACAGATATATGTCTCGATTTTAGATAGGAATGTCTCATGATACCTGCGTCTCTCCACCCTAAGCCCGATTCTGAGAGTAAATTTCGTGTTTTTTTTTTTTTTTTTTTTTTTTTTTTTTTGTGTACTCATCGTCATTTTTACAGGTTTTTATGCAAGAATCAACTCTTTAATCCCCTATAGAAAAAGTTTGCAAGAGCCCCATTTTCAACTAAATGGGCTCATCTGGAGCTCAATCGATAGAAAATGAATTGATCATTCAAATAAATTCAAGATAATTTCTCAACCTTGTTTAATTTTGAAGTTACAGCGTCAGTCTGATGGGCTCGTTTGGGACACCAAATATGTAGAAAGTGCCATTTACGGACGAAGCGTTGATGAAGCTTCCGCGAACTTGTACCCCTCCGATCATAGCTGCCGATTTGCGTAGATTTAATGACATTTTGAAATTTACCGAAGATTCCAAGGATTGAGAAAATATTACAGAGTTTAGTTCAGTGTATGACGGTAATGCACGAAAATAATAGCATATTTTATATTTTCTCAACCGGTACATTTTAACTAATGAAGTAATGGCGTTTCCACCGATTGAGAAAAGATTACAGATCGGAGTATTTTCGTGCATCAGGTAAGTACAGTCATATAGAGTCCCTATATACTATGAGAGTTGCGCCATTGCTGAATCCATTTCTGATTGGCTCTCAGATTTAGGCTGTCAAGAAAGCTCCAGGAGGCAAAATGCAAATGGTGGAGGGTTTGTTTACTATTCGCGAGCTCGCGCTTTCATTACACATTTGAAGTAACAGTGACCGCGGTAATTTTTGTGAACTTTTACTCTGCTTGAATTTTATTCCGGAGAACATTATCTCTTTCAATAACGACCGTTATTGTCGAGAATCTGAATCACAGAATACTCTAATCAGAACGGAAACTCTAATTCATTTTGAAACATTCTTTACTTCGGGCCGCCATGTTCGAAAGTGAGTATCTTCGGCAATCTTCGGCAGATCTTCGGCAACTGGCCGAATTGTGATTGGTTGTATAGCCTGAAAAAGCATGTCCGCCATCTTGAGAAGTGAGTAGGCACAGTTGCCAGTTTGTGCCAGTAAATTCCAAATCTTGTTTCCATTGGCTCTTATGGGAGTTTCCCTTCTGATTGTATTATTCTGTGTCTGAATCTAACCTATAAGAGATAGCGAAATAGTGGCAACAGCGCAGAGGCAAATGGCCATCCGCCATTTGCAATTTGCCTCTTCGGGGCTCCATTGATCCGCTTCTTCTTCTTCATTTTGAGAGTCTTGTCGCAACTCTCATAGTATATAGGGACTCTACAGTCATACACTGAATTTTTCATACACTTATACATATAGTTCAGTCATACGCTGAGCTATGTAAGCTTTTCTCGACCTGTGGAATCATCGGTGAATTTAAAAATGTCATTGAATCTACGCAAATCGGCAGCTCTGCCTCCGATGCAACCCCGTGATCTCGCGGTTTGTTCTGGATGTAAACAAATGTTCATTCAGCCACGCAAACACTTGAACAAACCAGCTCGCACTCGAGCAAAACCACTTCCTCGCGCATGTAAGTACACACACAATTCGTGTATAGTATAAGCCCCGATAATATTCACACCAGAAGTCGTTCCGCTCACCGCGTCAATTTACGATCATAGAGTCGAGTGAAATTTGTTGCCGCTCTCTCTCTCCTATTATTCCTCGTCTCACGGGAGCACGAGCTTCCGCGAGCTTTGATGCCGCACGTCTCCGTTTCAACCGTTTTAGACCAGCATCCATCAGTGCTGCCGATTTGCGTAGGTTCATGGCATTCTAAAATTCACCGAAGATTCAACCATCCAGTGGTTGAGAAAATATTACAGAGTTTAATGGGTCTGTTGCAAACTTTTTTTTTTACATCGCTACAGAGTGTTCTATCTCATGTAAAATCGCGTGAAAAGGCCATTGGTGGCATCAGAAAGTCATAAAATGCAGTATGAAACTCACGAGAGACGTTTAATGAAATCCAAGATGGCGGTCAAATATTGAGCAACCTGTATGCATGCACCACGAGCATCCAAGGATAGCCAACCTCACAATACCGATCACACCCAATCAGAACGTAAATAAACACATAACCTCTGAAGCTGTGAGATTGTCAACGTTGGCAATCCTTGGATGTTAAAGGTGGATACATACAGATTTCTCGATATTTCACCGCCATCTTGGATTTCATTAAATGCCTCTTGTGAGTTTATTACTGCATTTTATGCATTTCTGATACCACCAATGAACTTTTCAGGCGATTATACAATAGATTATGCACTCTCAAGCGTTGTAGCAAAAGTTTGCAACAGACCCATTCAGTGTATGACTGTATAATGCATGAAAATACAAAGCGGCTTTCACATTTTATCAACCGGTAGAGTCGTCGATGACCAAAGATTACTTATACATACAGATATGGCATTAGCCATCTCGCCCGCGTTAAGTGAAAAATGGATAAAACGCCGGCCGTGATACAAACGGGCATATAGATAGAGGGGATCATAAAGATCACAGAATTCTGGTTCGAAAAGATTACGTTTCCCACTTTTCGTGTGTTTGTTTACGGAACTAGAACAAACACGGAACGTGGAACATGGAACAGTTTTGTAACAGACAAACATGGAAAATGTAATCTTTTCTCTGTAATCTTTATGATCCCGGTTGTACCACGGCCGGAGTCAACTTAATAAAATTCGGGCTTTTATGCCATATCTGTATGTATAAGTAATCTTTGTCGATGCCATTAAAAAAACTTGCGAATATTTTAATTAATTAACGGCGTTTACACCGATTGAGAAAAAAATACAGATCAGAGTATATTTTCGTGCATAACAGTCATACGCTGAATTGAACAGTGTAATCTTTTCTCAACCAGTGGAGTCATCAGTGAATTTAAAAATGTCATTGGATCTACGCGAGTCGGCAGCTCTGCCAGCATCGGGCCGATCTTTGACATCATTATAGATAAGGCTGGTAGACTGCATACTGCATAGCCGTAGCCAGAATACTGTCTATCTCTCTCCTAGCCCATTTAAACGCATGTGTTAGAAAAGGACAGAAAGAGGGGCTGAAATCACGTGACAGCCCCTATATCCATCCTTTTCTAACTCATGCATTTAAATGGGCTAGGAGAAAGATAGACAGTATCCTGGCTACGGCTATGGTAGACTGGATGAATGAAGCGCTGCTATTGGTCCCTATATTAAAGTGCGTTTATCAAAGAGAAGAGATATTGAGAGAGAAACTATTGTTTTCATCGAATGAGTATACCAAAGACGGCTCGCGGAATGTGGCAACAACGAATTATCTCCGTTGAGACTAAAGTAAAACGCGATCGATTTTCAGGGGGTGCAATCGTATTCCCGAGATATCGATACTTTTGCATAGGTTTAAATAGAAAATATGCATGACTGCTAAATTGCACGAGCCGCCACCGGAGTATACGTACGTATACCGCAACCTCTAATAATAAAAAACAAATTTTAATACCTCAATTTCGCCCACGTGTCTTTTTTTGTAGACATTGTTGTCTAGCTAGTCGACAATGGGGCTATTGCAAATTTTTGCTACAGCTAGGGGATCTAAGAGTTGCTACTTGCATAAAAACATGTAGAAATGACGATGTGTACATTAAAAAATCACGAAATTCACTCTCAGAATCGGGCTTAATAGTGGGAGACGTAGGTATCATGAGAGATTCTTATATAAATTGAGATAAATATCTGTGTTTCTGTAGAGAAAGTGACATAATAGACGAGGATCTCCCCGCATGATACCTGCGTCGAACCGCCATGCCATTACGCACTTGCCATTAAAGAAGTTATGTGAGTTTATTACTGAATTTCAGACTTTCTTAGTGTAATTTTCGTGATTTTTGCTGGTTTTTACACCACATTGGACTATTCATTTGCTCACAGCAAAAGTTTGCAAGAGCCCCATTCGGTCTAAAAGAGTATGTACTTACATATTGTAAAAAAAGGTATCAATATACTGGGGATATTTATTTTGTGGACATAGCCTGACTTTCTGATGACGCAATAAACCTTTCTGGCTTGGACTTTCCGCTTTTTAAAAAGTCCAACGATATAATTATCACTCTAGTCGAACTTGCAATACTGTGCTTTTGTGTCTCAACTTCCATGAAAACCGTTCCAATTGCTTTATCATCCATCCGTGACGCAGGACGCTGCGCTGTCGTATCGTTCTAAGATGTTTGTACCACCACTGTCGAATGAACTTCCCTCTTGGGAGACCTAGGCACGGAGAAGTTGGGATACGAATCCAGGGAGTATGAAATGTGGAATAGCGCTCAAAAGCTATGAAACGGATCCGATCCGTTTCGGTTTACTTCATATTCGGCCAGGGGTGCCGTTTTTCGTAAAATGGGGCTCTTGCGGACTTTTGCATTGAAATGATTGTTTAGTTAATTCTTGCATAAAAAAAAATCAGCTAAATATAACGATTCGTATTCTAAATATTCAAGAAATTCACTCATTAACTCATAAAATGACTTTACAAGTTTAAGGTGTAATGGCTGAGATACGCAAGTACCATGAGAGAAACCTTTACCTTATTTGAGGCTTTCATCTGTGAGTTCCTACAGAAAGAGAGATAGAGATAGAGAGTGAGAGAGAGAGAAAGAGAAAGTAGACAGGAATCCCCAATGACACTTGCGCATCCGTCCCATTTGAACCAAAGGTGGCTGATCTATGCAGTTATCGATAGGAGATTCCTATCTAATGTATCTCTCTCTCACCAGAAACACACAGAGGAAAGTCACAAATTAGACACGAGTCTCCCATGGTACCTGCGCAGGGTAATACTCAGAGTATTTTCGTAGGTCATTGTCACAGCTCGTGCTATTTAGCATCCATGTTTTTGCCATTTAGATCTATGCAAAAGTATCGATATCACGGAGATTCAGTGAATCCCTTGAAAATATCGATTATTATTTATTCAACGTAGGTTTACTTTATATGGAGGTAATACGTTGTTCCCACATTGTATGAGCCACCACTGGTTAGCCCTTTTATATTTTATGTATATGTCACAGGACAAACCCGATTTTAGGCCAAACTGTTTTTTTTTTTTGTTTTTTTTCTTTTTTTGTTTTTTTTTGTTTTTTTGTTTTTATTTTTTTAAGGAGATTCAATTTGGCCTGGAGAATTTTAGGCCAAACGAGTTTGTCCCAAACAAAACTAGTTTTGCCTGTTCTGCTCAGGCCAAACTGGTTGGGCTTAGGCTAAACTAGTTTGGCCAAACATTGGGTTTGTCCTGTAACATATACATCAACTATAATTTGGGGGAAAGTAGTTGGAACTATTTCTCCAAAGTTCTGGTTTTATTGCACCGACAGCAATAAAATTGGGGAAGTATTGTAAACTTTGGGGAAATACAGACAGAACGTTGGAGGAGACTCTAAAAAGTTGCCGAGTATTCCCCCAATTAAGGAATATAAATTTCCCCAAAGTTCACGATATTTTCCTCCTACACAATCGCCATTCCAAAAGGACGTCAACTTTGGGGAAACAGTACCCTGTACCCAACCTTTATTTCCGCGTGAAAAAAACGGTCGTTAAACGAGATCTCGTTTCCCTCCAAACAACGTGGCAACTCACAACTCATAATTTTCCCCTTTTTTCCCCGCAAGCTTTGCAATTTAATTTCTTACCCCTTAATTTTCCTCCCACGCGGCTCTCCGAAGCATGCCAGGCCATAGGCACCGAGGCGGGCCGCGGTTTACGATTTGCGAGTCGGGGAAAGTCGACAATCGACACGTCTCACGACGACAACAACGACGCGCGAAGTTCCTTGATTCGGTTCCTTTTCGCCCCCGTTTCTCTCCTCAACGTTTCGCGCTTTTCTCCCCCCTCCACCCACTTCACCCGACCTCTCGGCCTCCAGCGCGCGCTTGTGAGACGTCTTAATTCGGTTCCCCGAGCGCCCGTCAATTGTGCTTTCTGGCCGACCGTTTCATTTCCGGGAGTTGAGCCATCGAGCTATATATAAGCCGTGCGGTGCGCTGGAACTTCCTCGCGTGAAAAAGTATACAGTTTACACTTGCAGAGCACGGAAATTTTAGGAGTTTGCGCCTCAGTTTCCAGATGCTGGGGATGGGGGGAGCTTATATCATATATTCTATACATCTCAATAGGGCAGTCGTCTCGCCACCGACTAATGCAATCACACTGAGAAAAACTGAGAAAAATATTAGGCACTGTATCAATATAGATCATTTTTAAGGCAGGGAAACCTATAAGCTTTCGGCAGATTGTCCATCAAAGACTTTCCTCTAAAAACAAATTATTCCTGAATTCTAGTAATATTACCAGGAGCTCAACGATATGTAAACCACAGGAAGTCTAGTATGTAGACTAGAACATTCTGGTGTTACTCCCCGTATATGGTTATAGAACTAGAATTTCCCCAACATTTTCAAGAACTATGGTCCAAACAGTAGAATTCTGGTAATTGTACTATCTTTTAAATTGGTTCACGTTTCGTCAGGCTTCTGGTAATCTTTTTTTCCAGTGTAGTTCTCTTACCTAGAGAGTGATCGGTATCGATAAAGTACCCCCAATGCTTCTGGTCTTTGTGCCTAAAGTGATTTCTCAGTGCAGAATGGCTCCCATAAGTATCGATGGAAACTATGTTTTGTTTTTTTCTATAACTTTTCAATATGGCGGACATATCTCTATGTCTGTCTTCCGTATTTCTTTGAATGGAGACTTGAAAAGTTCCAAATTCTCAAGATGGCGGATCAGAAAATACTGATTCAAAATTAACTGAAGTTCTTATTATGATTGCAGTTTTCTGTAGTTTTGCGGCCATTCGATGGCACTACCGGTCGAGGCAAATATTGTCTTGTATAAATGGGGTTGTTGCTTACTTTCGCTATAACAATATAGAACCTTGATTCTTACGAAAAATTCGGCGAAAATAACGATGCTCACATTTAAAACAATCAAAAACCACTCATTAACTCAGAAAACAAAGTTTATTAACTTCAGGTTCTTGTGACTGAAATTTTGTTGCACTAATCACAAATACAAACTGAAAGTTTTAGTTGGAAGGTGATAAAGCAACTGGAAATTTTTCTCGGGAAATGTTCCAAGATTTTTACGGCAAACATTACAAAAGACCCAACAATAATTCATAATGGGGCTCTTGCAAACATTTGGTACGGGTGATTGAAGAATTCATTCTTGCATATAAACCTGTAAAAATGACGATGAGTACACTAAAAACTCTCAAAATTCCATCTCAGATTCGGGCTTAGTGGCAGATAGAGGTAGTTTCAGAAGTGTAGGCGGACCAAAACCATAATCTTTGGAGAATTTGCAGCTTTCATTCCTTCAAATCAATACCGAATTTGCTCCTGACTTTATTCTTTTGTGTTTAAATTTTTCCTCATTGAAAAGTGAACTCTCCATTTCATTTTTATTCATTTTCATCGAGTTATATCAGAAATAATGTTGACAAATTCCAAAGATTATCGGTCTAGGTCCGCCTACACTTTTGAAACTACATCTAATTGCAGTTATTATGAGATATTCCTCTCTAGCTCTGACATTTTGATCTTGCCGTTACATCGTTTTGTAAGTTTATTCGTGAATTTTAGACTTTTTTAGTGTGCTTTTCGTAATTTTAGCTTCTTTTTTCTTTCTTTTTTCTTCAGATCTGTCTTTTCATTTGCTTTAAGCAAAAGTTTTTAAGAACCCAATTAATGAAACCAACGTATGAAACATCGTCTCAACTGACCTGATGACCGTGAGTATCATTGTTCAAATTGCATAGAACGAGGAAAAAGCACTTTAAGTTCAAGGACGGCGACAACAGCTCGGAAAATATTGGCATGGGAAGGGAAAATGAATGTATAATCGGAATTGCAAAGTATGAATTTTTCTTTCTCCGCGAATCGATGAACAATAAAACGCGGAGAAATGTTTTCAGGGTACCGGGCGATATAGGCAAAAGACATTAGTCAGCATTTAGACTCGAGTGGAGTGAATCGGAGTGGAGTATTGTGCACGGTCCTATACCCGGCCCGACTCGCGGAGAAAAGGAAAATTTGAATTTTAAATCGAGCATTAAAAATAGACGGAATCGGAGATGAAAGGGAAAATGGAAGGTAGGTTGTATACAGGAGGAATGGCCAGGAAGGGAGGGGCGGGGAGGGGGGAGGGGAGGGGATATAGAGGGAGAGTCAGACGTCAAGGGAAATTGGATGGCTTAAAAGCCATTCTGTAAGAAGCCTTTGTTGCCTTACTGAGCAACGGAATCATTTTTTCTTTTGAATTTCATTAGATTCAAAGAAATTGGAGATGTTTTTAGAGAGTTTTAGAGCATAAAGCATTCTTTCAGTTGATTCCTCGATGGGATTCTACTCTGACACTGAAGTTCATCTCTATCCAGTCAAAAATCTGGGTACAATCAAGGTGTTCTTTTTTATTTAATACACACTGTATCCAGTAGCGTTGTGTCCATTTAAACCAGAGACAAATGGAGACAGAGCACTATATACGCTGAAATAGAGGAAGGGAACCAAAACCGGACCGCTGTTTTGTTTTTGGGCTGTAACTCAGATAAAAGTTGATCAAATTGAAAAAACTTTATATCAACATGTTTATAGAGCCCTTACCTTTAAAAAAAAGTGCCTTGCGGGTTTAAAGTGTGAGCCCTTAAAATTTTTGTGAGAAAAAAAATTGCGAAAGAAGTCAAAAACTCCGTCTGAGAAAAGGGGCTCCGAAACCGGACCGGCTGGTAAATTTCACTCATAATCACTGATTTTTTTCTCTGAATGCATATTTCTTACCTTAACAACTATGGCTAAGGCACACCATGAAAAGAAACTAAATAAGTCAGAATGTGTACCTTGGAAAACCCGAAAATGAAATTTATCGTAAAAATCGAATGAAAAATAAACTCAAAAATCTTAAACATAAATAGGCCCCAAAAAGAATCAACTTGTACACTTTGACAGTAACGAATCACCGACTTTTAGCCTTAAATGCGTTTTACTACAAAAACAATGAATGAACCTGAGGTTTCGATGCATGAGTGACACCTACGGGTAAAAGAGAGTAACTTCAGGTCATTTCCGCTACAGCACAGCACCATTATGACGGAGAAACGCGAGGCGGTTCGGGTTTGCGGTACCGGTCCAGTATTGGCGACCCTCCTCTACATAGGGCAGCTTTGAGGCACGCTCAATTCTCGCAGATTCAACAAAACAACATTCAACATCTCTCTGATGTCACATGGTGTTGAACGGTGACATTCGGAAAACGCGGGGGATGGACTAGAAAGTGATGAGGAGGGTGCTCACCATTCAACACCGTGTGACATCAGAAGGGTGTTGACTGTTTTTTTTGGTTGAATCTGCGAGAATTCAGCTGCTTCAGCCATAGTTAGTGCTTTGTCTCTATATGTATCTCTGATTTAAACCCATGTAAAAGGTCAAATACGAAGGTGTTCACCAAACACCCAATAGTTCAATCTTTTGTATGGGTTTCTCTTTCCTGCGCGCATTGCGGGAATGGAGTTTATTTTTTGAGATTTTACTATCTAAACCGTTCAAACGAAGACGATTTTCTAAGAACTTTGATAGGTCACTCAACATTTAAAAAAAATTTCATTCAAATTCCATTAAATCCCATGTTAAGTTAAGTGGGACACATGTGTCCCACGAAAGGGTTAAATCTACACAAAACAACGTTTGAATTAGAGGCTACCATCCGGACGGCTACTTCTACGTCCGAATATGTAAATTTCCTATATTTTTGGCTACCGTACATTTTTCAAACAAACAGGAAGTTAATTCAGCACGTCTTTTTTTTTCCAGTGATGACAGCGCTATCTCGCCCCTTATTTACTTTAAATCAGATATGTCTACGAACTAACGCAGTTAAATTTTGATTACAAAAGAATACATTTCCGGAAGTATGAACGAGAAGTATCTAAGTTTGGAAAATACTGAGAAAAATCCACGAAAACGATCTGATTTGTAATCTTTTTTCGCATCAATAAAAACTCCCCTGTTTACTTTGAAATTAACTGGAATCTTGAATTTCCCGATGATTTCATCGCTTTGAAAAAAAGATTATAGCTCACAATGCTTTCGTGCGTATTTGTCATTCTTTTGGACGAGACTGTGTTATCTTTTTGTCAACCGGTGGAATCAAAAACCTTTTTTGAGATCCGCAAAAACGGCAGCCCAGTAGAAACTTTATCATAATCGCAAAAAGCCATATTCATGAACATCATGCCTAAGGCATTATAGGTTCAAACTGAGATATGAGCATAAGAAAAAAATAATCATGTTAGAGGGATAGGAAGATAAATCTCTGTGGTTGGCTTCCGTAGATTCTCTCCCCCGAATCCACAAGAGTGTCTAGCAAATACCGTGGAGGATTTTCTCTGTTTGGGGTTTTTCGAGGATTCAGTCAAGTGAAGCGAATGGATTCGATTTTTAGAAATCTGCGACAAAAACACGTTTAGGAAGCTCGCCTCTGGAATGGATAAAAATGAGAGGGAGGGAACAGGGTGACAAGATTGAGGAGATTGAGGGGGGAAGAGGAGGTTGGACTAGAAGGGTGATAAAGAGGGTGAGAGGGTGAAGAGAGCGAGGGAAGAGTCGTACTGCTGTATAGTGAACCAATATTATTCTGTTTTCGCACGACTCCAGCGGGGATGTCGCACAAGTAGCATCGGATTGTGCAAGGCGGGATTTTTGAAAGTGATATAATTTCCTACATCCAATCACGATTGTGAGCAGGGCTGCCGTTTCGCGTAGAATCAATGCTATTTTTCTCGTCACCGATGATTCCACCGGTTGAGAAAACATTACACAGTTCAGTTCAGTGTATGACTGTAATGCACGAAAATACTCTGATCTGTAATCTTTCCTTAATCGGTGGAAACTCCGTTGATTAATGAAAATATCCGCAAGTTTTTTAAAGTCATCGACGACTCCACCGGTTGAGAAAATATTACTGATGCGAGTATTTCAGTTTACCATAGTCATGCACTGAACTGAACTGTGTAATCTTTTCTCAACCGGTGAAATCATCGGTGAATTGAAAAATAGCATTGATTCTACGCAAAACGGCAGCCCTGATTGTGAGTGCCATAGCCGTAGCCAGGATATTGTCTATCTCTCTTTTAGCCCATTTAAACGCATGTGTTAGAAAAGGATGGATATAGGGGCTGTCACGTGACTTCAGCCCCTCTTTCTGTCCTTTTCTAACACATGTGTTTAAGTGGGGAAAGAGAGAGGAATCGCATATGAAAATTTTCGTTGGCAACAACGAGCTATGCCATCACTAGAGAGGATTTAACTCTTTAATGACCAGGTTAGTTCAAGAGTATACCACTCCTCCGTTTATACAGGGAAGGTAGGTAACTGTTCGTACTCGCTGGAGTTGGAATTGCCTATCCTACGAATTGAAGGCTCCCAACGAGACCTTATCTTGTAGCGTTTTCAACTGTGTATTTGCGTTTATTCGGAATGAGGACTGAACAGTGGCGGCTCGTTCGATTTGGCAACCATGCTTATTTGCCACTTAAAACTATGCAATAGTATCGATATCTTGGGGGTGCAATTGCACCTACTGAAGGTCGATAGTTTTACATAGGTTTAAATGGAGAAAATCCATTGTTGCCATATTGCACAAGCCGCCTCTGGGACTGAAACGATGTCTAATAGACTTGAGAAGAAAACGAGTAGACTCGAGCTTGGCCCCTATGGGGTTTTAAGGGCATTTAAGGCAGCACGGAGGAAGTCATAACTAAATCTGTCACGGGAATTTTTCAACACATGCATTGATTGTTTGACTCAATTTTTTTTTTTTTTTTTTTTTTTTTTTTTTTTTTTTTTTTTTTTTTAAATTGACGAATCAATTTGAAATTGGTCTAACGGGTGACCATGAAAAAAAATGAAATGAGAAAAATCGGTGTTAGAATAATCTGGTCCTAAAATTTCATTAAATAAACATACTGTAAATAGGTACTTAAAACTCGGGCTTTTGGGGGTTTTCAGGGGGCGGTAGCATCAGGGGCAGTGAGCAGTGGGCAGTGGGCACCCCCGAATCTCGAGATTTTTCAAAAGCAACTCCCATCTTGTGTTACCCCACGAGGTGCAGCGATAGAGAGATTAATGTGTGGGACGTTAAAAAAAAGCCTTTCTAAAACATTAGTACGAGTAAAGGGCTAAAGAGAAGGACAGTAAAAAATATGAGATTGAAGTTTGATATAATCTAAAAAAGGTTCGACTTAGTTTTACTGTGCGCCGATTTCCCGTCACAACAAATGAATAAATGCATTATCTCTCTCGGTGATAAAAAGATTTATTCGAGTCCCGGTTGAGAGATTGGTATTCACTCGTACCTAGATTATATTGTGTAAATCAGAACGTAAAAAAAAAAAAAAAAAAAAAAAAAAAAAAAAAAACAGGGCACAAACAGCAGTAACGTGAAAACTGGAATCCAACAGCCATTTAAAATTAGAGGCCCTTCTCCAAAATAAGTTACGAGAGCAGTATGCAACCTTAATCGTAATCACGATGAGGACTAAAACAGTGTACCAAAAAATCCGAATTGACGCAAAGACTCCTTTGCAAAGACAAGTAAGCCCACATAACAACAAATGTTTTACGTAGAGTCTGTTTCAGAAGTGTAGGAACAGCTTGTCGATAGTCTGGCGAATTTTCAATTTTCAATCATTCAAAAAAAAAGAAAGTACTTCACTGCATTTTTGACCTTTAAATTTAAAAGCTTTCCTCAATGAAAAACTAAAGCTTCAATTCATTTTCATTTATTTTTACGATTGAAATGATGCTTTTAAGGATTTTAAGGCTGCCCGCGATTTACGGATATTAAAATATATATACATATATATTTTTTTTTAAATATGCCAATGATTCCATCAAATGGGGCAGTTTAGTTGCAAAGGTTGTGTTTATTATAATGGAAATGAAAGTCCTTGGTGAGCTGAAAGCAAATGTGCCTTCTGTGTCTAACTAGGTCCCATTGCATTGTTCCGGAGATGAGATGCTAACCCAAAATACATTGTTTTAAATAGAAATTCCGCGTAGTGACTTCACAACGCAGACGATTTTTTACATTTTTACACGGCGTGTGCATCTCCGAAACCGGCACACTTAGGAAAAACCAAAGGCATCTTTGTTCTCAGCTTATCAAGTACTATAACTTTCTGAAGAAAAAACACAACAATTTAGACCCTTACAACTGCCCCATTGCGGAAAAAATGCGCAGTCCTTGTCTGCAATGCAACTATGACCCAGGTAAATACTCTGATCGATCTGTATATTTGGCCACCGGTTGTAGTAGCATCGCCATAATTTTAAAATTTGACGGAAGTTTGATATTCACTGAATGATTCCATCGGTAGTAAAATTGAGTCTACAAAAATAAACGCTGTAACTCGTTCGTGAGTGGGTAGTTAAATGTTCGTGCTCCACGGTGTTCATTTTGCCTATCCCAGTAATTGAAGGCACTCTATCACAGGGCTGCCATTTTATGGATCTCCAATGACATATCCATCAGTGATTCACCAGTTGAAGCAGTAAGCTTACGAATATTGGTTAAGAACAATGAGCTTTAACTTTGGAGTGGCACATCTAGGAACGTTCCGCTGGTTGATTGTTGTCACCTAAGGCGCCGCCATCTTGCCGTAAAAATCGATTTTGAGGTTAGAGTTTGTAGGTCGTTTCCGGTCGTTTCGTAAACAAACTCGGGCATCGCCGGAAACGACCTACAAAATTTAACCTCAAACCTTGGAATCTGCCTTCCAAATTCCGCTTTTTCCCGGGATTTCTTCTACCCTGTGTGGCACAAGGTGGACCAGCCCACTGCTTTATAAAGTTATAGCTCATTGGTTAAGTAGCATAACAATGAGCGTATTCTTTTATCCACCGGTTGTTCCACTATTTGGTATTATTTCAACCAACTTTCAACCAACCCGTTCTTTTATCCGCCAGTGGTTTCGTATTAGAAACCGTGTTTGTCAACCAACTCGTTCTTTTATCCACCAAGTCACAACCGGTAACTACCGGGAATCACCAACGAAAACCGAAAGTTCGTGTTAAACCACCCCCGAGATTATGAATGTAAAGTGTGTGTTCTATTTCGTAAGCTGTTTTTGGTTGAATCGTGAATATCGAGTCTAAACAGTAATCGTAACGTGTGTTTTCCGTGCAATACAACAATTTTTAATGTAAATAATCAGTTATTTCATTTGTTAATTTTTGTTTCATTTGAACAAAAACAAAACCCAACGGAACAAACAACCAACTGCAACCAGCCCGTTCTTTTATCCACCGGTGGTTCATGACGTCATATAATAGAACCGAGACTTACCGGTGGAAAAACAACCGGTGGATAAAAGAAGACGCTCAATTATTTTATAAAATACTCAAATCGGTAATATTTCCTTTAACCGTTTAAATCTATGATGGATTGTAGAATGCCATTACAGATCCGCAAAATGGCAGCCCGGCTCTATATGAAACATTCTTTGACGAATGCTAATAGTGTAAAGTAGCGTTTTACTGTCAATCAGAGATCGAGTTACATAGTAAGGAATGACTCGGGCGTGATATTGAGAGGGTTATGATCCTGATCCGCAACGGAGGAGCCCTGGGCCCTGAATACTGCATAGCATCGGTTTCTCGGAAAGAGACCGGGTACGTACGACACAATATATCAACGCTAATACTAGTCGATCCGCACTCTGTTCCACCACTCACCGGTGCGAAGATGCGGTTTCTCGATTTATTATATACGTACCCTAAATATTCCATGAAAAGCAGCTGTATGCGGGTTGTTCCGCGGATTGCAAATTGAGTTGGCGGAGAAAAGCGATGAATGACGTATCGAGCGTCGCACATGGCAAGGAAATGGGGCTCTTGCAAACTTTTGTTATAGGAGATTGAAGAGTTGATTCTTGCATAAAAACCTGTACAAATGACGATGAGTACTAAAAAATCACGAAATTCACTCTCAGAATCGAGCTTAAAAAAGCGGTTCAACGCAGAAGATATCATGGGAGATTTCTATCTAAATGGAGCTGTTGCAAACTTTTGCTACAGGCTTATTAATGGTTGATTATGGGGTAATACCCAGTAAAAATAACGATTAGCGCACTAAAAAATCACGAAATCCACTCCTAAACTCACAAAATGCTTTTAAATGCGAGACCGTAATGGCGGCCGAGACCGGTTTTCTTATGGCAATTGTATGCTTCTTCTTCTTCCTGTGTGGTGTTGCGAGAACACCTCGTGTAGATGGCGCTGATTGAAGATAGGGAGCCCCGATGAAAACCGCGGCCCCGGCCACCATTACGGTCTCGCGTTTAAAAGCATTTTGTGAGTTTAGGAGTGGATTTCGTGATTTTTTAGTGTGCTAATCGTTATTTTTACAGGGTATTATCCCATATTCAACTATTAATAAGCATGTAGCAAAAGTTTGCAACAGCTCCATTGAGACATAACACTATGTAACTGTAGAAAAAGTGACATAATAGACAGGAATCTCCCATGACACCTGCGTTGAACTGCCATTACGCTCTTGACATTATAGCATTTAAGTAGGTTTATTACTGAATTTTAGACTTTCCCAGTGTGATTTTCGTGATTTTCGCTGGTTTTTACATTAATATGAAATGAAATTTCCACTGGATTATTTAATCTTCTATGGTATTTTTTTTTCGTGAAAACTTCCGAATTTGTTCAATTTTTCTAGAAAAAAAATAAAAATAATAACGCAGAGAGTTTTGGAAAACTAGTGCCAAAAGATATCAAGCACGTTCCCTTCTTGTGGTATTTTATTTGTTTTGTTTTTCTTTAACCCTTGTGCGCCTAAGGGGGGGTACATTTGTACCCCAGGCCAGTATTTTTGACGCCATTTTGTCAAAACTGCTCAAAATTTTTTGGGACTTCATGACATTTTAAGTTAGGATACTTAGAACACGTCCACCAAATTTCATTAATTTTTATGAATTTTTGTCGATATTATAGAAATTTAAAGTGTTGGGGAACAAATATTCCCCCCCTTCGTCCTGCCAGTTTTAAGTTTGGAACCATCTATTAAAGTGAATTTTACGGATATTTTATGTAGATTAACAATATTAAGTCAGATCATTGAAAAAAAATTGGAAATTTATCAAAAATGGAAAAATAAGATGGTACCTCATTTCATTTTTTCCATTTTTTTTATTTTGACATTTTTTTTAAAAGTAGGTGTAAATTTGGCAACATAGCAAAAATTTACTCAAATTTCACATAATTTACTCTCTTAGGGTACTAAATACATAATCCATCCATTAAAGTTTCAAAATTATTGATACTGACTGTGCTGCATGAAAATATCCTTGGGGTACAAAAATACCCCCCCTTAAACCCTTGTGTTACCGAAATACCTTAGGCTCACAAGGGTTAACAAGTGTTCAACTTTTATGAAGGAGGTGCAGCAATAAAGAGTCTAATACATTTTAAAAATCCTGTCCCAAAGTATGACAGCATGGACTATCTTATTTTGGTTTGTTTGCCTCATATTCTTTAAGCTTAAATCAAAGATTGTAATTAATTCAGTGGAAATTGGTTTTCAATGAAAATGCAAGTGTTTTAGAGTTGCAATCTGGACACAAAATTTTACAACAACGATCGAAGTGAGAAAAGGCTTAATTTGATCATGCGTCAGTTTTTTTTATCATACAAATCCTTCATATATAGAAACAATTCTATCGATTTCAGTGTCCAGGTAGCCACTCTCAAACACTTGCACTTTCGATTAAAACAAATTTCCACTGGATTAATTACAACTTTTGATTTAAGGTTAAAACAATGGGGCTATTGCACACTTTTGCTATAAGCGATTTAATAGACGATTATGGCGTAAAAACCTCAAAAAATAACGATGGCGGCACTAAAAACTTCCAAAATCCACTCCTAAACTCAATAAACGCAGTTATTTGCGCGAGCGTAATGGTGGCCGAAGGCACTAACAATGGGAGATTCCCATCTAACAATTCTGAAACTCCATCAAGAAGTGACCAATAAGAGACTACTTTCATTTGACACCGGTGTCACTTGGTGTTGCGGTACCATTCATCGGATGTGGATCATCACTCTGATGACTAATTACTCTGTGAATCATCCTTGTCAGCATAGAAAGAGTGACGAAATTAAGATAGGAATCTCCCATTGTTAGTGCCTTCGGCCACCATTACGCTCGCGCAAATAACTGCATTTATTGAGTTTAGGAGTGGATTTTGGAAGTTTTAAGTGCCACCATCGTTATTTTTTGAGGTTTTTACGCCATAATCGACTATTAAATCGCTTATAGCAAAAGTGTGCAATAGTCCCATTGAGGCCAACAAACCAGATTTAGATCGCCCATGCTGTCACATTTTGAGATAGAACTTATGACATGTGTCAGTCTCTCTATTGCTGTAACCTCGTTGATGCAAGTTGGACACATATTAAAGAAAAACAAAACAAAATAAAGACTAAAACCAGTTTCAAGTGAATTTATCATAATTTTCTTTTTAAAGGTGAAAAAAAAAATGAGGCAAACAAACCAAGCCAGTTTGAAATGTCCATGAGAAATTTCATCATGGTTGCATCCTTGAAGTCTCAATATCACGCCCCATTAACCCTGTCTAGAGTCCCTATATAATATACTATGAGAGTTGCGCCATTGCTGAATCCATTTCTGATTGGCTCTCAGATTTAGGCTGCCAAGAAAGCCTCGAAGAGGAAACCTCAAATGGCGGAGGGTTTGTTTACTTTTCACGCACTCGCTTTTATCACACATTTACTGTACCAGTGACCGCGGTAATTATTGTTGATTTCTTTTCCAATGCTTAAATTTTATTCCGGAGAACATTATCTCTTTCAATAATGGCCGTTACTGGCAGGAATCAGAACCTAACCTCTATTAGAAGTAGCGAAATTGCGGCAACAGCGCAGAGGCAAACGGCCAACCGCTATTTGCATTTTGCCTCTTATGGGGCTCCATTGATTCGCTTCTTCTTCTTCTTTTTGAGAATCATGGCGCAACTCTCCTAGTATATAGGCCCTATTTATATTGAAAGTTTTCAATTTTTTTTTTTTTGTTTTTGTTCAATTATCAGATGAAGTTTATACGATCCTTTAGCTCAGTGGTTATTCTTTTATTTTCTATTTAATATGTATTCTTAGCTAGTGGAGAAGTCAGAGCTGCCGATTTGCGTAGATTTGATGGCATTTTGAAACTCACCGATGATTCCACCAGTTGAGAAAAGATTACACTGTTCAGTTCAATGCATGACTGAAATGCACGAAAATACTCAAATCTGTAATCTTTTCTCAACCGGTAGAGTCGTCGATACTTTTGAAAACTTGCTGTTATTTTAATTAATTAACGTGTCGTCTCCACCGATTGAGAAAAGATTAAAGATCAGAGTATTTTCGTGCATTACAGCCATACGCTGAATTGAACCGTGTAATCTTTTCTCAACCGGTGGAATCATCGGTGAATTTAAAAATGTCATTAAATCCACGCAAATCGGCAGCTCTGTGGAGGAGTCACAGCCGCAACCCACTAGGGCAGGTTAGTTTTTATTTCCCCTTCTATTGACAAAAAAAAAAAAAAAAAAAAAAAAAAAAAAAAAAAAAAAAAAAAAAAAAAAAAAAAAAAAAAAAAAAAAAAAGAGGCATCGATTTTTCATTTTTTCAAGTATGGTGGTCCGCGACCAAAAAACGTTGGGAACCGTTGATATAGGGACTCTAACCCTGTCTATTGCTATATATCTCGTTGACTTTTATCGACTTTGAGGTGTGTAAACACGTTCCACTTGACAACCCTGCGGCGCAGATTCTATGGTCCGGAAACGGAAACCGAAGCATCCACAATCCGCCTTGACCACGAAGACCGCAATCTGGTGGTGAATGGACGACGGGCGTCTAAATCTGCAGCCCCTTCACCCCCCCCCCTCCAACCTTCATCCAGCAACGTTCTCCATTCATCCATCCACGCATTCACCATTAACCCCTCCTCAGCTCTCCACCATACCAGTCCACTAACCACCATAGAAGCCAATTACAAGTAATAACGCCAGTCATTGAAATTTACAATCACCCCCTTCTCCCCTCAACAGTCCCTTCTCCGTTTCAAATTGACCTCCTGACGCATCGTGGGGTTTCTGGTATATTTTTGACTGCGACTTCACGGTTTGAAGATTTAGAACTAGAGAGGGCGTCAAACTCGACATTAGTTATATGAAGTAAGAAAAATTGGATTTTACTGGAATAAATGATCAACATATTTGTGTTTAACGAAGGAAAACAATGAGTCTGATGCGTAGTTTTGCTACAGCAATATGATATACTTTGATTCCAACGTAAACTTCGGCGAGAATAACGATGCGCACATGAAAAACTTCCAAACTTCACTCATTAACTCAGAAAATCACTTCCATTTCAAAGAAGTCGCGCTACACTAAAGACACTATTACCACCGACATACATAGAACTATACATAGACGGAACCACCGCGTTTATGTAGACATCAACAAGACTTACAAACATTTGAATGTTTCGTTTAGATGCATGCATTTCGTGTAATATTTTGTAATCTTTGATGAGCCAGAAAAGACCAGACATCAAATGAGCCAATATTTAATGTATTTAGAAGAAAAATTCCATCATTTTGGAGTTACAGTGTTGTTTATGCCTACAGCACAGAATACTCTAATCAGAACGGAAACTCTAATTCATTTTGAAACATTCTTTACTTCGGGCCGCCATGTTCGAAAGTGAGCATCTTCGGCAATCTGCGGCTACTGGCCGAGTTGTGATTGGTTGTATAGCCTGAAAAAGCATGTCCGCCATCTTGAGAAGTGAGTAGACACAGTTGCCAGTTTGTGCCAGTAAATTCCAAATCTTGTTTCCTTTGGCTCTTATGGGAGTTTCCGTTCTGATTAGATTATTCTGTGTCTACAGTGATGACGTCTATATGTTGTAGTTCTCCAGTGCAAATATAGTGTCTAGTGTAGCGCGGGATGTCTGAAACTGAATTGATTTCCTGAGTTGATTAGTGGTTTTTAACGTTTTTAATATAACATGCGCATTGTATTTTTGCCGATTTTTACTTAAAAATCAATGCTCTACATATTTGTTGTGGCAAAACTACGCAACAGACTCATTACGGCGAATTTAAATGAATAAACATAATTGAGGGCGTAGGAGGAGAGAGATAAGTACAGAAAATAATAAAGGTGTGCTTCCGGGAGGTTTTTCGCTGAAAAGCACACCTGTTATTTTAGGGGCCCTTCTTCAGTTAATGTCTCGAGTTTATAAAATAAATTAGTTTGGAATAATCGAGCGACTTTTCATTGGAGAGGTTTCCATCTGAAAATATTGTCATTTCATTTAAGAAATGGCCAATGAGATATAAATTTAATTGACTCTTTCCTTTGGCACCTTTATCACAACACATACTAGTCAGTTGTGAATCACCACTCTGGTTACTGGATAGTTCTTGATACTTCTCCCAGGGCCCAGGGTACTTATATTTAACAGGAATGCCCGACTCGCTTCCCGCGTCTTCTTCAGTGGCGCGAAAATAAAAAAGCAGACTCGAAAATTGCCAAAAAAAGAAAAAAAAAAAAAAAAAAACACTGGACATGTGGGACATGATCATGAGTAGGTTTGTTACGAAGATAACCATAATTAAAACCAATTTCCACTGAAGAATCACAATTTTTTATTTAAGGTTAAAAAAAGAATGAGGCAAAGAAACCAGAATCAGATCATCAATACTGTCACAATTTGTAATAGGACTCATACCACTCATAACATACCATAGCTCTTCCTATTAATATAACATTTCATAGTCACTGGAGTATTATTTTTAGTAATCTTTGATAATGCAAATAATGAATAGTACTTTATCCCTTTCGCACGCTCCAGACCTCGGCAAGGGTGTCGGTCACGGGGTCGCGGGCACGTCCCGTGTCCCACCCGCCAATCCGCGAACCAAAAGGCGAGTCCCGCGGCTGAACCAGGTGGGTGGGGCGGGGTCATGAGTTAATTCCATGTCAGGTTTAGTTCAACTCTGTCGTTTTGTCGTTCACTTCACTCAGCTCTCTCTCTCTCTCTCTCCCTCTCCCCCTCCATCTCTCTCTCTCTCTCTCTCTCCCTCTCCTCTCTCTCTCTCTCTCTCTCTCTCTCTCTCTCTCTCTCTCTCTCTCTCTCTCTCTCTCTCCACTTACTTCTTGGTTTAACTTTCGTTCAGTCGGTTGTCAGTCGAAAATCTATATTTGGCGCCACCCCGGCTGCCCCTCTGTCGGCCTCTTCCTCCCCCCTCCCCTCCCCTGCCCACCCCTCCCACCACTCAATCCACTTTTTCCCTCTTCCTCATGCACTCATTCACCTACAACGTTCCTCCGTTCTACTCATCCGCGCCCCATATACACCCTCTCCCCAACCCTATTTATCGATTCCACTAATTCACCCTTTTCCATTCCACCCGCCCCACCGCCCCCCCCCCCCCTCCTGTGCGTCTGTTCTTATGCCCTTAACATCGCCCATTACCGAGACGCGACGTGCCCTGACTCTACGAGCACTAGAAAAGATGAACTGTTTTGAGAGGGGCGGCTCGTGCAACGTGGCAACAACGAATAGGGCTCAAGCAAACTTTTACTGTGAAAAGAATGAATAGTCCAATCTGATGTAAAAACCAGCGAAAATCACAAAAAACCACACTAAAGAAGTCTAAAATTCACAAATAAACTCATATAATTGCTATATCGACATTTTTTTATTCACGATTCAACGCAGGTATCATGGAAGATTCTTGTTTATTATGTCACTTTCTTACGGAAATACATAGATACGTCTCAATTTAGATGGGAATCTCCTACCTATACTTGCGTCTCGCCGCCATTAAGTCATATTCTGTACCCATTGGTCTTATATCAAAATGGGACAGGTACAAGGGTCTGAAATGTTGTGTTTTTTATCAAGAAAATGAAAATACTTAATGAGCTGAGGAGACTGATGCCTTTGGTTTCTAATTAAGTCCCATCGCGCCGAGGATGAGATTTTGGCCCAAAATACATTGTTTTAAATGGGGATTCCGCGTAAAGACGTCACTACACACACGATTTTTTACGACTTTAAACGTGTGTGTCTCCAAAACTGGGACACTTAAAGGCACCATTGTTTTCAGCTCATCAAAAACTACCATTTTCTTTATAAAAAAAAACACAAAATTTCAGACCCTTGCAACTGCCCCTTTGCGACTCTTGAACCGCGATACCTCACCACGTAATCGATATTTCGAAGAGTGCAAATATCAATGCGAATGCAAACGTGAAAGTGGTGGGAAAGAACTTGAGGGAAGGCGTCCCATTGATAGAAGTCAAGCGCAATACTCCGCGATCGAGTGGCGGTGTCACATTTAAACACTGATATACGCTCAGAGCCTAAAGACAAGAATGAGCAAGAGTTCTTTTCAAGTACGTATTTAAATCTCGACATGCAGGTTGAATTGGCGAAATAAATCGCAAAACACTTTGTAAAATGCATTAATTTGATACGAGAGTTCTACATTAACTGTTCGGATTGATACGCCCTTATCAGCCATTTTTTCGTAGCTCAAGCGATTTAATACGTGCTGATTTTCCTATACAGGGCGTGGGCGAAAAAACTTTTGAACGGCTACAGATGAAATAACGAAACTTGATTATAAATCAAAAGAACCGATATATTGAGGGAGTCAAAATTTTGGGGTCACCACCTTTAATTTTCAAAGAGTCACCCCTATCTTGCGTCACATCATTCGAAAGGGCATACAGCACTGAGCATTTTTAGGCAAATTGGAGGTCAATGCCGCTTTCCGTAAGCGAGGTAACTGGCTTTGTAAATTAAACGTTGAGATTCGATATCTCATACACAAGAAACAATATCGACCTCCAATTCGCGTTGAAATGCCCAGTTTTGTACGCCTTTTTAGTCGATGAATAGGGTTCGTTTTTTTTAATTTTTTATATAGACCCCGTGAAAAGTAAAAACATTAAAAAATGCCTTGGGGGCCCTAAACCTATAGTTCGACTAAATTTGTGTCTAAACCTATTTTTTTCTGAAAATGATTCTTGCTATATAGAATACTTCAGTTACCTAGTTTTTTAAATTCCAACTTTTCAAACAGGATAGTTTTTTTTTTTTGAAAAATGGGTGAAATTTGAACGTTGACCTCCGATACATCAAAAACGAAAAACGTTATCGACTTTCATTAGATTGCGCCAAAAAAAAAAAAAAAGTGCTCAGTTTGTCATGCCCTTTTCAATGAAGTGACCCAAGATATGGGATGCTATTTTAAAATGTCGAATCAGGGGCGTGACCTCTCCCCCGGGTGAGTTGACCCCAACATTTTGACCCTCTCAAAAGATAGCTTCTTTTAAGTTATAAACGTCCCCCAAGTTTCGTTTTCATCTATACAGCCGTTCAAAACATATTTAGCGGTCGCCAGACTTTTGCCACACCCTGTAAATGGGTTCCCGACTCTTATAACAATATGTGTCAAAGGCTTCTACATTTTTTCTGTGTTCCTTTGACATTTCATGCACTTGAGACTTTCGTGAAAAGCCACAAAGCAGTCCCATCCAGTGTTGCCGCTTTTCCGTGGCTTAGCGTGCAATTTGGCAACGTTGTAATGTGTCCATTTAAACCCATGTGAAAAGTCAAATGCAAAGGTGTTCACCGAACACCCAATAGTTCGATCATTTTCATGGGTTTAAACGGACACATTACAACGTTATCAAATTGCACGCTACGCCTTCGCCGCTTTGGGTATATTTAAAGCCAGTGCGGCTACCGCCGCTTATGCGATGCGATGGTATCTACTCCATTAATCTATCGGTGATTCAACCAATTCCGAAGTAAAGATTAAACATTTGTCAGAAAGGTACAACAGAGAGTGGCTTCGAGAAATACTCAAATCCGTAATATTTGCTCCGATAAGTATTGTATCACTAATGAATTGTAGTATGCACTGAAATATACGAAAAGCTGCATCACTAAATGGACCCATAAATAGCATGAATCATCGCAGTATACAGAAGCCTCAGAGTTCCCCGCTTTGGCATCCTTTGGATATGGCCGTGTCTTGCTACAGAGTTCTAATTCAATTTGATTAAAGATATACCTAGGCGGTCCCTCCGAGATAACTACGATAAGATGCTGCGTTCAAGGCACACGACTCACGAATAAGACGAGGCCAATTTAGAAAGGACTCGCATTTTGGAGAAAAAACAAACAAAAAAAAAACTATAGAGAACTTTAAAATATACTTCCACTCTTGCCTCCTCAGATATTCCTCGCTGCTTGTGTACAAATTTAATTTTACAAAATGTGATCCTGTGTCCTTGAGAAGCAAAAAGGGATGCGTTCGTTGCGAGGGCAAGTGAGCAATTGAGCATAACAATGAAACATCTAGAAAAAGACGTGGGCCAAGAAGATTTCATATCTCTCTCAGTTTTCCTTTGAAAGTACATTTTTCTTTTGAAAAAAGTAAACCTTCGTGAGCCTTGGGGGGGGGGGGGGGTGGACACAACCCCAGGCCGTTTCTTTCTGGAGCAAGATACTTTGAATGTGAAGTAAAGCTTCACGAATCGCCGATGGCTCAGAGTTGAAAATTAATAAATAAATAAAACAAAAAAAAAATCTGTTTTTCCAAACTATAGATTGCATCTTGGGGAATCATTATATTTTTTATTTTTTTTTTGAAAAATAGCAGTATAAATATCCACAAATTTGTGACACGTGAAAAATAGTTTTAAAACACGCTAGGACATCTTGGACGTGGCAGTCAATGACCAAAATAAAATAACAGGGCTCTTGCAAACCTTTGCTGTGAGCAAATGAATAGTTTATAATCTGATGTAATAACCAGCGGAAATCAGGAAAAATCACACTGAAAAAGTGTAAAACTCAGTAATAAACTCACAAAACAGCTGTAACGGCAAAGTCATGATGACGGCTCAACGCAGGTATCATGGGAGATTCCTGTCTAATTTGTCACTTTCTCTATACGGAGACACAGAAATAGGTCTCAAATTAGATAAAAATCTCCCATGATACCTGCGTAGCTCAACCATAAAGCCCAATTTCGATGATGAATTTTGTGATTTTTTAGGGTACCGATTGTCATATTTACAGATTTTTTTCCATGCAAGAATCAACTCTTCAATCCCTGTCACAAACATTGAAAGAGGCCTATTGGTCTTACTATTTAATACGACGAAAATGTATACTGGACGAATTTGTGAAGACCAATATCACGTGACAAAAAAAGATGGAAAGATGAGCGGACGAAAAAAACAGAACGAGAAGTCTTATAACCATTAAAACACGAAACAGCTGTAACGGCAATTCATGATGGCGGCTCAACACAGGTATCATGGGAGATTCCTGTCTAATTTGTCACTTTCATTGTCAAAAAACATTTGTCAAAAAATCATTGAAAAATATCACCAAAAATACACAAAACAGCTGCTCTGCTTTGACACAGCGGAAATTGTCACAATAGGTCTCGCGACCTGGATGCTACCCCCAAGTTCTACGAAAGAAAGAATATTGGTTCGAAAAATTCCAGGATTTTCCCCAGCTTCCGATCGGAGAGAGGGAAAGAGCGTGTCACATCGGAGCTCGAGAGTAAAGTTGTTTCAGCTTTGTGAGAGAGGAGAAGTGCGCTCTTTAATTTGAAGTTTGAAGGGTAATAATTAAGTTATGTTTACCTACCTTTTCCTTTTTCCTCTCGTCTTGTATACCTCGTCGCGTTTCCCACAGTATCAAACTCCAGGCAAAACCCCGGCGGAATCAATTTTTAATTCAACTGCGACGCTTTGCTCGTTGAATACATTGAATACATATTTCAAAGTCACTTGAGACAAATTTTCTCTCTAGAGAAAAAGTTCTGTTAAAAAATGTCCAAGTCATGAAGCACTTTAAGTTCTCGAATTAATAAAGTTAATTATAATTCCTTTTGATTGTTGTTAATAAAACATCGGTTGAATCAATGTTAGATCTACTCAGGACTCACTTGCCGTGAAAAGCTTGGACTTCAATAGAGCTTTCAATTAATTTGTAAATACATGAAGATCGAGATAAAGCTTCCGCTTCAAAATGATGTTTAGTAAAAGTTATCTTCACAACATAATGAATAAATGCCGAAAAGGTCAGTTTTTGGAGCCGAAAAAAATGCGGTCAAAATTTAAGTTGGAATGAAAATTTGACTGGTCACCAACGAAAATTTTACTGGTACACCAGTGAACAATTTTACTAGTCACCAGTAATTTTACTGATGGACCAGTGTTCCATTCCTCCATATTACATTGGTCACCAGTAAAAAACTTTTACCAGGGATAAGTACTTAAAAATTGCTCAATATCCTCGTGACCCGAGAACAAAATTCCTATGAGCTCTGTTCAAATTGTCTAGATAGACATGGGAACCAACAGAGAATTGGAACAGACTGTATGGAACTTTTTTTCCACGAAAATTCATGCATTTTTACGTCTGGATCTTTTCGTCGGGTTCTTTCATCCTCAATGATGTGTTTCATCACCTCCTAATAAGAGCGTTAGTTTTGAGTGTTTCACAAAAAATATCCTTTGTTTTCGTGATACTTTTGAGTATTTTAATAAGAGAGAAATGAGGAGTCGGGGGGGGGGGGGGCAAACAAAAATGTTTGGGACGAACGGGCTTTGGCCGTCGTACCTGAAAATGGCGAATCTAACGTCATATTTTTTCAACTGAGTATATGGAGAGCGCTTCAAACTCTTCGTTACTTGGGACCGGTCTAGAGGTTACCTGACTCACCCTAAGGGCTATGATTCGTTGGTTTACCACACTCGATACTTATTTTGAAGCTAAAGTGGTGCTAATTTTATTTTTGACGGTCCGATGATTCGGGCCACTGAGTCGTGGCCGATACTTGTTGAGGTTTTTAGGGCGTATTTTGGGTCGAGGTAACCGTCTATCCCGAATGCATGTTTTGATCCCAGGGGAAGAGCAATAAATGTCACGAGACTCCACTTCTGTTTTTAATATGAATGAAAGGGGGTCATGGCGTTTAGAGGTCATTCTTTCTCATGAGAATCAATGTAATTTTCATGGACCAAAATTAATTGTCTTCGACTTCTATGCGTATTTTGGGTGTATGGTATCACGCTAGGGTAAGAATGTCATGAGTTTGATCCAGGGGAATCAACTGCAATACCTGTTCTACTGAGACTCCATTCGATTCGTAATTTTAATATGAATGAAAGGGGTCATGGCTTTAGATCATTACTTTCTCTGGACTCTTCAAATAGAGATCTTTACAGGACTCACGAAATAAATTGAAATCTTCGACTTCTCTATGCATATTGGTAGTATTAACGGCTTTGATTAAATTTTCATTCAGTTCGTTTTTAATTAAATATCGCAAAAATAATTACTCCTACATTAAAAATTAAAACTCCAGCTGAAAAAATTCCGTTTCTTTTTAAGTGACACATCCTGATTAGTTTATTTTTATTAACTAGGTTTGTATGAAAGAGCTACACTATATGTCGTAACACAGTGGCGAACCCAGGATTTCTTTTTTTGGGGGGCTAAAAAAAGTCAAAAATTCTTGATCACTTTTGTTACCATCACAAAATTCAGAGTTCGTCGTTTATTTATAGACCAGCCCAGACTTATACTCTCAGTTTGGGGGGGGCGCTTTAGCCCGCTAGGACCTCCTCCCTTCTTGGGTGCGCCACCGCCCCCTTGTGACCCCTGTATCGATTCAGCTTAGCAAATGGAGTCGATCTCCCTCAAGGGTTTCAAAAATATTTTGCAACTGTGGCTCTTTCACTTATTGCAACTCACGACTCATCATATATGGCCAAAAATGTGATGTCTCCAAAACCCTCCTTGTGACCACTTTATCGATTCAGCTTGGCAAATGGAGTCGATCGCCCTCAAGGGCTTCCATATCTTTTGCAACTGTGGCTCTTTCACTCATTGCAACTCACGACTCATCATATAGTCAAAAAGGTGATGTCTCCAAAACCCCTCTTGGGACCCTTCTATCGATTCAGCTTGGCAAAATGGCAACCCTGGTTTTTCGGATCAAAGTTGTTTCTAGAAAATGGTCCATTGTTTCCTTCTATACCTAATCACTAGGGATCGAAATTAAACCTACAGGCATACGATGTTTTCCGAATGCCATCAACAACGGAGACAAAACAAAATAAAAAACGGGCGGTCAAGTCCACAACAATAGACCCAACGGTCAATACGCTGATATATATTTATGATAATGAACGGCTGACACTCGACCTTTTTTGCCTCGAAATTCAATACGCTAGATTAGTCCCTTATTTCGGCAATTTCCGTTCTCAAACGTGAAATCATTTGAGCACAAACGCTAATTAGATGCACCGAGAATAGTAAACATTTCCAGTCTGCACTAATTCAATTCAGTGATGCCAAATTGGATAAACATAAAAAAAAAATTGTTCGCTTGTTTGAGAATTTTATTATTTTTCTCCGGTAGGGGGGGGGGGCTTTTATATGGTAAACAAATCAAAATACAGGGTGGTCCAAAAGTCCCGAAATGGTTCAATAACTTTGTTTCTCATGTTTTATCCATGTCTTACTCACTAGCAAATTGTCCTTCTCTCTCTTTTCCCATTTTAGAACACGTGTCTGATGGGAAAAAAAGTTGGCAGGAAAGGGTGGTCACGTGATTTTCGCCCACTTCACTATCCTTTTTAAACCCATGCGTTGTTATGGGAAAAGAGAGAGAATGGCAATTTCCTAGATCCGCTATAAAAGTCTTTCTCACGGTACCTTTGACACTCAAGAACACTCAAGCATCCTAAACTTTCTTCATCTCTAAACTTTCTTGAGGCATCACATACGGTAAAATAGCGGCGACAAGCCCAAGTCCTATCATCATATTTCCATATAAAAAAAAGAAAAAATCAACAACTGTGAATGATACAAAGGAAAACACAGGACTTATTTCGATTTAAATGTGATAGTAAAATATGTGATCTTTTGAAAAATTTCTAGAGATGTTAAGGTATTTTAAGGCACGTGGAATCTATATTAGAGCAATTAAATGTACGGAAACAGCTTATTAAGAAGCACAGTGGCGTCGCGTGCCATCAGGCAACAATGCAACTGCTCCATTTAAACTTATTAAATATATCGAATTTTCCGTGTGCACTGTGCACCCCCTGAATTCGATATTTTACATGATTTTAAATGGATAGATTACATTGTTGCCAAATTGCACGCGACGCCACTGATGTAGCAAAAATTTGTATTAGGAAAGCTCCGATCTCTTATACGGGGCGAGTACCCTGCGGGAGGGAGGGAGGCGGAACATTTTTTTGGATCCAATTTTTTTTCGTGACGTCTCACCAAATCGGTTTAGAAGATCAAATATTTATGCCATCATGTTTTATATTCGTCACCTTATGATTTTCAAATCTGCGGCCGGTCATTTACTTCGTCGTTAAAGCGATCGATAAGATTGTCTATGAGTGATTTTATTGGTCAAAAATTGTAAAACTTGGCCGTTGCTATGGTAATGATCGTTAAGAGTCTCGTTGTATAAAGGCTATTCATGAGTCACCTTTAAATAACGGACACTTTCACGATGGTAACTATAGCAACGGCCAAGTTTCGCAATTTCCGACCAATAGAATCACTCATATACAGTCTAAACGATCGGTTTAACGATGAAGTAAATGATCGGCCCGCTGACTGGGTTTATGATGAAAACTTTTGCTCCAGCGTTATGAAAGGTAGATTTCTAATTGTAACCACATCCTAACGCATGAGGACTTAGTTCCTAAGCATTAATACCTCTCCAGACACACTTAAATTGTAAAAAGAAAAGTTTCTCTAAAAGAGTCTGAAAGTGATGTGAGGTATTTATCAATTCAATTTTTAATTGTTTGCCATTAAAAATAAGGTATCATTTTTTAAAGCCTCTGAATATAAACCTTTTCTTTTCAAAACCTAGATCTTCTTCTTGATGAAAAAGCTCTCTACAACACCAGAGAGCTTACAAATCGAGTTAGCACAGACATTTATAGGCTTACATTTAAATTTTCCTATTTTTATTGTTAATTGCTTTATTATTATTATCCTTTTCATTATTATAATTATTATTTCTCCTTACATGTCCTGTACACATAGCTCAAACACGTAGCTGATACCTAAGGAGCTTTTTTGTACGAATTAAATAAATAAATAAATACATTGTCAGTCGCTTTTGAGACTTTCCGATGCTTCCAATGTAATTTTACCCAGGAATCTATTATCCATTACGCTGGAACAAAAGTTTGCAACAGACCCATTTGACAACATGGATTTTCCATTGGTGACTCACTCGGTCCGGGCTGATAATCAAGGTGAAGCCGAATCACCCAGCGTACGCGGCAACCCTAATTGGCTAACGAGAATTTATCGCTATATAGGATGCTAACCACCGCAATATTCACCAGACTATAGGTCACAATCATCAATCTTCCGTTAACTATACTATGCAAAATACCAAGTGATTTTTTAACGAGATTTGGCAGCACCGGAATTTATTCCTACTTGGTTCACCATTTTTCTCCCGAAGAATTCGATAACGAACCCGCTTTTATTAACCTTGCCTTGTTGTCACTATCAACCAACCGGAGCCACAGCATTGCATATATTTGGTGACAAATTTTTATTCATAGATGAGAATTCGCCAAAAGATTACATAGTTCGTTGTTCAGTGTGTGACTGTATTGCTCGAAAACACTCTGATCAGTAATCTTTCGTGAACCAGCGGAGTCTCCGAGTCTGACTATGAAAAGATGTATGGATATTTTAATAATTTAACGGTGATATCTGTCGAGTGAGAAAAAATTTGTAGATGCGCGAGTATAGTTTCAGGCATTACATAATTACAATGAGTCTGTTGTTTTCTTTTGCTATACAGTAATATGGAGGGTTGATGCTGGTGTAAAATCTCGTGAAAATCACATTGAGGGCATCAAACAGTCTCAAAGTCCACTCATAAACCCACAAAAGGCGTTTACAGGAAAGCCTACGATGATAGTTGAAAAGTCGAATCAACGGTCTTGATATTCAACGAGGAAATTAAAATTTCGAGGTTAGAAAATGTTAGGCTTTGGAGAAAATCTCAAGATTGGACCGAACTAACTAGCCTTGAGATCGCCTTCAAATTCCAAAATGTTCAATTGTTTCATCAAACATCGATTCCTTTTCCATCAATTTAAACTTCTTTCAATGTACAATGCCTTATTTACACATTTCATTCTTCCCACAGTTCTTTCTCCAAATTGGTCCTCATTTACTTTTCATCCCCCACGACCCACGTATCTCCAATGGAACTTTTCAAGTCAAGGAAGTTTCGAGTAAAAATTCGGCACTAACTTCACGGCACTGTATTAAGTACATGTTTATTTCTAATCATCACGGTTTCATCACGGACATTAGCTCGGCTGTTAAAGAATCTTCACCCCATCTCAAAAGTAAAATAAAAACAACAAAAACAGGGTCATGCACCAACATTGAGCGCGAAAGAAAGGCGAAGTTGTAACCTCGCCTCTGCGGGTTTAATTTAAAGAAAAGAAGAAAACGATGTTGTTTTATCAAATGTCCTATAGAAAAGTTTCTTTCGTTGAACCGGAAGTAAATTTTCAAACAAGAATACTCTGGATTTTATACAAGACATAAGAAGAAAGCCTCTTGAGCCCATTTTCTTCTTTGCTTTGATGCAAAATACACCGATCTCATTTTCAACTGGTTATTTGTTTGTTTTGTTTTTTTTTTTTTTTGCATTTAGTTTGTTTTTCGATTTAGGATGAAATAACAATCTTCCATTGAGAAATAAAAATAAAAAAGTACATCAGGCAACGATGAGGCAAGAAATCTGAGGAGCAGGACCCTTAATTAAACGGATACGAAAAAAGAGATTCAGAGGATTATCCCTCGTCTTGCCATTTATTTTATGACTTTGGTGGTGTGAGTATCCGAAAACACAATTGCCACATCGATCTCAGTCATCTCTACTTTAAATTGACAAAACTTCAATCGCGACAAAATCATAAAGCCAAAAGATTGTTTTAGTCAACGCACTAAAACGATATAGAGAGACTGCGATATGATTAGGTTATGGGTCCTATCTCAAAGTGTGACAGCATGCACTGAAAAAAAAAAAAAAAAAAAAAAAAAAAAAAAAAAAAAAACTGTTGATCTTACCGCCTAGCTGTTAAAAAAATGTGTAGCAGACAAAAAATGTTGTATCAACAGGCTTGAGCGGTAAAATTAGGCGTCAGGGGGGTTAATTTTACCGCTCTAGCCTGTTGATCCAACATTTTTTGTCTGCTTCACATTTTTTTAACAGCCGGGCGGTAAAACCAACAGATTTTTTTTTCACTATAGGCGATCTGAATTTGGTTTGTTTGCCTCACTCTTTTTCCCTAAAATCAAAAATTGTAATTAATCTAGTGGAAAAGGGGTTTAACCCTTGTGAGCCTAAGGTATTTCGGTAACACAAAGGACTAAGGGGGGTATTTTTGTACCCCAAGGATATTTTCATGCAGCACAGTCAGTATCAATAATTTTGAAACTTTAATGGATGGATTATGTACTTAGTACCCTAAGAGATTAATTTATGTGAAATTTGAGTAAATTTTTGCTATGTTGCCAAATTTACACCTACTTTTAAAAAAAATGTCAAAATAAAAAAAATGGAAAAAATGAAATGAGGTACCATATTATTTTTCCATTTTTGATAAATTTCCAATTTATTTTCAATGATCTGACTTAATATTCTTAATCTGCATAAAATTTCCGTAAAATTCACTGTAACAGATAGTTCCAACCTTAAAACTGGCAGGACGAAGGGGGGGGGGTATATTTGTACCCCAACACTTTAAATTTCTATAACATCGACAAAAATTCATAAACATTAATGAAATTTGGTAGACGTGTTCTAAGTAACCTAACTTAAAATGTCATGAAGTCCCAAAAAATGTTGAGCAGTTTTGACAAAATGGCGTCAAGAAAACTGGCCTGGGGTACAAATGTACCCCCCTTAGGCTCACAAGGGTTAAACGAAAGTTTCAGTGTTTGAGAGTGGCTATTTTGTCACAGAATTTTAATACATCTATCCAGGTAAGAAAATTTTGCATATTTCTGTTACGAGTCAGTTTCTTCATCGCGGGCGAATCCTTCCATAGGAAATAGCTCTATCAATGTCTGTGCCCAGAAAGCCCCACTATAAAACACTTCCACTTTCGTTGATAACCAATTTCAAATGTATTTGTCGCAATTTTTTTATTGTAATTTAAAGGTTAAAAAGTGAGGCAAACAAATCGAGCCTGTGTGAAAAATGTCCCAGTGGGTGTCGGCAACAATGTGTTCTATCCATTTAAACTCATGTAAAAGATTGAATTCAGGGGGTGCACAGTGCACAATGGAAATTCGATATATTTAATGAGTTTTAATGGAGCAGTTGCATTGTTGTCAGATGGCAAGTGACGCCACTGAAATGTCCATAAGAGATCTCGATCATGGCTGCCTCCGTGAAGTTTCAATATCACGCCCCACAAATCCTCTCTATCGCTTTAGTTCGTTCGTTTTAGTACAGTAGCGGCCCGTGAGATTTGGCAACCATGCATTTTTCCCACTTAAACTTAGGTAAAAAATCGATTCAAGCGGAGGCTGGCAGCCTCTTCGAGTGTCGATTGTTTTCCATGTATTTAAATGGGATAAAAACACTGTTGCCAAATCGCGCGAGCCGCCACTGTTTTAGTACAGTGATATATACATATATGTATATTATATAGATTTCTCTTCGAGGATCTCTGATCCTCTGGATCCAAACAAAATCTATTTCTATGTAATTTTCCTATACAAACGTAAGTTTCTTTTCTTTTTCCGAAAATGCACGATTCTGCCACAATCCGCCCCTTTAAGATCGAAGAGGCGTTTTGTTTTCATTAGAAAGAATGACGCAATTGAAAATTCGCCAAAGATTATCGGTGCGTTCATACATACTTCTAAAACGAGCTCTGTTCGTGTAACTATATTCGTTTAAACCGTTTGGCAACACTTCAGTGGCTCATTATCGATCGTCCCCAATCTGCCTTGTTTTATGCAGCCCGCAATTTCTGCGAAGAATTTCACAACTCACCATAATTCGCTGTCGATTCAAATCGTACGCTTCGATGTCAACTTAACAAAGAAGCAATTTAACAGAAAACAACGAAACCAAATCATTGTTTTACAAATGGGTTCATTAAGGGATGTTGATTGAAAAATTGGAACAAAAATGAAATGATATTTAATTTATTTTTGTCGTACATCCCGACATCGCACAATGATCTGATATCGAAAAAAAGAGGCAAAAAATGCTGAAAAAAGTTATTGAAATAATCGTTTCCAAAATTGAGGCGTCGACTTCCAAAACCGGCATTATCCTTCGGAGCAAATTTTGAGTGAAACACAAAAAACGGATAGCAAGTTCAATGCTGATCAATGTTAGTTCAATGTTTTCTAATGCTGATAGAATACGGATAAACCTGGTTTTGGTTCAGTTGAGTTTTTTCATAGCATGCAGAAGAAGAAGAAGAAACAAAATTCGCCCCCATCTCCATTTTTTCATAAAGTGGATAATGCCGGTTTTGGAAGTCGTCGCCTCAATTTCAAGCTTGATAATATACTTTTCAATGATATTTGTTGGTTTGAATCACTTGTTTAAAAATGTTCTTTTTGATGAAAATTGGCCTTGAAATTCTATAAATGAACACAAATCGATGAGAAATTTACTCTTTAATTTTTGGCCACTTTATAACAGTGGCGGCAACACTTTCTTTGCTCCATTTGATTGCATGTAAAACAATCGATTCGAAAGTAAAGCAGTGCTTCACCAACATTCGATTGTTAAACATACATTCAAGCGGAGCAAAGACATTGTAGCCAAATAGCACGAGCCGTCTCTTCTTTATAACCATCTCACATCATATTACATCGGACCATCGCAGCGTTAATCAAAACGACTCGAAAAATTAATTTCGGTCATTAAAAAAGTTCACTAAAAATGACTCTGCATGTACTCGATTTTCGTGAAGAGAGCGAGACAGCGTTACAGGGAGTTACGCGAGAGTTAGAGAGATAATTTGGAACATTCAATAAACCACCCCCCCACCCCCCCACGGATGGTGTTATCATTGACACCGTCCGCACTGGCAGAACCCAATATTTAACAAGTATCTAAAAACGATTCAAAATCGCCATAAATGCTATTCCACGGTCAGTGGTGAAGCGTGCAATCTGGCAACGTCGCATTTGGCTCATTAAAACTCATGAAAAATATCGATCCAGAAATCGTCGATGTCCATCGGATTCGACCTTTCCAAAGGGTCCAAATGGACAAAATTCTATGATGCCAAAAATCACGCTTCGCAACTGTTCGTGGTCCTAACTTTTAACCGTCGAATAATAAGTATACCTTGCAACGCCGGTTTTGGAGCATTTACCATAAATGAACAACACACAGTGTCTTGCAGACCTTCGTAGAAAGGAAAATCTAGGATAGCGAAGAAAAAAAGAGAAAAAGAGAGAGAGAGAGAGAGAGAGAGAGAGAGAGAGAGAGAGAGAGAGAGAGGGAGGGGGGGAGGGAGGGAGGGAAGGAGTACGGGAGAGAGAGAAGCAGAGAGACAGAGAGAGGGTGAGACAAAGAGGGAAAGGGAGAGAGGGAGAGAAAGAAAGTGAGAGAGAGAGAGAGAGAGAGAGAGAGAGAGGGAGGGAGGGGGGGAAAGGGAGTACGGAGAGAGAGAAGCAGAGAGACAGAGAGAGGGTGAGACAAAGAGGGAAGGAGAGAGAGGAGAGAAAGAAAGTGAGAGAGAGAGAGAGAGAGAGAGAGAGAGAGAGAGAGAGAGAGAGAGAGAGAGAGAGAGAGAGAGAGAGAGAGAGAGAGAGAGAGAGAGAGAGAGAGAGAGAGAGAGAGAGAGACAGACAGAGAGAGGGTGAGAAGAAGAGGGAATGAGGAAGAGGGAGAGAAAGAGAGTGTGTGAGAGAGAGAGTGAGAGAGAGAGAGAAAGAGAGAGAGAGAGAGGGAGAGGGAGAGGGAGAGAAAGAAAGTGAGAGAGAGAGAGAGAGAGAGAGAGAGAGAGAGAGAGAGAGAGAGAGAGAGAGAGAGAGAGGGAGGGAGGGAGGGAAGGAATACGGGAGAGAGAGAAGCAGAGAGACAGAGAGAGGGTGAGACAAAGAGGGAAGGAGAGAGAGGGAGAGAAAGAAAGTGAGAGAGAGAGAGAGAGAGAGAGAGAGAGAGAGAGAGAGAGAGAGAGAGAGAGAGAGAGACAGACAGAGAGAGGGTGAGAAGAAGAGGGAATGAGGAAGAGGGAGAGAAAGAGAGTGTGTGAGAGAGAGAGAGAGAGAGAGAGAAAGAGAGAGAGAGAGAGAGAGGGAGAGAAAGAAAGTGAGAGAGAGAGAGAGAGAGAGAGAGAGAGAGAGAGAGAGAGAGAGAGAGAGAGAGAGAGAGAGAGAGAGAGAGAGAGAGAGAGAGAGAGAGAGAGAGAGAGACACACACACACACAGAGAGAGGGTGAGAAGAAGAGGGAATGAGGAAGAGGGAGAGATAGAGAGTGTGTGAGAGAGAGAGAGTGAGAGAGAGAGAGAGAGAGTAGAGAGAGAGAGAGAGAGAGAGAGGGAGTATGGGAGAGAGAGAGGCAGAGAGACAGAGAGAGGGTGCGAAAAAGAGGGAAGGGGAGAGAGGGAGAGAAAGAAAGTGAGAGGGAAAAGGAGAGAGACAGAGAGAGGGTGAGAATGAGAGGAAATGAGGGAGAGGGAGAGAAAGAGAGTGTGTGTGAGAGACAGAGAGAGAGAGAGAGAGAGAGAGAGAGAGAGTGAGAGAGTGAGAGAGGGAGATATATCATATCACGCGTATGTATTTCCGCCCAGCTGCAAGGCATCATGTCATGACTCTTGGTGCTTCTTCTTCTCCTACCTCTCCTTTTGTTTTATTTTCTCATCATTTTCTCGTCTGTCGTAAAAAGACCCGAAGGGGGTAAGGAAAGGACGGGTAGAGTAAGAAGGAGGATTGGAGAGAGGGAAAGGGGTGGGAGGGGGATTCAAGAGTACCCTTCGGTGCTCCTCAAGTCTTATATAGACCCAGAAGGAGTAATTACTTGGCTCAATATCATCAATGCGATTCAATTTCGGTGTATATTATACACTCTCTACAGTATACAAGCATAAATGTTCCAAAAATAATTTCATCTGACAAACGAATCTCTGAAAAAAGGAAACATTCTAAACGGATGTGGCACATGCGAGGATGGTTTATGACATCATCTTGTTTTTCACTGTTGGGACGCAAGGACGTAGGATTGGAAAATAATGAGTTCAGCTGAATCGGTTTGCGTTAATGCTATTGGTTTATTGTTAGGGTTTTTCCGTCTATTGATCTATTTAAAAAAAAAAAAAAAAAAAAAAAAAAAAAAAAGTCAGTATTCTAAACACCCACAGCTCATGCATTGATGTGAATAGTTGACTTTCTTATGAAATTTCCCTACG
>VMOF01000035.1:63015734-63063141 GCA_011764245.1 Trialeurodes vaporariorum | reverse complement strand
CCGTCTATTGATCTATTTAAAAAAAAAAAAAAAAAAAAAAAAAAAAAAAGTCAGTATTCTAAACACCCACAGCTCATGCATTGATGTGAATAGTTGACTTTCTTATGAATTCCGTACGAATGTTTTTGGGAAAATCCATCGCCAACATATTGACCTTTATACTACTACTAGGTTACGAAAACTAATCTTCGGTTGCTCGTTCGAATTAACCCTTTCTATACCACGCCCGAGTATAATCGTTTTTTTGTGACTAGACCTGCCTCACACAAGTTTTGATTTGATATCTACAATAATTGATGAGGCTCCAAATTGTTAATTAATATTTGACAAATAAAGTGCTGGAGCGCCTTCAATCATCTGTGTATGCAAAATCAGAACCGCGATGTAGGAATATTAAACTACCCAAATAATTTGAGTGAAAGAACATTGATTTCTCTGCGTAGTTCGTCATGAAAGGGTTAAGGGTGGTAAGGAGCCCCCCGACCCCCATTCGGCTTAATCCTGGAGCCCTTGCTTACCAATAAAGGAGCCCCTTCGCATTGATCCGGGGCCCCTATTCACAAGTAAAGGGGCCAAATCGCACAGATAAAAATTAGATAACCTCCCTATTTTTACTTTCAACTTTCATTTTTAATATCTCCCGTATATTTTCCCCGTTTTCGTCTACATTGTAGCGGGACTCAAATGCAATTTAAGAGCCCCTTGTTAGTTTAATCAGGTGGAGTTAAGCGGAATTTCTGGCCCACCCACCCTGACGCAGTCTGCCCCTACCATCAACGAATGACGTTTTTGTGCTCCCGAACAAAAAATTGTGTAATAAAAGGATCCTATAAAACGAACCAATGAATGTAAAGACTTAATTCCAAATTAGCAGCAACAGCGGGTTTTTTTTTTTTTTTCGAGACTATGAACGGAACCACTTCATCTCACTATACCAATATACTATCCACTCCAGCAGTTAAAAAACTTCACAGGGATAAATAAGGATTCCGAACGGAGATAATAAGCAGCGAGCTCTCGAGAGCTTCTATTTGATAAATGTACATCAACTCGAGAATTGAGAGGTTAAGAGAGCTCATTTTCCTCGATCTCGCATGAATAAAAGAGGGAGAGAGAAAGGCGTAGGAAAGAAGAGAAGGAGAGAAAATGGAAGAATATTGAGCAAACGAATTTTCGTTCAAAAGCTTGCGGTGTTCAGAAATCCGTGATCAATGGTTTCTTTTTTTTCTGTCTCTCCCCCCCCCCCCCCGGTCTCTTTTCAACCCTATCTTAATTTGTACTGGTTAAATTAAAAGTTCTGGTCCACGAGAGAAATATGCAAAGCTTATACATTCTGCTCAATTCGAACAGAGAGAGAGAGAGAGAGAGAGAGAGAGAGAGAGAGAGAGAGAGAGAGAGAGAGAGAGAGAGAGAGAGAGAGAGAGAGAGAGAGAGAGAGAGAGAGAGAGAGAGAGAGAGAAAGAGGAAGTTCTCGAGGCACAAAAAGGATATCTTGACTCATTAGGCGTGGAGATTTTAATTGACTGATTGGGATGCTAATCGGGTAAATATGTTAATTCGAGAAACCCTTCCCAACTCCGATTCCTTCACAAACTTTCAGAGCTCGTGGTGGTGGGACTGGAAATGAGCGCGCTCGCCGTACTGTGATCTGAGATCGAAGAAAAAGTGGTCAAAAATCAGTAAAAAGAAAGTCATTTAAAAACATTGTTTCTGACCTTTTTGAGCTTAATTTAAAATTTGTCAGTCGTATTATTAGGATTAATTGGCTTATTAAATGTATCCTCTGTGATTAAATTTTGGCCAGAAAAGTTTATGAATGGTCAATAATAGATAAGAAATTTACTATCTGATTTTTGACCAATTTTTGAAGATCTTTGACCATAGTGCGTTGGTGCTCGAATTGATGGAGAGTTCTGAATAGTGAGTACCTACCAATGAACCTTAATGTAAATCCAATTGAGGTGGTTTATTGTAGAGAAGGGGCCCTGAGAAAGAACATTCAGTCTACTCTCCAATGGATAATACTTTAGCCGTCTTTTTTTATCCGTTCGTGGTTCATAGAATTGTTACATGGAGTTTTATGGACGATTTTGAATGGTTGTGAACAGAAGGGGGGAGGGGGTTTCGGGAAAAAATAATTGTCAAGAAAATCGTTTTCGGCATATTTGATTTGACAAAAAAAAAAAAAAAAAACGATAAAACTCGAGGCCACATGGCGATGAGCCCGCGCATATGAGCGGACAGTTTTTCAAAAACCGCTCACAGTGGCAGGCATCATCCACAATGCACCGCAAGATTCCATGTGAACAACAGTCAGTGGCGTCGCGTGCAAGTTGGCAACAATGTATTCTATCCATTTAAACTCATATAAAAGATCGAATTCAGGGGGTGCACAGTGCACAAGGAAAATTCGATCTATTTAATGAGTTTAAATGGAGCAGTTGCATTGTTGCCAGATGGCACGCGACGCCACTGACAACAGTGACCGTTAAAAAAGATGTATTGCAAGTGGTTATCGAACGATATGCCTAACCGGATTCGGTAGACCTTGTCTTGGACCCACAGTCTTGACGACCCTCATTTTTTCTTATTTGACTCAAGATATACGTACGTATGGAAACTAATAAGGTGCGCTTAAGGGGCGACTATGCTGATTTATCTAGAAGTCTCAAAATTTCAAAACCCATATTGTACCTTTACTGTAACAGATTCTAAACCGGTGCAATCTTCAATTACGTTTGGCTTTAATTTCAGATTAAAATTATCATAAAAATTTGGAAAGATGATTTTTTTAATAATAAATTTGTCCCACTTTTGCGCCCCTCTCTAAAATCAGCTGGATGCAGTTTGAACTCTCAAATCCTCTGCTCTCTTTTTTGAGTCGTCTGTGTTGTCTAACACAGAATCTATGCAAAATGGAGTGAGATGATGAATTTTCTGTTTGCTTCTTGATCGTCGAATCAAAACTGATTTAAGCTCCACATGTTTTGTCATTGCTTGTATGTATTTGGTATAAATTTGAAACTTATTCTTGTAGTAGAACTTGCCTTTGAATTTTCTCAGATATGAACATTCTCCTGGATTTTCAACTGCGTAAAGAATAAAACATCTAATAGCCAATGACCTCACCTGGAACAAACAATGAAAAAATAAAAAATATTATTTTATTGCAAAGTTTTTTTCAATCCACATTCAATGTTTTTTCAAGAAGCTCAGTTTGTATTTAACGGAAAAAAGCGTTTTCAAACAACCACCAGATGAACATTACATTATTTCGTATATTTTCGTATAGTAGTTTCTGGAATCTTCGATCAGAATTCAAGAAATGCTTAAACTGAAATGATCAATAAGTATTGATTACTCGAAAGTAGAATTCTGTTTGCAAATGCTAATTTCGAGTGAAGACGCCTCAGATGCCTGATAACAGTTTGTTGAAAGAAACAAAATAAACTTGTAGGAAAGTGAAACTCCTCTATAGACAGATATGCAACACAGCCAGAAGGTCAAGATCTTATGAATCGTTGAAATACACATATGTATAACGAGGTAAGCTCCATTAGACGTTGCAAAGATTGTGCAGTTGTTTTTTTCGTCAAACAGATTACCGATGACGTCCAATGTAACGAAATTTATAAATTAAACTCCTTCAATGAATGATTGTTTTTTTTTTTTTTTTTTTTTTTTTTTTTTTTCAGAAAAAACCCCGCTTTGGTAAACAAACTCAGTATTTTAGATAATTAGAGAGAAGATGCACAATCTTTGCAACAACTGATGGCGCATACCTCATTATAAAATTCAATACTTCTTATATGTATTTATATGTTTTTGTTTCGGTTTAAGTTTTTCATCGTTTTAGTTTAGTTTCGTTCATTTCTATTTCCACTGGAGATCAGTAGCGGCCCGTGAGATTTGGCAACCATGCATTTTTCCCACTTAAACTTAGGTAAAAAATCGATTCAAGCGGAGGCTGGCAGCCTCCTCGAGTTTCGATTGTTTTCCATGTATTTAAATGGGATAAAAACACTGTTGCCAAATCGCGCGAGCCGCCACTGCTGGAGATGAGCACTAGGATGCTCGAAACGTCTGGTTAATTTATTTATCAATTGGAGTCGCATGCTTGTGCAGGTAAATTATTATGTATGCATGTATACACACTTAAAGAAATCACTTCTTTAAAAACAAGGAAACATCACGTTTATTTGTGACAATCTTCCTTGCACGAAGTATGTTCTGATTGCATGAAAAAGAGGATCACTGTTCCCCTTCGTCAATATTTCACTGTGCAGTTTCTTTAACACAAACAAAATTTACCTTGGATTAAAACAAAAATTTTTTCAGTGCAGTCAGAGTTGAATTGAGAGAGTGACAAACCTCTGAAGAAATGAGCTCTGCGCACTACCTTTCAAGCTCCACTACTAAAACCGTCAGATTGCCTTCAAATAAGTGAGTATGCAATACGAGAGTAAATACGTGCGAATAGTTGCATCAAGGAGCGCCGTTCACCAATCCTTGTCATCGCTCCTTCTTGCTATCAGAGGAGTAAAAGAACTGATGACTCCCAAACCCTAAACGAGTGGCGAAACGTGGAACGGTCTGCTATTTTATCTCTCGTCTATTTTCTTGGTATTTTGTAAATCAAGTTTGGCTCTCTCCAGGTTTGGCGATCCAGGCCAACAATTTTGACTCGTGCTTACCTACAATTCAGCGTCAGTTTTTTTTATTTCAGTCAACAAATATTTAGAGCTTTCGTGTGGAAATAGTTGTTTGTGTTTTTTTATTTTGTTTTCGATTTCGTTTTCGTTTTCGTTTTTGTTTTTGTTTTTTTAAAAGTCAACTGCATAGTAAAGTCCTCGGAGCTGAAGGGTCGTCCCAGGTTAAGTGGCCGACCCGTCATATTTTAAATCCATTTTTCGATTCTCAAACGTGAAGGTTTTATTTTTCCATGGACTGGAAGATAAAGAGGTCGGACATTTGCCATTCGTTTCATTGCTAAAAAGTTGAAAATTTAAATTAATAGGATGAAAAAAAAGAAAGTTTTAAAATGTGACGGGTGGGACAGATAACAGCTGATATGACCCTTTCACGCAATTTTATAAATGCATGGAAAAATTACTTTTCAGTGATTATACATTATCAATTCAGCTGAGGTTGGAAATGTGTTCATGAAGTGATCAGCGATGCTCGTATCCACCGTGGGACCTACTACGACCAGTATGTTGCCAGATTGGTGTGAAAAAGCCGTACGTTTTACATTGATTCAAATGGAGACGATACGGGTTTTTATCCTCGATCACGCAACACTGACTATGACTGTCACGGAACGAACCCTCCAAGTATTAAAAGAATCAATGAACAGAGAAAATAGATGGAGAGAACTTTCTCAGCGAGCTGTCCGAAACACAAACAATTTCAAGAGAGCAAATTTAAAACTCAATCTCCCTATAAAAACTATATTAACCGAAAGTTTGGGATAGAATTTGTTTTTGCCATTTCCATCGTCTATTGCTTGACTTAAATATATATATAGGTACAAAACTTTTCGGTGCAGTTTATTTCTCTTTTTTCATCTCCATCCCTCTCTCTCTCTCTCTCCCTCTCTCTCTCTCTCGTCTATCTATCTGTCCCTCTCTCTCTCTCATTCTCTTTCTTCAATCTATTTCTCTCTCTCTCTCTCTCTCTCTCTCTCTCTCTCCCCCCCCTCTCTCTCTCTCTCTCTCTCTCTCTCTCTCTCTCTCTCTCTCTCTCTCTCTCTCTCTCTCTCTCCCTTTCACAAACTCTCTTCGTTGCATCTGCATCTTCGCCAACCGTATGAGCGTGCCGTAGAGGTATATAAAACTGTCGGCAAAATAAGTATGAAAGAAAAAATTTGCGAAGTACGCCAAAAAATAAAAATAAAAATAAAAAGAAAGTGAAGCTGAGCAAAAGGGTAGCCGAAGTGCAGGGCGGCCGAAATGAGGCGCGGAAGGTAGTACAACGTTAGCTTATTTAAGTTCATCCTTTGCGACAGTTTAACCATAACCCATGTATGCAAATCGACGGAAAAAAGAAAAAGAAGAAGATGAAAAAAAAAAAACAGTCATGAATAAGTTGGAGAGTGAGACGGGAGGATCGATTGTTGCATATGCGTCAGGCGTCGCTCTCTGTGTCGTCATTGGGTCGCTATCTTGTCTCCATCTCGTCTCGTCGTCTGCCCCATGAATGTTCAACATTCTAGATCGTTAGAGTTTTCTTCGCTCCCCCCTCCCCCTCCCCCTCCCCTCCTCCTCCACCTCCACTCGTTCGTCGCCGTCTCTATAGCTCCGTCTGTGTAGCGGAGCATAGATTCGAAACGCTGCTCTGATGCTGCCAAATCACCACTGGAGGTAGTGGGAGGCGCGTGCAATCCGGCAACGTTGTGTTGAGTCCATTTAAAGTCATTGAAAAGGCCTTAACATACATCAGGGGTGCACACTGAATTTCCACAAATCGATATATTAGGTAAGAGTAATCGGACGAAATGAAACGTTGGTGGATTGTATTTGCCGCTTACTGATGTGAGCCGTTTTGATTCAAACTTGCTTGGCTCTACTGTGCTATTCAAAAAATTTTCTTGATAAGATATTTTGTTGGTTTTAATTGTTGCTGATTTTTGGTTTTTGTTTTTTTTTTGTTTTTTTTTTGTTTTTTTTTTTTTTTTTTGTTTTTTGTTTTTTGTTTTTGTTTTTTTTTTACAAATAAGTGAAGAACAAAGTATTATTAAGTTTTCAAAACAACTTGTTTGCATCCATATACGTTAACGACTTACTATCGGTTTTCCAATTTCGACAGTCTACTCAAAGAAGGGGACGGTGGATGAGGGGAGGGTCTAGCACAAATAGGTTGCGTTTGCGATCCGATTTGTAGAATGAAGAAGAAAAACACAGTATTACTTTCACCTAAAGATTACCCCCCCCCCCCCCCCCCCCCCCCGAGAATGAAAATTAAAAGGGGCGGGGAGTCGGTAAACTGCCAAATTCGGACTTACTTGTACACGAACTCCCGATTAATATCGAAAAAAATTTCAGAGGGACTTGTACATGATATTGGAGCTAAAAAATTGAATCAATAAAAGTGCATAGACTGTGAGTCCCCCCCCCACCCCCGAGCACCAGAGCTCTGCCGTTTGATTCATGTCAAATTACGGGCCGAAAGTAATTTATATTTAAAAAAACGAGAATCAGTTACTAGATAATCATCGGAAGAACGTCTCTGTAAAATATTTCGTCAATAACTTCAAAAATAAGGCTGAAAATATACCAAAAAATGGAATGTCACAGGTTGATTAATTCTTGTATCGAAATACGATGTTTCATTTCTTGGTACTTTCAGCCTCATATCTGAAGTTATTGACGATATATTTTGCAGAGACGTTCTTCAGATGGTTATCTAGCAACTGGTCTTCCGTTTTCTTAAATCAGTAGCGGCTCGTGCAATCTGGCAACAGTGCTATTTTTCCATTTAAATCTGTGCTAAAAGATCGATTCTAGGTGAGGCACAGCGCCTCACCAAAGAATCGATTATTTGACATAGGTTTAAATGGAGGGAGTCCATTGCTGCCACATTGCACGAGCCGCCACTGTCTTAAATAAAAATTACTTTCGGCCAGTAATTCGATATTAGTCGAGCACTAAACGCCCTGCAAAAAACGAATCACCCAGTTAGGTTCAAAAAACGTCCAGTTCCTTTTTAGGACCAAACTGGGCGATTCATTTTTGCCGGGTGGTGATGTAAAATGTGTTTTTTAAGCGTGCCGTATATATACGGTGCGCTTCTTGTTTTCATTTTCATATCTAATATATAAGTCCAATGCCTTGCTTATGGCAAAACCTTGGCGGGAAAGGTTTGAAAAATTAAAAACGTGTTTTCTTAAAACTGGTTTCATTAATCGTTAATTTATTGCTGCAATCCAGGAGGTCTCGGCGTCTATTTTCTTAAAATTGTAAAAGTTTTGGTATTCCTGTTAATTTCAATAAGTTATTAAGCGTCAAAGTCGAATTCCTTCAAACGAGAATTCCATACAGGTCCAGCAACCTAAGTCATTTGTGCCAACCTATGAGTCAAAATTCAAAGGCAGGAGGGGGGTGGAAACATCTCCCGCGGGAACCCTCTTTGCCCCTCGCCTTTGGGCTCCACCGGTCTCAAGATTTCTTCACGGTGCATTAAGCGGTCGGGCCGCGCAGGGTCTAAAGACCCTAAATGTGTCAAATCTGTTTGACGAGGGTCCGAAAAGAAGTGACGGCGAGGTATTGATGAAGAGCGGGGGGGTATAGAAAAGAGAGGGACTCATTCATATCCTTAAGTAGACCGTTTAGTGATGACGTCACGATCAAATGGTTTCCCAACAAATGCTCTATCTCTCACTCTCGTTGATTTACCTATAAGAATCAGATCCAAATTTCGAACGCAAATTCATGCTAGTTAAAGAACAGTTTTGTCAAAATTTTTTTGCACCATAGATTCCACGTATGTTAAAGTATCTTTTCACTCTAACATATTCCTAAAAGATCACAAGCGAATTTACAATCACAGTTATACCGAAAGATGTTCTACGTTTTGTCCTCGTTACTCACGGTTCTTATGGGAGTATCACCGCCAAGACACTCAATCATTCCAACTTCTTGTATCGAAGCTATGTTCGAGGTATAACACATGTCGTGATGGTGCTGATGAGCCTATATCCCAGTTTGTGCTCATAAAAACTGTGAGTTGAAAGGGCAAAACATAGACTTCTTCGATATAACTGTGATTATTTAAAAGATTTCTTCACGGTGCATTTAAACGGTCGTAAATGTGTCAAAATCTGATTGACGAGGGTACATCGATAAGAAGCGACGAGGTATTGATGAAGAGCGGGGGGGTATAGAAAAGAGAGAGGCTCATTCATATCCTTAAGGTACCGTTCTAGAATTCATCCCTTTATTGTCTCGATGCAGAAAAGATTATGAATAGCAGCACTTTCCCATGTACATAGATATACAGTATCACAGGGTAATGTAATCTTTTTTGCACGGATGCAGTAAATGGTTGAATTCTAGAACGCTACCTATGTAGACCTGTTTAGTGATGACGTCACGATCAGAATTAGTTCCAAACAAATGCTCTATCTCGCTCACTCTCGTGGATTTACCAGATCCAAATTTTCGAACGCAAATTCATGCTAGTTAACCAACAGTTTTCTCAAATTTTATTGCACCATTAGATTCCACTTGCCTTAAAGTATCTTTTCACTCTAACATAATTCCTAAAAGATCACAAGCGAATTTACAAACACAGTTATACCGAAAGACGTTCTACGTTTTGTCCTTGTCTTACTCACGGTCTCTTATGGTAGTATCACCGGCATGACACTCAATCATTCTAACTTCTCTTCGTATCGAAGCTATTGTTCGAGGTACAACACATGCCGTGATGGTGCTGATGAGCCTATATCCTAGAATTTTGTGCTCTTAAGAAACTGTGAGTGTGACAAGGACAAAACATAGGACTTTCTTCGATATAACTGTGATTGTGCATCGATGCGCGATGTTTCAAAAAGTTTGTGATAGCGGGCTCATATTTTATCACTGAGAAAAAAGTGGCTGTTAAAACTGTAAGAATAGAACCATAGATGATTTCGCCTTATTTCAATCATGAGACCTATCGTTGCTGTAGTCAGCGCGCTTGAATCTACACGAATTCTGATTGTCTCTATGGAATTTCGATTATTTCTATGGGAAATAAAGCGCGGGAATATATATCCAATCGGAAAATTTTTTGAAACAATCGGAAATTTTTATAAGGGACGTGGAACCCAATGGTGTGATAAACACAACGTGTAAAGAACGTGTTGTTTACTAGCACTTGTATTTGAAAATTTGGACTGTGTTTCGTATGGGAAAACCCACGAGAGCGAGTGAGACGGAGCCTTTGTTTGGAACCAATTTTTTTCATGACGTCACACTAAACAGGTCTTTGCATCGGAAACATTTGAAATTCTGGGGGATCGGCAAATTGAAAGCCCCTCAATGAGCGTCGATGGAATCAAGGGATTTTTTAGGACATTTTTGGCGTTTTGTTGAAAAATAGGTGTTTAAAATCCAGAACACAGGGAGCCAGAGGGGTAAAATTCGCATTAATTGCTCTAAAAAGTGAGAGGGGCTGTCACGTGTCTTCCACCCCTGGACAGCTTCCTCGCTGCGGCTATGGAATTGACTCTGGAATAACTTATTTACCTATCCTAAAAAGTTCGTTGCGTGTACAAAATTTTTCACTGGAAGCTTCTTCAATTTTTGGAAACTATAGGTCCATATGGAACTTTGCTTTTCCAACACGAAAAATGATATCGACCGACGGCAACAGAAAAAAAAAGAAATAATATGACAATGCGTTATAGTGAATAATGGCATAGTTTTAACTGTAAACTTTCGATACTTTTCAAGAAAATAAATGGGGAGAGGGGGAATTAAAATCCACAAACCTCTTAAACCTCCACACCTACTAATCTATACCCCTAGAATGCTTGATGTGTAAAGGGCACTTGAAATGGTTAGTTCTGAATATTAAAGGATTATTGTTTCATGAATTCGCAAGTGTTCCATTTATGCATATTACGTATCTACATCGTGACAATCGCAACAAGTGCTGACAGCACCTAAAACGGAAAAAAAGATAAAAAAAACTGTTTATTATTTAGAATCACGGCTTCTCCGAATATGACACTTTTTGACTTCAAAAGAACGCCACCTCATGTTTGATCCCTGAACAAGCCGTTTAAAAGGTGGAGGGATTTAGAAATATCTATTGTCTATAGTTTATGTGGGTAAAAAAGATCGAGCCTTATCAAATAATTTTCTCTTTTCAGCTTTCAATGGGTTTGTTGCAAACTTTTGCTACAGTGCTATGGAGTTTTGATTCTGATGTAAAATTGTCTGAAAATTACATTGGCGGCATCAAATAGTCATAAAATCCACTAATAAACCCAAAAAACGCATTATAAAGAAAGCCAAAATTGCAGTCGTAAAGCCGAACAATCTGTGCACGCGCACGACGAACATCAGAGATAGGTGTTGTCTCCCCTTTTTCGTTAAGGGGGGGGGAGAGAAAATATCTCTACAGTCAAACTGTGATTTTAAAAATGTGCATGGTCAAGATGTTGTCTTTTGTGAAGGGGGCGGGGGGGGGAAGCAAATTATCAAGAACAGGGTGTTTCAAAACTTGAGTGCCAAACTTATGGAGTGTATTTTTGGGGTCAACATACATATATATAAGACTTTATTTTCCTACATGAGTATGTGCTGCAATTGTTTCTCTTCTGAGCTAGAGCCCTCCAAAGTTTTGAAAACAAAAAACAAAAAACAAACACAAAAAAACAACGCTTTTGACTCATCTCCTTACAGATACATCTGATCTAAATTTATTTTTTTCATAATTTCTCACCAAACAAGCTCAATTGGACAGCACTTGTCACAAAAGAACCGAGTGACATTTTTGATAAAATTGAGTTATTGATTGATAGAGCTAGCAATACTGAATCTCGAAGCAACAAGTGCTTCTTCTGTAATAACAACTATTTCCCGTCAAAATTCCAGGTAAAAGTGAGCTGGTGAGCCTCATTGATGTTATTGTCCATATGATGAAATAAAATGAGAACATGGTTCCTTTGGCTGATTAGGTTAAACCTTAATCCGAGTCACGTAAGGAACCAACTCCGACTTGGTTCCTTTCAGTGGCGGCTCGTGCGATTTGGCAACCATGCTTTTTTACCATTTAAACCTATGCAAAAGTATCGATATCTTGGGGGTGCATTGCACCTCCTGAAGATCGATTGTTTTACATAGGTTTAAATGGAGGGATTCCACTGTTGCCACATTGCACGAGCCGCCACTGGTTCCTTTTATAGAATTGGGAACGGACTTACGTCCGGATTAACGGATTTTAAAATAATCAACAGTGTAAACCAACTCTGCCGTTTGGTTTCTCTTAGAGTTTCGTTTTTCGTGATTATGCCAAAAAAAAAGAAGAAAGGAACCAAGTCACTTTAAACGCTAAAAATTAAGAACCTTTCCTACATAGTAAAGTCCACTTTTCCGGTGTTGAAATGCAAAAACACAACACGGTAGTTGAATGAAATCAAAACGTAAGTAATTCCAAGTTTTTTGTTTAAATGCTAGCTCTTCAACTTTGGACTCAATTTTCTCGAGATCAGCTCCATGTTGAATGCTGTCTAATTATTATCATTGCTAGCAAAAGCATTAAAGCTGTTCAGACTTTAGTGGCACGCTTTTCCAACACCTGCGTGTTGGAATTTTCCCTGCTTGTTTTTTTTTTTTTTTTTGCCAAATTAGGCAACACTGATATCGAAAGGCCCAGGATAAGTGAGAGAAGGACAAATATCTTGGATCACCATGTGGTTCAGAACGACTCAGCACAGTACATCAGACGACGCAATATAATAAATTCAACCGAGTATATAACAAAAGGCTACGAAAGTTCACGATCGACTTGCTAAAGTCGTAATACGGGCTCGCGATCTTGTATAGAGCAGGGCGATGGGGCTTTGAAGTTTAAAACTAACCGATAATTTGTCAACTCTTACATTGGAAGATGTCACATCAAAAGGTATACATTTGTGCGCTACATGCCCCCCCCCCCCTTTAACAACATATCTTGTTTCTCCGAATCTTCAATTGACTATTCCGTTCAATGGGATTGAACAGAATCAGGTGGACCTCACAAGCACACAAAAACGCAACATAGCAGACTGTTGAAAGCACACGTACGGAGGAAAAAGAATAAGATGAAATAGATGGAATAAGAAGGAAAACGCATTGGATATAGAAGTAAAGGAATGAATACGTCGCCGCATTGTGGTCTAAAATCGTCAAAAATTGGCCAAAATTCAGAGAAAAAAAGTCATCAAAAACTACTGTTGTTGACCTTTCAACATCAATTCTAAAGCTTTTCAAAGACATTTCTATAAATTAAAATGGCTTATTAAAAGTGTGCTCTGTGATTAAAATTGGTCTTGAGAGCTTCAAAATAATAATAAATTCATGAAAAATTTAATCTCCGATTTTTGGCCACTTTTTGACGATCTCAGACCATAGTGCGCCTGTTCCCTATCAGCAAAGTTGGTAATGTCCACATAGTTATTTTTGCTGTATTTTACGTTACAATTAATTTGCCATGCTGCTATATATGGCAAAAGCAAAATGCATTAGCAACAATTCTATATTGAGGACATTTCCGCGGGAGGGGCCCATAAAAAAATGGGTGTGCTCTTTCTAAGAACTGTGCATTGTGAGCAAATGGAGGTCTTTAGCTGGAAAGCACACCTGTTGTTTTGTAGGTCATATAGTTCCGGAAATTTCTTTACTTATTCTGTTTCGCTTCAGTAATGTTTGAGAGTCGGAATTTTTTGCAAAAAGTATGATATCGTCGTTTAAAGGGCATGTCGTGAAAAATTCTACTCAAATCTTAAGACTTTGAGATGATAAGGCATTTTGCCATAAGTTGTTCATAAAATCTAGATTTTTGATCATGAAACGATGCCCGGTAAATCTCAGAATTCCTTCCACTGAGCTGTCGCGTCACTTGCGATTGGCCACAAAGCTTGAACAAACTCTCTACGCGGAAAACCGTTCTTTTCATTTACTTCGGCCGTTCATTTTTCTTCGTCGCTGTACATTTTCCGTTCTCTCGAGTTTTTCTTTTTTATTTTTTTTTCTCTTTTTCTTTTTTTTCTAAAAAGGAGAAAATTAAAGGTAAAAATCCGAAAAGCTCGTATTTCGCTTTCCTCTCCTTGTAGCCCCGCAGGCTGCGACCTCCAAAACCTCGCTTTCATCGTAGCATTTCTCCTCTTTTCATCGAGTGAGGTGTGCTTTTTTCAGCTTCTTCTATGTTTCAACGTTCATTAATTTCTAGCACTCCGCCCGAGGCCCAAAGATTTAGAAACGCTGGAAAATTGAGAAAGGAAATGGACTGTCAAAATGGTAAAAAAACTATTTTTTTTTTATAAATAAATAAAAAAAAAAAAAATAAAAAAAAAATAAAACTTGGCGAGTATTTATACATAACATCAGACAGTAAGGTGGCCATTTTTCGTGAATGGGGCTCTTGCAAACTTCTGTTGTGAGCAAATGAATAATCCATTCTGATGCAAAAACCAGGGAAAATCACGAAAATCGCACTGAGAAAGTCTAAACATTAGTAATAAACCTACATAGCTACTTTAATGGTAAAATTGTAATGGCGCGGTTCGACGCAGGTATCATGGGAGATTCCTGTCTATTATGTCACTTTCTATACGAAAACACAGAGATATGTCTCAATTTAGATATACGAATCTCCCATTAAACCTGCCTCTCTCGGCCATTAAGCTCGATTCTGAGAGTGAATTTCGTGATTTTTTAGTGTACTCACCGTCATTTTTACAGGTTTTTATGCAAGAATCAACTTTTCAATCCCTTGTAGCAAAAATGTGCATGCACTGTTAAAAATAACGGAGTGAGAAGAAAAAAGTTCGGAGTTTTATAATCAGTGAAATGAGTTTTACAATCCGTGAAAGGTTGTTGTTTGTCTTAAAAAGACAAGAAAAATTCCGAGAGGGCTGAAACCTATCCCGAAAGCGAGTGAAAGTCACCTCCAGAGGCCCGATAAAAACATCTTTCCGCGCGAGGTTGATTCTCACTCGCTGTATCAGAGTTAAGCCAGCTCGAAAGAAACTTCAATACGTCCGTACGCGGACGCAGGGCGTCTCTGAGACACCAAAATACTGTTTCTCATCCCTCGAAAGTGTCGAAAGTCTGAGGCCGGACGGGGTGAAGTTCCATCCACGTCCAAGTCAGAAGTCTTCTTATCTCCTCTCACACACCCCGCTACTGACCATTAGGAATCAGTCTTGAGTTTTTCTGCCGAGGAGAGGTCGCGTTTTTCGTTGGTTGTGTTTATTTGCGTACGTTTCATTTTCCTCGTTATTCTAAGTTCCCCAGTGTTATGTGTGATTATAATTAGATAGTTCATTCAACATGAAGTGAATGACGACTTGCTGATTCGCATAGTTATAATGTCTGAGGTAGTTTTTGGGCGAGAAATGTGTTTGAACTTTTGATTTTGAAGATAAATGACACTCTGAATAGAGTTTTCATTTCCTTGAAATCAAGTTCTATATTTCATCGTGGGAACAACGTGAGAATAAACTTGATAGCTCGCATGAAAGGTAGTAGATTGTTACCAGCATACGATTTGTTTTAGAAATTTACTTGTTTATTTACTATGTGTTTTTACGTCCATGATAAATTTAAATATGTTATGTAACGTTTCTTTGCATTTTCTCTGACATTTCTTGCATTTACAGGTATTTCCTATTTCTTTCGCGTTCTTCTTTCCTGGTCCCAAAGAACTTTACTCAAATCTAATGTGTTTAACTGCATAGGCTTACCGATTCAACTTATAAGTAATGTTTGTAGCCACAACCAGTGTCAGTTGGTTGTGAGTGCTAATTTGGTGGTTATGGTGGGGACTGTAGACGCTTCGAAAATTATTAAATAACTCTTTTAGTCTATCGAACCAACTTTTATTTTCAGCGCACGAGACCAATTAAAATTATCGAAATTTATCGTTCAAGGTGTTTTTTAGCGCGATTTTGTACCGTTGAATCATATGATGATTATCATCATCAAGCGATTAATTATTGGCGATAGAATGTGGATGTGTTTATCATAAGTGGCGGTAGCTACACTGTTCTTCAAATTCTGCTGTCTTAAGTTTTATTGCAGTCCACATAATGACACCGTTGGGTACCCTCGCAATCGCGGAAATCTAAGAACTTTATCGTGATGTGTTTTGTTTGACGTGACTACGTGACTCCTGATTCACATTTCAAGCGGCAATTCTTGAGGTATAAGACTCTTTACTGGAGGGCTGCAAACGCCTTACATTTTGACTTCCATTGGGAGTGAAAAGCAATCCTCTTTTTTAAACCCATGAGGGACGATTTTCACCCCGTCAGGGAGTGAGAGCTCTCACCCCGATAGGGAGTGAAAAGCAATCCTCTTTTTTAAACCCATGAGGGACGACTTTCACCCCGTCAGGGAGTGAGAGCTCTCACCCCGATAGGGAGTGACACTCAATCCGTCGAATCTCACTCCTTCCATTCCCACTCCGTCAATTCTAACTCCGCTTATTCTCACTCCTTGAATTCTCACTCGGAGTGAATGCTTCGATTATAACGGCGGACGAAGCATGCCTCTCGATCCGTTTTTTTTAACAGTGTGATCGAGCCCCATTAAGTGAAATTCTCTTTACCGGCGATGTCGTCATCGGTAAACAAAGATATTATAAATGTACGGTTTATAAAAAAAATTATAAACAATAAAGAGATTATGCGTATGATGATTATTATTATTATTATTATTTTTTATGATAGTCTTATTGCGTAAGTTGAATACTCACTACTCAGCCAGGCCTTCATTTAGGCCCGGTATTGCGATCTCTTGGTTTTTCCAACAGTAGCGGCCCGTGAGATTTGGCAACCATGCATTTTTCCCACTTAAACTTAGGTAAAAAATCGATTCAAGCGGAGGCTGGCAGCCTCCTCGAGTTTCGATTGTTTTCCATGTATTTAAATGGGATGAAAACACTGTTGCCAAAGCGCATGAGCCACCACTGTTTTCCAAACCAAACCGATGGTTGGGCTCAACCACAAGGCAATCCGATAGGCAGCCAAACTACTGGTTTAAGGATGAGAACAAAGAAGGCTCAATCCTTAACCAGAGGATAAGAAGAGGTCGTAAAACGCCACTACTCCTCGTATACCTGAGGTTCAGAGCTGCCGATTTGCGTAGATTTAATGACATTTTGAAATTCACCGAAGATTCCACCGGTTGACAAAAGATTACAGAGTTTAGTTCAGTGTATGACTGTAATGCACGAAAATACTAGCGTCTTTTATCTTTTCTCAATCGGTATATTTTAATTGCTTAACGCCGTTTCCATCGATTGAGAAAAGATTACAGATCAGAGTATTTACGTGCATTACAGTCATACACTGAATTGAACTGTGTAATCTTTTCTCAACCGGTGGAATCATCGGTGAATTCCAAAATGTCATTAAATCTACGCAAATCGGCAGCTCTGCTGAGGTTAGGGCTCTAACCCCCACCAAACTATCACCATAGGTTGCGCGTATAAGGGACTATTGGGGCTATAGCCCCCCCCCACTTTTTTGGGAACGAGGGGCTAAAAAATTTTTTGAACGAGAAAAAAAGGGAAAAAGGAAAAAGGAAAAAGAAAGAAAAAGAGAAAAAGAAAGAAAAAGGTTATTTGTCCCCCCCCCCGCCAGCGTCAAACGTTTATTGTGAAAAAGGTGAAGAAGAAGAAGAAAAAAAAAACTGTTGAATTTTAGCCCCCCCCCCACTTTTTGACCCCACGCGCCGCCCATGACTATCACCTAACCATCAGAGGTCGTAATACCAGACCTTAGCGTACCAATAGGTTGCCATCAGAGCTCTACCGTTCGAATGTCAAATTCCGGGCGAAAGTATCAAATACTCCAGTTTTTTTTTTAATATAAAAATCACACAATTTCAGATCCTGGCAACGGCTCCATTTTCTTAACAGATCTAGGAGTCGAGCGCCTTCCTTGCATGTATAACTCGAATCGATCAAATAAATCAAAATCAAATTATGGCCCTTCTTCCGCAAATCCTCTCAAACATCGTAACAAGCGGGATGGATCAAAATATTATTTGAAATGCCCTCCATAAAGTCATTACACGAAGAACGTCTGTCTCTTGCTTATTTTCAGCCCGAATCGATTCGCCGCGCCGAGACGTCTCTTGAGACGGGTGGCGCATGGCGTTGGCACTTCGCGGCACGACAGTTGACGGGAGAGCGTATCTTCTTTACGTGATCTCACAACAAACGTCTTCCGATGCAATGAACACTCGTATAAACTTAGGAGAGATGGAAGCACGCCGCACACTAATACAAAAATGTCGCGTGTATTCTGTAACTCATGTTATCTGACAACAGTGCCTCCCCCATTTAAGTATATGAGAAACAATCGATTCTTCAGGAGGCTGTCAGGTTTTGGAAGAATCGATTGATTTACCTAAGTTCAGTATGGTATAAGTCCTAAGCTTGTAGTGTGTATCTAGTGTATTTTGACAACAGTGCCTCCCCATTTAAATACATGAGAAACAATCGATTCTTCTTCAGGAGGCTGTCAGCTTTCGGAAGAATCGATTGATTTGCGTAGGTCTAAATGGAATAGAAAAATTGCACGGGTGCCAAATCGCACTGGCCGCAACCGGGGGTTATTGAGATTGCGCGCAAACAAAAAGCGGTTTATAAAAAAATTGACAAGGTTTGTTGCATGAGCTGCAAAATAGTATTCCCAATCGAGGTTTTATCTCGAGAAAAATACTGGAGTTGTAGAAAGCGGAAATTTCAATATGGACCGATTAGACTGTCGCAGTGATGGGTAAAACTCATTTTTTGAATAACCATAAATGATTAACTAAAATTATTCGCATTATTCTCATATTATTCCTATTCATAAATCAAAGTTTTAACACCACCACTGCCCTGAGCCTTGTCAGCGATTAAAAGCCCACCAAAACGACAGGTCTGCTCGTAAGTCTATTTCCCATTTAAAATTACATTGGCGGTGCCCCGAAAGAGCAGAGGGGACGTTTTGAGAGCCCTGCGCCTTGCCAGCGATTCAAAGTCCACAAAAATCACAGGTCTGCTCGTAAGTCTGTTTTCCCATTTTAAATTACATTAGCGGTGCCCGGAAGAGCAGACGGGACGTTTTGAGAGCCCTGCGCCTTGCCAGCGAAAGTCTGTTTTCCCATTTAAAATTACATTGGCGGTGCCCAGAAAGAGCAGAAGGGACGTTTTGAGAGCCCTGCGTCTTGCCAGCGATTAAAAGTCCACGAAAATGACAGGTCTGCTCGTAAGTCTGTTTTCCCATTTAAAATTACATTGGCGGTGCCCCGGAAGAGCAGAGGGGATGTTTTGAGAGCCCTGCGCCTTGTCAGCGATTCAAAGTCCACCAAAATGACAGGTCTGCTCGTAAGTCTGTTTTCCCATTTAAAATTACATTGGCGGTGCCCAGAAAGAGCAGAAGGGACGTTTTGAGAGCCCTGCGTCTTGCCAGCGATTCAAAGTCCACGAAAATGACAGGTCTGCTCGTAAGTCTGTTTTCCCATTTAAAATAACATTGGCGGTTCCCCGGAAGAGCAGAGAGGACGTTTTGAGAGCCCTGACTCACCAGTCATTCATCTTATGACAGATGAATATGCAGGTAGTGTCGGAACTTTGATTGACCAACGAATATGAATAAATAACATGAGATAAAAATGCAAATAATTTAAGTTAATTATTCATGATGATTCAAAAATGATATTTTCCTATCACTGGATTGTTGCTATGATACGTTTATAAAAACACATTTAAGCCAATTAGATTCCTGGACTTAGAAATTCCCGCAGGTTACCTGTTAGACTGCCACTCTAGTGACATCGACGACTTCATTTTCGGGAATTCAACTAAATAACATGAATATTTGAGAACAAAATCCATTGGCCCCTGTTTTGGCGTTTTCTCATAGACATGTAATTTTATGGATAATCGAAATGAATAGAGTAACTAAGAGTTAGATATAATATTTTACCTGTATTGAGACAGATTTGTAATAAGATGAAATGATAGAACAAATAAATGATGATAAGAGGAATCCAATCGATTCATTTGACATAGTGATTCTCCAATAGTGAATGGAGAGAGGAACAGAAGGTAGGTTTCTCTAACACTGGTAGAAACTGAAGGAAGGAACAAAACATGGATTCCTTCGGCACAAATACGTATGAATAAACAAGAAATAGAAAATAGATTCCCTTTAGTTTAGATGTACCCCTGAGGATATGATATTAAAGGCTGCGCAGCGTTCTACGTCACTCGAGCGACTGTCACAGCTTTTCCAGAGATTGAGAGAAGAAGACTATCCAACTGGACCTCCAAAACGTCTCATTAGGCCGAGCTAAAGGAGTGACTTCGTCCGTCACTATGGTTACTGTATTTTGTCGTAACAGCCCCTAAATGTTGATTGTTGACTAACGATATCAACAACCAAGGATGCTTCGTTCTGACTCGCTTCTGACACCAACATATTTGCTCAAAAATCATGATACGAGCCACTGAACCTTGGTTTGTATCGTTACGATCCCAAAAAAACAAGAAGAAAAAAAAAGTCGTCAGTATAGGCGAGATAGGTAGTGCGTTTTCTCTATTATCTCTGACTTACCAGCCAAGCCACAAAATTTCGCGAAAAGAACGAAGCAAGCTTCCTAAATCGTGGCTACAGAGGGCTCTGCTCGCGGTATAAAACCACCTACAGATCTTAGCTCAGTCTGAGATAAGGAGTCAGCAGTCCTTATTCGTATATATTCGTCCATAGAGGCTTCACATAAAATCAGGCATCGCTACATGCAGTCCGTTTAAATTAAAGCAAAGTATCGATTTGAGGGTGTTCAAATTTCAACCCTTTTCATGCATTTAAATAGATAACACGCGTACTACCTCTATATAGGCTTTGACTCACGGTGAGCGGCGCACAGTGTGGACATTTGTCGATCTAGCTATTCAAAATTATATAACTTTTGAAAAAATGCAGTTGAGGAAACGAAACTTTGGGGATTTATCACCATTAGGGTAGCCTATATTTAGGTAATTTTTTGTATTTTTGCGGACCCCTCGAAAGGGGGCAATGGGGCCCCCCCAATTCCCCCCTTAAAAATTATCATCGATAACCCCTATATTGTGACACATCAATCAAAACTGTGTAAAAAGTAGTGCATTTTCGTTTAAACCGGAGGTCACTATCTCTTTTTGTTCCAAAGTTATTGTCGATTAAAGTTTCATTTTGGGTAAAAATTTCCCCTTTAGAAATTCAAAATTCTATAATTTTGGAAAAATTACAGATAGGAGAATAAAACTTTGAAGATTTGTTACTATAACATGGTAGTCTATCTTTAAAAGAGTTTTTTCGGAGGGAAACTATCCAAGGGGGGCTCGGGCCTTCGACGCCCCCCCCACAAATATATTTAATCGGGAACTTATAGGGAATAAAATTATAAAGCTCATAAGAGGGTTTATGACGGAACGTAAATTAGTATAATATGAGTATATTATATTATACTATTTCTCTTTGATGTTAAGTGTAACTTGAGTCAAATTGTGGGGAGAGGGGTGCTGGAAAATAAATTCAAGAATAATTCTTGAAAATGCAAAGTCATCAATAGGGTTTTACGGGAAAATTATTTAGTCAAATTTTGTTAATTTTTTTATTTTTTTATTATATTTTACCAGTGACTGTCCCTCTCTTTCATCAAATTACATTTATCAAAATCAGAGTCGCTAAAATAGAGAAAGTTACAATAATTTAATCTGTAATCAAGCAAATTGTTCCTATAATTTGCGTCATCACAGGTTGAGCGGGACATTTGACCAAATACAATATCAGATATATCGGTATTAATACAAAATATTTAATTCAGTTATAAGAACTATGAAAAAAATTAGTCAATTTCTGAGCCTAATGAGTCAGTACATTCAGAGGCAGTGGCGGACGCAGGATTCTTTTTGGCACTGATGAGCGTTTGACTGAAAATTGTTCCCCTCTTCCCCTCCACCCCTAAAATCGGAGGTCTGGGGGGCTATAGCCCCCTTTAATCCCCCCCACGTCCGCCACTGTTCAGAGGTATTGGTGGCATCAACAAGGCTTCTGTCCTCCTCGCTTGATGAATTTTCGCTGTTTGGTCCATTTTCACGGTGCAATTTCTCTCTGAAAACAAGGAGAAAAACTAAGTTTATTTCATTTGCGCACATTTGCGCAGTGGGAGACAAAAATAGCTGAAAAGTAGATGAAATTACCTTTCTTTTAGAGCAAAAACGGTCGATGGTACAAAATGGTACAACAGAAAAAAACTCTGCTGAAACTTGTCATATGTCAAAAATATACTAAAATTTAGACTAATTATAGAATGTAAATTATCCTAAGATTAAAAAACTTACCTTCCATGGTTTTTCCTCCTTCTACTTACTTTGAAAAACACGAAAAAAAATCTATGACTCATTTAACATGTGCTTTGTTTACATTAGGCCTATTCTTCCAAAACAAGTGTCACGGGTGAAAATAGAGATACTTACCTGTGTTAATTGAACTTCGAACTCGGCTGGTGCACTTGTCGTCCGGTTTTAATCAAAACAAACGTTAGATATGTCTTATCTAGACATCTTTGAAGTCGAAAAGCAAGCGCACAGTGGATTTTTTCGATCTTCATTTTGAATAGCTAAAATACACGTATGTCCACACTGTGCGGCGCGGCGCATCGAACGATAAAATGCATCCAATACCGACTGTAAGCATCATCTAAAAGATGTCAATCAAATACCGCGAGACCATGCAATGAGCACGGTACTGAATAATGTCGAGAGGTATGAGGAAAAAGTGAGGGGGAGGGGAGAGTGATGGGAAGGGAATGTACGAGAAGGGGGGAGGGGGGAGTTAAAGGGGGGAGGGGGGAGTTAAAGGGGGGAGGGGGGAGTTAAAGGGGGGAAGAATAAAGAGGAAATTGACATTAAACACTCTCCGTCACAACCAACCCCCTGCCTGGCGGTCTGGCTTCCTCTGTCACTCGAACACCTACTCAGGACCAAGTAGCAGGTTTGTTTACAGATAAATAATAAAATATATCCGAATAAATCCGAGATGAGAAAATCCGGAGACAACTTGTCGGTCGTCTGCAGTTCTCACCCCCCCCCCCCCACCACCTCCCGCTTCCCACAGAATCCTGATTTGAGATTACTCTTGTAAGTCTCAGCTCAGATCACAGATCGTTATCCGCTTAGTTCCGGTAAGAGGTAGAATTTTCTAGGAAGGGACGGTTTTGCGTGACACGGCCGCGATACCAATGGCAGGAACTATTTTAATCCCCTGCGTTCCAACAATGTGCATCAACCGCACTCCACAGCTAACCGACATGCTTTTTTTTTTTACAAGGTAGGTTAAAGCAGGTGGGTGCGTTAGAAATGTAGTGGTTGAATGCCGCGGATATCGGGGATTTTCTTTCTCTCTCTCCTCCCATTTGAAAGCGTGCGTTAGAAAAGGACAAAAGAGAGGGCCAAAGTCACGTGATGGCCCCCTCTGTAGGGTGATTCTTATTTTTCAAAAATGAGTATTTTTTGTGCGAACGGTCGATTATTTGTTCTTTGTGGTCTAAAAAATGGACCCATAACAAGCGTTTTGAAAAAAATTGACTCTAAGTGGCCCCTCATCGGCAAAAAGGGCGTAAGTACCAAATATGAATTTTTTGGATTTTCGACAGTCAATTATGGTGTAAAATGGCCACTTTTGGTTCTTAAAGGGCTGAAATTTACATTATTTTTGGCTTATCTGCAGTCCTAATGCCACAAGAGTCCATTTTAAGATATGCGTAAAATGCTCTCGTCACGCTTTATAGTCCAGGCAATGGGTGATTACTGGAAGAACAAATTCCCATCAAAAGTTTTTTGGGCTTAATCGCTTCATCTTGGTGTCAGTAATGACCACCTAATAGTCCCCATGCCTAGGTGCTGTACTAAATTCAAGGGAGGGGGGAAAGGGCCCCAAAATCGATTATTTCGATATATATCGAAAACGATGCAAGGTATCAAAAAAATTGATGCATGTTCTTTGTTTCTGAGGTAGTTTCCAACAAGAAAGGTCTTATGTGTTTTTACGCTCAGACGACGTCTAAGCTCTCAAAAACACGATTTAAGTTTTCGGCGATTTTCAGGAAAATTGATACCCCGTGGCAACGCTCATTTAACGCAATGTTATGTTTAATGATTTCGATCGCCTTACCGTAGCATTTAGAGTGCTCCGATTTTTAAAAAATTAGGTATCCGGGGGTTTTTTAGGTTGCTGATTTCATTTTTGGAGTCCAAATGTCCTTTAAACGTGATTCAGACAAGCTTTTTGAGCTTTTATCACAAAATATAACTTTTTTAAAATGGACTTTTGTGGCATTAGGACTGCAGATAAGCCAAAAATAATGTAAATTTCAGCCCTTTAAGAACCAAAAGTGGCCATTTTACACCATAATTGACTGTCGAAAATCCAAAAAATTCATATTTGGTACTTACGCCCTTTTTGCCGATGAGGGGCCACTTAGAGTCAATTTTTTTCAAAACGCTTGTTATGGGTCAATTTTTTAGACCACAAAGAACAAATAATCGACCGTTCGCACAAAAAATACTCATTTTTGAAAAACAAGAATCACCCTACCCCTCTGCTATCCTTTTCTAACGCATAAGTTCAAATGGAAGGAGAGAGAGAGAGGAATACAATCGCCTGTATCCGCCAATGATGCATGCTGGGGGAAACAGGGGAACTGACGACCTATACATCGAAATACACGAATCTTTTTTTTCACTCGAGCAGCAGGCCTACGGGCCGATCCTTGAGATATTTATCCAATCCAATAATGGTTTTAAAGATCTCTTTATCGAATCTACAGAGCCCGCGCGATCTTTGAAATGCTCAATCTAATCTAATGAAGGCATTAGAAACCCATCTCTAATCCAGCGAAAAAAGAGCGATCTTTGAAACCTTCGCGTCTAATGAAATGAGTAGACTATTTATCGGGGACTCTCGGGCGGCCAATAAAGCCTTTATCGAATGGTTATATTGAACTCGCGAGGTAGAAGTAAAAGTGAAAAACTTTTGATTTAAATTCCAATTCGCCGCACTGTTTTATCAAAAGAAGACTTTCATGATAAATTAAATAATCGTACGTATAAGAAACAGTATTCTTGTAGGAATTTTCATTCATGTCAAGTCACCGTTCTGCCATTTTATTTTCTCTCTGTTTAAAAACAAGTAGGTATAGGTCATTTTTCGGTTGGTTTTTGTTATGTTACCGATATTCTCAATGTGTCATCGTCCATTTTGCGTCTTGATTTTAATTTATGTGAATATTTGTGAATTTTATACGTCCAAATGAACCATTCGTTCAATTTGAAAGCTCATTAACTATTAAAATCGTCCATGTTTGTACTACGGTTCCCACTGGCGCAACCAGGATATCTTCCATCTCTCTCATTTCCCATTTGAATGTATGAGTAGGAAAAGGACGTAAGGAGGGGGTTTTATCCCCTTGTCCATTGTTAACATACGTTTCTTAATGGAGAAAAGAGAGAGATGAAGAAACTCTCGGTGCGCTACTGACGGTTCCCAAAAGAATCTATCACATCACGCCGCGGGGAGACGGAACAAAGTTTCACGAAATTCACTCGCAGAATCGGGTTCTATGGCGGAGAGACGCAGGTATCATGGGAGATTCCTATCTAAATTGAGACATAGCTTTTTGTTTTCTTAGATAAAGTGACAAATTAGATCTTCCATGATACCTGCATTGAACCCCCATTACAAACTTGCCGTTATAGCATCAACGTGAGTTTATTTCTGAATTTTAGACTTTCATTATTGTAATTTTTGTGACTTTTGCTGGTTTTTACATCAGATCGGACCATTTATTTGCTCACTGCAAAAATTTGCTACGCCCTAATATTCTCGATGTGATTTTTCGGCTATGGCCAGACGTTGATCTAAAAAATGATATTTATATCTTTCTCCGATCTTGTGTTTGCCGCGTGTGTTGATAATGGACGGAGTTAAAGGCAAAAGTCACGTAATGGCCCATCTCTCCTATTCCTCTAACACATGTGTTCAAACAAACGGAGAGAGAGAGAGAGAGAGAGAGAGAGAGAGAGAGAGAGAGAGAGAGAAAGAGAGAGGAGAGAGAGAGACAGAGACAGAGAGAGAAATGGAGGAAGGAGCAGTTTCATGGAGGTACATTTTTTCTTCGCTCGGACCTGAGTATTTCACAACCTCGGTTGTTGCAGGATAATGCTCCACGATGCAAATATAACCGAATCGCGTTAAACCTATAAAGTATATCACTCATGAACCGTAGAGCAACAAAGAATCAAATAATACAGATGCAGAGACGTGCTCGGGGAACATGCAGTTTGTATTGCGGGTGTGCAAATGTATGACAGCGCGCGGCGCGGCGCAACGAACGCAGCGTTGCGCGAGACAGTTTTCGCGGTCGCCGTTGCGCTGCCGCGCCGCGTTGTGAGGTCGTGACTCTAAACTTTGAACCCTAGGCAGCAACGATCGAGCCGTGCATAATGAAGGGGTTATCAAACGTGCCAACCGCCACCCGTGCGTCATACAAAAACACATACAGACATCATAAATACGGGGGGTACAAGGGATGAATAAAGGATGCAACACAACAATGTTGCCTCATCGAAAAACACGCCCCCTAAAACTTGCGAACATACAGTCCCTTAAATTATATATATCTCTTATAACCATCCTTGTAAAGACTTGTTTTTTAAAAATGCATTCCTTACTTTACCATCATTATTCATCTGGGAAACCCTGAAAGTTGCTATAGAATTTGATTTACTAATGCCTTCAGGTCTTGCCAAATCATTCAGGCCTATTTACTTCAAACCTGGGACAAGTAGACTATGTGTCACAGATCAGAACATCGAATTAGCATCTATAAAAGTATTTAATTATCTTCCAACATCCATAAAAAAACTGTTTAAAAATGCTGATTGAAATTCCTTTTTCGTAAATCTTAAAAATTGTCTCTTGGCTAAGGCCTTTTATTGTCTCCCTAAATTTTTTGAGAGCACTATGTAGTTTAGTCTAGTCTTGTCTATCCTTTATTCCCTTTATTCCCTGTATCATAGCTCCCTTAAGGGTGGCTCCTGTATTAATTTAATTAAATAAATAAATAAATAAATAAATAAATAAATAAAAATGGCGGATCTCTGCAAAGGTAAGCGAGCTATACCATTAGACTGCCGTGTTACCGGGGAGAGCAGTAAGAGCAAAATCGACATTTTGAGAAAACTGACTATGAAGTTTCAAACGTAAAATTAATGAGTTCAAAATCCTCCGTTTTCCATGAAACTTTCAGGAAACATCACTCAGGGTGTTTGAAACCGTCGAGTGGATCGAAAACCGACAGATTTAGTCTTCAACTATAAAAAAATGACGGTTTTCCTTTCATGTTTTACGCAAGACAGCAGTAAGTCCTATAAAACCAATGAAAAAATCAAGGTAGATGACGCTGCGTTCGCGCTCTTACTGCTCTCTTCCGTGACGCAGTGGAATACGCCGAAATACACGGCAGGAGCAAGCTGAAGCGCGACTTACTGCTGTCTTGTGTGATAACGTAGACTTACTCTGCTCTCTTGCTTATAACTTAACATCAATTTTCACGTTCTTACTGCCTTTTGACAGCTCTCGTTTCTTGCGAAAAAGGCATATTTTTCAACTTTCTTTAGGTTTAATAGATTCTACAGACTTAAATACATTGAATTGTGAAGAAAACTCAATTTCTACAATTTGGACCTTACTGAACGGAAAAAAAAAGATTAGTGAAAATAACCATGCGGATACCTGATTTTGGCACTTGCTAGATGTTATGGTAATATTAACCAGAAGTAAGTATACTTAGCAAGTCAATATATAGTAAGTCAAAACATAGTAATGTTTTGACTACGTATACTAGGTGATGTTACCTGATTGCATGTCGAATTTACTCAAAGCATCGGCAAATGTACCATACTTCTAGTCAAGTTTACCATATCATCTAGCAAGTGCCAAAATCAGGTATCCGTATGGTTATTTTCACTAATATTTTTTCCGTGTACTCTTTCCGGTAACACGGCAGTAGAGGGGCTGATGTTAATTGGTTACAAAGACAAAAAAAAGATCCTAAATTCTAAATATATTTTACTAGAAGCATAATGATTGGTGGTCCTTCGAGAGTCTAAATGGCACTGTTACAAACTTTTGCTACAGCGCTATAGAGTGTGCAATCTAATGTAAAATCGCCTGAAAAGTTCAATGATGGCATCAGAAAGCAATGAAATGCAACAATAAACTCACAAAATGAGTTTAATGAAATCCAAGATGGCGGCAAAATATCGAGCAATCTGTATGCATGCACCACGAACATTTAAGGATAGCCAACCTCACAATATCCATCACAACCAATCACAACGTAAACAGACACATAACCTCTACCTGCAGTGAGGTTGTCAAAGTTGGCAATCCTTGGATGATCACGGTGCATACATTCAGATTCCTCGATATTTTGCCGCCATCTTGGATTTCGATAAACGCCTCTTGTGAGTTTAATATTGTATTTCATGACTTTATAATGCCACCGATGGACTTTTCAGGCGATTTTACATTGGAGTTAACACTTTTTATCGCTGTAGCAAAAGTTTGCAACAGACCCATTCTGGTGTTACCATCAGAATATGGTCAAAATACCAGAATCTCTTAAAATTCCAGGAATGGGACAGTCGCAAGGGTCTGAAGTTATGTGTTTTTTACAAAGGAAATGATAGTGTTTGATGAGCCAAGAGCAACGGTGCCGTATAGGTTTTTTCCAGAGTGTCCCGGTTATGGAGTTACACACGTGTAATGTTGTAAAGAATCGTGTGCATAGTAACGTTATTACGCGGCATTTCCATTCAAAATGGCCAAATTTTCATCACTGGAACAATGGGACGCGACTAAAACCCAAATGCATCTTTGTCCTCAGCTCATAAAATACTTTCATTTTTCTTTTATAAAAAAACACCACATTTCAGACACTTCCACTGCTCTATTACTAGAATACTAATTAATAGAAGTACAACAATGTGTGAACCTTGGAAAGTCTAGTGCTTTTGCCAGAAAACTCTGGCGTTTCTATTAGAATATGATAAAACATACCAGAATTTCTTCAAAAATTTCAAGAATCATCGTACAAACACAATAATTCTGGTAATAGTACCATCCCTTACCTAGGCTCACATATCATTGTACTTCCGGTGATATTACTAATATTTTCTCTTTTTGTTCAGTGTATAAGTCCAATCCCAAGATGTGACAACATGCGAACGATCTCATTTTGGCTTGTTTGCCTCATTTTTTTAACCAAAATTGTAATAATTTAACGGAAATTGGTTGTGAATGAAAGTGTAAGTGTTTTACAGTGCCTATCTGGTTTCATAATTCTAAAACAACCATATCCAGGTGAGAAAATTTGGATTTTTTCTGTCATTTGTCAGTTTCTTCATCGTGCAAATCCTACCAGACGAAACAGTTTTATTTCTGTGCTCAGATAGCCACTCTCAAACACTTGCACATTAGTTTAAAACCAATTTCAAAAAGTTTTGTCTCAACTTTTTAATTAAGGTGTAAAAAAAAAATGAGGCAATCAAACCGAGCCCGTGTGAAATGTCCATAAAAGATTTCCATCATGCAGGCATCCTTGAAAGTTTCAAAATCAAGTCCCATAAATCATCTCAATCACTACAGCTCATTTGCTCGACGAGAGGTGAACATGATCACGACGAAGGATCCGTAACCGACAATTCGGTGAACGGCGCTTCGAGATGCAACTATTCGCACGTATCTACGCTCGTATTGCATAATCACGAAATTGAAGGCGATCTCCTTATCTATTGAGGCGGAGGCGAAGGTCGGTCAAATGAATCCCGCCTTGCGTGCTGCGTGGACTCTATTTTTTGCCGCAAACTTCTGCGGAGTGTCGCAGAAAGCATCGCTCAGTTGATATTTTTTAAAAAGAAACATTGTGATTATTAATTAATTTGAAATTGGTTTTAGACGGATGTGTAACTGTTTGAGAGTGGCTATCTGGACAGAGAAATGTATATAACTGTTTCTTTTTGAAGGATTTGCACGATAAAGAAACTGGTGAATGACAGAAATAAGCCAAATTTTCTACCCTGTGGATAGTTGTTCAAAAATTCTGTGCCCAGGTAGCCCCCTCTAAAACAATGGGTCTATTGCAAATTTTTGCTACATCGCTGTAGAGTGATCAATCTCATGTAAAATCCCGTGAAAAGTCCATTGGAGGCAGCAGAAAGTCATGAAATGCAATAACAAACCCACAAGAGGTATTTCCTGAAATCCAACATGGCGGTAAAATATCGAGCAACCTGTATGCAAGCACCATGAACATCCAAGATGATCAACCTCACAACATCGGTCACAACCAATCACAACGCAAACAAACTCATAACCTCCGACGCTATGAGGTTGTTAACGTTGGCCATCATGGATGTTCACAGTTCGTGCACACAGATTGCTCGATATTCTACCGCCATCTTGGGTCTCAGTTAAACGCCTCTTGTGAATTCAATACTGCATTGTATGACTTTCTGATACCACCAATTGACTTTTCAAGTGATTTTACTTGAGATAAAACACTCTATATCGCTGTAGCAAAAGTTTAAAACAGACCCATTGCACTTTCGATTAAAACCAATTTCCACTGGATTATTACAATTTTTGATTTAAGGTTAAAAAACATGAGGCAAACAAACACGATTTATTGAAACATTGCAAAGAACAAGATGTATTGTATTAAAAGAAAAAAAACGAGATAAATTAAATTAAATTCATAATAACCAAACTTGTATTAAAATTAAACTGACTTACTTAAAAGGCTTCAAACTGACTCTCTATGATTCTACACAGTAAAGGTACTTCCTTTTTTGGACTGCTTGTGCTTTTCTGTATATAAGTTCAATTTTAATACAAAATTGGTTATTATGAATTTAGTTTCATTTATTTCGTCTTTCCTTTTAAACAAGATTCAGATCGCCCAAAGCTATCACACTTTGAGATTAGACTTGTAACATCAGACTCTCTACAGCTATATACCTCGTTAATTCAATTTCAAACTCTTGTTTAGTCTTTGGATACAATCCAGAATTTTCTAAAGATGAGATCGGCAACAACGATGCGCAGTAACCTACTGCGCACATACAAGCGATAACTTCCATAAGCAAAGGCGACGCATCCCGAGGAGACATCACGACGCGCGCTTCGGTCCGCGTCTCGCGTCTTTTCGGCCTTTCTTCCATTAAGTGTGCAGACTTACTGATGGGGGTAGTTATAGGGTTGGAGAGGGGTGGGCTGGGGGTTTGGAGAGGAGAGAGGGGGGCTGGAATAGTGCATAGTGCATAATGCATGGGTTTGGACGGCACGGGCAGTACGGGGCACAGCACGGCGCCACGATGCATTCCGCGACACTCCTATTATGTCTCGTGGTCGTTGCCCGCTCTTTCTACTCCATAGTCTATCTATACTACTCAACACCCGCTATATACTCGCATTGCTCGCCTCATATCCATTCTCTCTCTCCCTCTGCATTGATTTCCCACTCGGCTTCAGCCGCGAGGATTGCCAGATCGCTGAAGTGGCGATAAATGCTGATTCCTTAATTTTCTTTCCTTTCCATTCTTTTTCGCAATGTTGTGAAAGAAATTACATTAGTTATTCTATATACCTTCTACACGATTTAGCGTTTCAGTTGGACTTTTTCGAAACTTTATTTTTGTAATGCAGGATTTGGATGGGTGAAACGAGCGCACTTTTCTCAAGTATTTTACAGAACATAATTTTCCTTTTTTTCGAATTTGCCACGAAACTCATCTGTGATTAATGGAATGGGGCTCTTGCAAACTTTTGCTGTGAGTGAATGAATAGCCCAACCTGCTGTAAATACCAGCGAAAACCACGAAAATCACATTAAAAAAGTCTAAAATTTAGTAATCAACCCACAAAGCTGCTATTAGGGCAAGCTCGTTATGGCGGCTCAACGCAGGGATCATGGGAGAGATTCCTGTATACTTTTGTCATTTTCATGAAAAATGTGAAAAAGAGACGTGATTTAAAAAATTAAAGTAAACCAAACAAAAACAATCAAACAAAATAAATAAATAAATAAATAAATAAAATAAAACTTTTCGACTGATATGTACCCACTTTACTGATGAGCTGTATGATTTTTTTGCTGGCCGGTGATAAAACGATACACAATAATTTAATTTGGGTAATGGATATCCCATTGACCCATTAGTATGTAGGTCAAATGGCAGCACTTGCATGAATGAGCAAATAAAGAGTGATCATAAAGAGCCCAAAAATTGTTCATCTCATTCAAGTTTGAATCAGTAAAGGGGTTCATTCAAAATCGGCATTTTTCGCCCACTGCTTGTTTTTGACGAAACTTTGGGGATCGATTGAGGTTACCATTAGTAGTGAATCCTGAAATTTTCGCGACCTAAAACCAATTTTTAGAGGGGGGGCGGGGGGTCAAAGTTGAAACCTTCAAACTCAAATATCTCGCTAACGAATAAAGCATTTGCAATGTGGTTTGCGCGAAAAAACGCGAAATAAAATTTCCTTTCTTTTGATTACCCACATGTTCGACTAAATTTTGAACAAACACTTGCAATTTGCAATTTTTTGATTTTCAGGCTCAAAATTTTTTACAAATTTTGAAATTCTGAAAAAACGCATACTTCGATTTTGATCTCTATGAGATATGTCATTTTCTAAAAAATTTGCTACAATTTAGTCCAAACCGCATGTTGGGGAAACTTTTCATTTCTGAGTTATGAATTTTTAAAGTGTCAAAAATAGCAATTTTAGCGTTCTCGGTGACAGCGACGAAACCTAAAAAAAGAATTTCTCCACTTCTAATCAACAAAACTTGATAAAAATTGGAATTTGGGGGTTTTGAAGGTCGTAAAATTCAATTCTGCTATCAGATTTGAAGAATTTTGAAATCCAAGATGGCTACCAAGCAGATGGATTTGCAGCCATCTTGGATTTCAAAATTCTTCAAATCTGATAGCAGAATTGAATTTTACGACCTTCAAAACCCCCAAATCCCAATTTTTATCAAGTTTTGTTGATTAAAAGTGGAGAAATTCTTTTTTTAGGTTTCGTCGCTGTCACTGAGAACGCTAAAATTGCGATTTTTGACACTTTAAAAATTCATAACTCAGAAATGAAAAGTTTCCCCAACATGCGGTTTGGACTAAATTGTAGCAAATTTTCTAGAGAATGACATATCTCATAGAGATCAAAATCGAAGAATGCGTTTTTTCAGAATTTCAAAATTTGTAAAAAATGTTGAGCCTGAAAATCAAAAAATTGCAAATTGCAAGTGTTTGTTCAAAATTTAGTCAAACATGTGGGTAATCAAAAGAAAGGAAATTTTATTTCGCGTTTTTTCGCGCAAACCACATTGCAAAAGCTTTATTCGTTAGCGAGATATTTGAGTTTGAAGGTTTCAACTTTGACCCCCCGCCCCCCCCTCTAAAAATTGGTTTTAGGTCGCGAAAATTTCAGGATTCACTACTAATAGTAACCTCAATCGATCCCCAAAGTTTCGTCAAAAACAAGCAGTGGGCGAAAAATGCCGATTTTGAATGAACCCCTTTGTGTTTGTCGGGTCACCGGAAATTTACTTTCATTTCCGCCCAGAAAGCAAAAATTTTACGAAGGCTTTGTTTTTTCGGTAAACAATGTTTTTAAAACGATTGATCCATCGGTTATTTTTAAAACTTGTTCTCGATTCCGTGTAAAATCTCAATTCCATCAACAACTTGGTCCGATAAATTCTAGAATACTTTCCTTTGTGTAAGATCCGTATAACTAACTGATTTTTTTACGGGACTCAAAATACTTCGTTTATTCCGATGAATGTAGTTTTTGTAAGGTTAGTTTGCGAGAGAGGGAGGGAAACTTACGTAATGCATACATACAAGGAGGGGGGCTCATTTGAAATTTGAGCTAAGTTTTCTCGGTGAACAATGAGTTTCAGACTTTTTAAATAGACTCATCGTTACTTTCGAAGCATTTTACATCAGAATTGATACCGACAGAAAAACTTTGAAAAAGCTTCACTCTAGAACGCTTCTATACATAAAGTCTTCCTGAAGGGGGACCAGAGACAAATAGAAACCCCTCGCATATTTTGCGACGGTTGTCTAATTTTCTAGCTAATTTTGGTCGGGACTCTTTGAAACAGCAGCCAACAGCCACCTACCGTTGAGTGACGGACATAGGTTAGTCTCCTCTCATCGTTCAATTTTTCTTTTCTTTTTTATACAGAATAACGATTTTTGATCAGTAATTTCAAAATAATATGCCTTTGCCTTAAATGATTGAAATGTTGTCTTCAAAGCAAAATTTCAGGTAGATTTCAATTCGAGCAATGCTCACCACTCAACAGCATGCGACAGTTTGCTGTTGTATTGTTGAGCCTCTGAACAAAAATGAACCTTTTTTACTATTTCCTAACTCTCATGACACGGGAAGCATAGCGCATGTGCTGGAAAAACGGTTTTTTTTAAGTGTTTTTTCATCGTTTTATTTTGTTTTAATTATGGTTATTTTTTATTGCCGTCTATATAAATTATTTTAAAAAATAATAAAAATAAACAAACAGGAAGTTAGAGATAATTCACACACAAATATTATTATTTATATATGGGGGCTCTTTCAAACTTTTACAAAACGCAAATAAATAATTGAATCTGATGTATAAACCAGCGAAAATCACACTGAAAAAGTCTAAAATTTAGTAATAAACTCAGTGAACAGCTGTAACGGCTAGATCGGAATGGCAGAGCTTCGCTGGTATCGTGGGAGACTCCTGTCTAACTTATCGGTGTCTCTACGGAAACACAGAGATATGTCTCAAATTAGATAGGAATCTCCCATGATACCTGCGTATCTCCGCTATTAAGCCCGATTATGAGAGTAGATTTTGTGATTATTTAGATTCATAATCGTCATGTTTACAGGCAGAGGCGAAGTGTGCACTTTAACAACGTTGCACAGTTCCCATTTAAACACACGTAAAAGATCGAATGCGAATGTGTTCACCGAACACCCAATAGTTCGACCTCTTTCAATGGTTTAAATAGGTGAACTGCAACGTTGCCGAATTGTACGCTACGCCACTATTCACTGGTTTTTATCCAGGAATCAACTCTTCAATCACATATAGAGCAAAAGTTCGCGAAGGGCTCTATTACAAAACATTTTCTGTCTCTCTTTGTATTTGTGGGGGACGATATATATATATATTTTTTTTTTGCTTTCCACATTTGGCAACCCTGGTTGAGTAATACATCCGCGATGTCTGAGAGAGTTACCCCCGCGCTGCCCGCGCCCGTCTCATCCTCCTCCCCCACCACAACGACTGCCCGCACCCATCCCGCCCGCTGCCCACCGCAGCTCGCTCTCCCACGACAAGGCAGAATTTATTAAGAAACCAGAGCACATTCTCCATTCGTTATCCCCAGCATCGCATCGTATCGGATCGACCGACCAAACCGCAATCGGGGGAAACACCACTACATCAGTCGATCCGCGATACACAAAACTCGTCTTCCGATCCTTTGGTGTGTTGCGGGTTGCCTATATAGACACTCCACCTCAGCGTCACTTCGTTGACCTCAGATCTCCATTAAGTTGTGCTTGACTGAAGTGGTATTCTTTCGGGCAAATCTGGTCACACTGAAATAAGAAACTCTTGAATTCTAAAATATTACATTGAGAGCATTCTTTTTTTAATCCAAGGTGTACTATGGTGTGTTGCGGGTTGCCTATACAGGGTGTCCCAAAATTGATAGTAAATATTTTTACCACGTATTTTTGGGGCCAAAATAAGACTTTTTTTTCCTATGAACACGTGTCCGAAAATGCCCCCCCTCGGAGCTACAACCCCCCATAGTTTTAAAAAAAAATCGGTTTTTCTTCGATTCTAGCAACGGATCTGCGTAAAAATGGATGAAAATTGGTTTCTAAGAGTAACTTTAGGCGTTCTTTCCGATTCCGTGGTCGAAAACTCCCGAAATGGTCAAGAAGGGGGGGTTTGAGGGGGGTTCAAATTTTAAATTGAATAATTTTTTAGTGCTCCGTAAGATAATGAGAGAAGTAACAAAAGAATATGATGAAACAAAACAAAGGGAACACTTTTGATCACTTGTGTTTTTTTCATAAGACGCACAAAAAACGAGTAAAATCGATTTTTCGCCGGGAGCGCACAGCCCAAGAGCGCTGTTTCAGTGCCGCGTTGCGTCGAGTCGATCGTTGAGTCAGTTGAGTGCACAGAGCAGCGCTCTCGGGCTGTGCGCTCCCGGCGAAAAATCGATTTTACTCGTTTTTTGTGCGTCTTATGAAAAAAACACAAGAGATCAAAAGTGTTCCTTTTGTTTTGTTTCATCATATTCTTTTGTTACTTCTCTCATTATCTTACGGAGCACTAAAAAATTATTCAATTTAAAATTTGAACCCCCTCAAACCCCCCCTTCTTGACCTTTTCGGGAGTTTTCGACCACGGAATCGGAAAGAACGCCTAAAGTTACTCCTAGAAACCAATTTTCATCCATTTTTACGCAGATGATCCGTTGCTAGAATCGAAGAAAAACCGATTTTTTTTTAAAACTTTGGGGGGTTGTAGCTCCGAGGGGGGGCATTTTCGGACACGTGCTCATAGGAAAAAAAAGTCTTATTTTGGCCCCAAAAATACGTGGTAAAAATATTTACTATCAATTTTGGGACACCCTGTATAGACACTCCACCTCAGCGTCACTTCGTTGACCTCAGATCTCCATTAAGTTGTGCTTGACTTAAATGGTATTCTTTCAGGCAAATCTGGTCACACTGAAATAAGAAACTCTTGAATTCTAATAATATTATACACTGAGAGAATTCTTTTTTTTTTATCCAAGGTGTATTTTGTTTGTGTTAAGGAATACTGCACCGTGAAATATTGACTATAAGAAGGAATTCTTTTCACACAGGAAAAAATGTCTGCTGCTACAAGTAAAAGATACCTTGTTGTGACAGTGATTCTCCTACACGCAATCAGAACTTTAATTCGCACAAAGAAAACCGGTCCCAAGTAAACGTGTTTCCTTGTTTTTAAAGAAGAATGATTTCTCTCAGTGTAATATCAGCACAACGATAAGTGAACCACGGAGAGTATTTTTGTTTGTTTGTCTGTTTGTCTGTTTGTTTGCTGGTGTGTCTGTCTGTTTGTTTGGTGTATGTAGTTGAGTGGTGTATGTATGTAGTCATGTGATAAAGTTATGAAAGTATCCGTCAGAGAGCGTGGTGTTCCTACACCAGGCTCGCCTTTCGATTTTCTGTCAGACCGGTGACCGTCTTGTCGTAATTTTAACTCTTAACCTCGCTCATCGATTTTGTATCCATATTCACAATCTGCATCGTTTAAAGTCATCGTCATGTCTATAATAGTCGCTCTGTCATCAGTGAAAGCGTTCGTTTTAACCCTTCACAACAATTACCAAGTTCCCTTCGACCAATCACCTCTCGTTCGCTCAAATTAAGAGTATAGTTATAAATATTCCTACTCAGCTGTACTAGTTTTGCATATGTCGTGGATTGAAGGCGCTCTAAGGATCATTAATTTGAAAACACCAATACTTTCTAGTTACTTTTATTGTCTACAGTAAATTAAAATGGGGCTCTTGCAAACTTTTACTATAGAGGATTGAGGAGTTGATTCTTGCATAAAAACCTGTGAAAATGACGATGAGTATGCGAAAAAATCACAAAATTTACTCTCAGAATCGGGCTTAGTGGTGGAAAGATGCTGGTATCATGGGAGATTCCTATCTAAAATGAGACACATGTGTTTCAGTAGAGAAAGTGACATGTTAGTTAGAAATCTCCCATGATACCTGCGTTGAACCTCCATCACGATCTAACCGTAACTGCTAAGTTAAGTGAATTTATTATTGAATTTTAGACTTTCCTAGTCTGTGATTCTCGTGATTCTCGCTGGTCTTCATCAGATTGGACTATTTATTTGCTGATATCAAAAGTTTGCAAGAGCCCCATTGTGTCGATTACTCTGGGTAACTAGAACTAATTAACTCGGACGCGGTAACGAAAGGGTTATTATTAGTATTAATTTACCCTCATCCATCATTAAATTGCGCTATACATCAGTTGGTTTGTTTGTTTGCTTGTGCACCAAAATACAAAACTCATGAGAGAAATTATGATGCTATGTCAGCATGAATAGGAGTCAATTGATTAAATAAAGAAGAAATGAAAAAAACAAAAAACAAATGTTGAGCAAGCAAAACAAATCGCCAGCTCGATAGACATATGAATTGGCGAGAACAGAATTGAGGATCGCGGCAAATGACGCATCATTAAATTTTTGGCACGATCGGGAGGGACAGTGGCTCGCCTCGCTATCGCCGCACAGTCATCTCCTTCAGGCAAAGTTTTTGTTTTTTAAAAACGTTCACGTTTCGATATTTTCTTTCAAAAACTGTGAAATGCGTCTCATTTTAAGCTGTGAACTTAAAAGTCAAACTCGCTCTCTTATATCAATTTTTTTAAAATCTTGATTATTATTCATGAAAAAAAATGTCACGATTTCATGAAGAATACACATTTTGATTTACTGTAAGACGCTGGGAGAAAATAACTGGGCATCGCGAACAAAATTTAGACGTGAGATTGATACTTTCCGCAAGCTATGAAATGTTTAATTGAAACGATATATCGCATCGATTGCCGTCCAAAGACCTCCGGTTCCAAACAAATGGGGCAGTTGCAAGGGTCTGAAATTTTAATTTTTTTTATGAAGAAAATGATAGAACTTGATGAGCTGAAAACAATGGTGCCTTTGGTTTTTTTCCTAAGTGTCCCGGTTATGGAGATACACACGTGTAAAGTCGTAAAAAATCGTGAGCGTTGTGACGTCACTACGCGAAATTCCCATTTAAAACAATGTATTTTGGGCCAAAATCACATCTCCGGAACAATTGGAAACAATTAGAAACCAAAGGCATCTTTGTTCTCAGCTCATCAAGTACTTTCATTTTCTTTATAAAAAACACAACATTTCAGACCCTTGCAACTGCCCCATTCTGGCTCAATGCATTTTCCCCATGAGCGTACTTAAATTGTTGTTTTGTAACCAAGAAATTAATGCGAACTTCTTGCGATTTTGGATTCTTCATACCTGAAAATGCATTCAGATGCTCGGTTATGAAACTAAAACTGTCGAAATCAAAAAGATAATTCATATCTATCTAACGCGATGTATTCGTCGGTTGAAATCACCTATAACTTCTTAATGTTATCGTGAGATTCTCAGAGTGTTTCTAATCTAGAACTGCATGTCAAAATTTGAAATATCTGATTGGTTCTGACAGATTCGTCTTCGGATGTATATGCAACATCAGCGCATTTAGGAGAACGTAGAATTTATAAACACAAAAAAGTCTAATTACATTTTTTGGGTTGAAAAATGCACTTCTGGGGAAATCAAATTGAATTGAAGTTTGATTGGAACCAGAGATCCCCAAAAGGCAATGTATGTCCTTTTACTCAAGCAGTCTCTCAATTATCAGAACAAAGTTTTTGTAAGGATCTAAATTTCGAATACTGTCCGATGTCTTGTGAAAGAGAGTAACTTGGTCAAAATTATTATTGTTACATTTTTCCGTAGTTTTTAACAGAAATATTGAGTTTACATGACGTAATTAAAAGGGGCATTTTGCTTTGTCTTTGCACAGTTAAAAGCAGCAAATTAATTTAAAGGTTACCGACATTCAACCAATAGCGGCTCGTGCCATTTGGCAACAATGTTTTTCTTCCATTTGAATCCATGTACAACAATCGATTGTTGCACTATCGAATCGATTGTTTTACACAGAATCAAATGGAGAATAAACATTGTTGTCGAATGGCATGAGCCACCACTAGATTTAACAGAGACAACATTTCCTCCAGGACACTTTCTTTTGCAGGTGTGAGGTGATAGTACTTATGGTTCATGGCAGATTTTTTTTAAGAAAAATCAAGGAGTTCATAGGACTTTTCAAGGACTTTTCGCAGGATTTCAAGGACTTCCAACCAGCAAAGAAAGTAGTATATGGGGTCCCTTCACCTGCGAATTCAAAAGCGCAAATTGACTGATTGAGCCAATGGGCTTCTTTGTTGTCGATACATCGGACTCGACCTATCGACTTCCAGGCAGCTCATTGGCTCAATCTGTTTATTTGAGCTTTTAAATTTGCAGGTGGAGAGCAGAGTTGGGCAACCGAATAATCAGAAATAATGAAATGACTCCGGCAACACTGAAAACTGGGTTTGCTACCTGAGCTGAGGAAAGGGAAACACACGGAAGGTATAGGTCAATTGTACAAATATTCGTCGAATAATTCGATTGACTCGGCGTTGCCTGACATCACCGAATATCTCCGAATAATTTTTGCCCAACTCTGGTGGAGAGACCCCTTTACACCAAATTTCCAGCGGCAGAAAAAACTCAAGTCGATTCTTAATCAGTGGAGAACAATGTACAGAAAAATAAAAGAGACAAAATAGTTCCTGCATTCTTTCTCACGACTTTGCAACTATCAAAGAGACACGGCATTCCTCAACAGGGCTGCCGTTTTGCGTATAATCAATGCTATTTTTCTATTCACCGATGATTCCACCGGTTGAAAAAAGATTACACAGTTCAGTTTAGTGTCTGACTGTAATACACGAAAATACTGTGATCTATAATCTTTCCTTAATTGATGGAAACTCCGTTGATTAATTAAAATATCCGCAAGTTTTTTTAAAGTCATCGACGACTCCACCGGTTGAGAATAGATTACAGATGCGAGTATTTTAGTTTATTACAGTCATGCATTGAACTGAACTGTGTAATCTTTTCTCAACCGGTGGAATCATCGGTGAATTGAAAAATAGCATTGATTATACGCAAAACGGCAGCCCTGTTCCTCAAGCACACAAACAAAATTATCAACAAAATGGCAAGCTAAAGAAGTGGAAGCCGGTCATTTTCAAGGATTTTCAAATACATTTGACGAATTCATCAAAATTCATGTATATTCAAGCATATGAAAAACAAAAAAAAATTCAAGGATATTCAAGGACCTTCAAGGCGCCAGAAACCATATAGTACTTTCAGTAACTTTCTTCTTATGTCTAATCTTAGTTAAAAAATTGGTCTTTCAACCACTGTGCGATGCGACCCAAAAAGCATTTTAGATTCAAGAGCATATTTTATGCTAATATTCGGAGAGGTGAGGCCGGCCCTGTTATTGATAGCCGATTCCATTCCATTCGATGTGCCAGGTTTTGCTAAAATAATTACCAATCGAATTAGGGTCGATGCAAAATATAATGATTGTTGGCCTCGTCCGGCAACAGTGCTCCATTTTGCACAGCACTCACAACTCCATTGTTTTCTGATCCATTAGAATTTTAAAAATATCCTGAAATCGAACATTCAATAAAAAATGAGAAAGGGTCAGCGAAAAACGTAATCTCGAAACGACGTCTTGCTCTCGAGTACCAAACATTCGGCTTTCTTATGATTTTTCGATGGTTTTAAAGACCGCATTTAGAAAGCTCAATGGGGCTCTTGCAAACTTTTATTTTATGCGATTGAATAGTTCATATTAAAGTTCTTATATGTAGAGAGTTAAAGACAAGCAAAGCCATTGGTGCTGGTACCTAAACTAACCAAACCTGCGATGCCTAAATTCATTGAAATAATAAGTATTGGGGGGATAATAAATCTACCTGAAATTTTGCTTTGAAGTCAAAATTGCAATTAATGAAGCCGATGAGTAATTTTGAAATATCTCGTCAGAAACCGTTATTCTGTCAAAGAAACGTAATTTTAAACCACGAAGACAATTTAATCTTAAATCGGTAGATTAGGTTTATTCACAAATCACGTGATCCTCCTACCTTCAATGTATGGAAACCCGAGCACAGGTTAATGAGTCGCTTCCGATACTTTGAGGGTGCGGGGAAGGAGCTGCGCTAATGATTAAAGTAAATATCCGTCTGATGGGAAATTAGTTTAAATTCGCAACTTTTCCCGCTCTTTTTTTTACCTGGACAAAAAGGCTTATAATTAAGTCGCGTTCGGGCAATTTGTCTTTTTGAGACTGTTGCAGCATAAAGTTGGATAGAGCTGCCACCAAGCGCCGCGTGGAGTAGACCCCCCTCCCTCTCCCCATCCCTCTCCCCCTCCCTCTCCCCCTCCCTCTCCCCATCCCTCTCCCCATCCCTCTCCCCCTCCCTCTCCCAATCCCTCTCCCCCTCCCTTCCCCTCCCCCTCACCTTTCCCACGTGTCATCCATTCACCTCGTAATTTGAGGACATTTTGTTTCGCCTAATGAAGAGGGACCAAGAATAAAAAATAAAAGAAAACTCAACCTTTTTGATAATTATGAATAAATTCAAAGTGAGAAAGCGGATCACAAGAGGATACAAAAAAAGGAAAGTTCAGAGGGATTGAAGCCTTGAAAATTACGATAGGTTGACTTTTTTAAAATTTCAATAGCAAAGGGTTTGTTATAAGGATCAAAGATCATTCGGATGGGGGGGGGGGACAAACCTTTTCTTTTTTATTGATTGCCTTCTCTTTTTTGCATTCAATTTATATCGATCACTTTTATTTAAAACTTTAAAACTTTTAAAACTACTCTTCAAGCTTTAAAATTACAATTAGGCTTCAAGTTGTGTCGGACTTCATTGGTTTTTGTTGATTTTCAGAGCATTACGCATCAACGCGATCAAAAGGAAAACAACGAATAACTAACTTACGAAAGCGTATTAGCATAGTTCTAACTCAATATTAGAATCGCCATTTCTGTATCATCAGACGATCTACGTAGTCACCAAGTCAGAAAAAAGAGAAATCCAGCGCAAACTTTGTAACTGTTGCTGGGTCAGACTCGTTCGGGACCCACCAGCCTCAACAACAAACAGTTTCCTTCTGTTGACTGATGAAGCAAAACGAAGACTCAGGGAGATGATTACGGAGGATCGGATTGTTTTGGGTATCGTTATCGTTATCGAATGCGTTAAATCAAATGGGCTTGCTTCTGCGCATCTCGATTGCGCAGGTGACTCCCTCTTTACCTCTTCCTACTTTCAGTTGGTTTAGATTACGACAGCCGACAGCCCCCGATTCATCGTCTCCTTTCGTCCGTTTCAATCGTTTCGAGTCTCGATCAGTCGAGCCACCCATAAAGTTACATGTAATCGATAACGCTAACGATACCCAAAACGATCTAATCCTCTATAATCGCCAAGGGGTTTGGTCCACGGATTTACGGAGCACGCGCCTTGAACTTCAAAGTCATTTTATGAGTCTGTAAGCGACTTCCGTAATTTTTTTATGAGCGCATCATATAATGTTCGCTGGATTTCACACAAGATTTAACTACATATTCAATCGCTCATATGTAGCAAAAGTTACCAAGAGCCCATCTGTTTACTTGTTGAAACGAACATTGATTATGTCTAAATTCCGTGCCAAAAAGAACGGGAGAAAAAAATAAAATAAGTACCTCTTGCGAGCGGAAAGTGGTGATAAAAAAGAAATCTAAGCATAACCGTAGCCAGGATATTGTCTTTCTCTCTCTTAGTACATTTGAACGTATCGCGTTAGAAAAGGATGACTGCATGTAGGTAGGGGTAGAGTCCCTATATATAGAGAGTTAAGACAAGTGAAACCATGGGCGCCGCCATTGGATGCGACTTTGACTTTGCACATTTTTTTACATTCTGAGGGTTGTTGTTGTGTTTTCGTCCACTGCGAAGATTACAGTGCCGCTGATTTTCTAACGATGTAATCTTTTACTGCTTTTGTGGATCGACATCTATTTACGCTTTGAATGATTCTTTTCAGATTTATAGACATTCTTGAGGCACATCCTGATTAAAATTAACAGATTCGTCGAAAATTAACCATTTATCCGCAAAAAACCGTTGGTAAACAACTGCGATTGTAAACAGAAGAGCGAAATCGCATCCAATGGCGGCATCCATAGAGCCTAAAACTCATCGACCAATCAGAAGTTGACTAAACTCTCTACATATAGAGACTCTAGGTAGGGGGCTGTCACGTGACTTTAGCTCCTACTTCTGTCCTTTTCTAACACGTGCATTCAAACGGGCTAAGAGAGAGAAAGACAAACTCCAGGCTACGGCTTTGAATTTAAGGATCCCAAGTAAAGTTAATATACATGCATCTCTCTCTCCGGTGGCGAAAAGCAAACATCTTCGAAGCAGAAAAGGAAATAAACGGAATTGATGGCCCGTCCTCGCTGCACGCGAGTCAAGACAATTTAGTTGCGACGGATTTAATTAAAATTTAAATAAGAAAATATTATTTTAAAAAAAGAAATGGAAGGGATGGTGAAGGGGGCGAGGACGGGGGAGGAAGGGATGAGAAAACGAACGGATAAATAAATAGAACGGTATAAGAGGGAGAAATCGTGTCTGCGGGTGTAAGAGGCGCAGAAAGTTGAAAGTTGAGCAGGGACCGACTTAATCATGCAAAATTGATACGGATCTCTCCCACGGAACTTTTTCAACCTTTCTGCAACTTCAGATGTCAAAACGCGGTTCGCACGAAAACTAACTTCCCCCTCCGCCTTGTCATGGCGCGCGGTGGCGGCACAGACCCGGGCTCGGGCGTGACGCTGTGCTAGCGGGCGAATTTTAATATCATTTCATCTCTTAATTCCAATCGCTTGCTCTTCTCAGTATTTAATTTGCCGACTTCTCTCGGTTCGAAGGCGCTCGACGCTCGTTTCATCGCAGTGTGGTCTGAGATAAAATATAAGTGGGGAAAAATCAATAGGCTTTCGTATACACGCTCAAATGAGAACCTGTAAGTTGGCATCGCCATGAGCCGAGATCCACCACAAAACGACAGGTGAGCAAACCGTTGCATGTTCCGTTGGTTAAAATGTTGTCGAACAACTACTACGTGCAATGTGGCGCTTGCAAACTTTTGCTACGGGGGATTGAAGAGTTGATTCTTCCATAAAAACGTGTAGAAATAATGATGAGTACACTGAAAAATCACGAAATTTACTCTCAGAATCGGGCATAATGGCGGAAAGACGCAGGTGTCATGGGAGATTCCCATCTAAATTGAGACATATCTCTGTGTTCCTGGGAAAGTGATATAATAGACAGGAATATCTCATGATACCGGCGTTGAAGCGCCATGCCATTACGATCTTGCCGTTAAAGCAGTTTTGTGAGTTTATTACTGAATTTTAGACTTTTTTGGTGTGATTTTCGCTGGTCATTACATCAGATTGGACCATTTATTTGCTTGTAGCAAAAGTTTGCAAAAGCCCCATTTGGCGGACCGTCAAACAACAGAGTTATTTTGACGATGCATGGGTGTGTCATCTGTTCACCAATGCAACATCACATCTGTAATATCAATTAATACTTTGGCAGTTTTAGTCAAGGAATTAGGCATAATTATGCTTTTTCGAGGACGTAGAATGCATCATCGCAAAAAGTTTGCAAGGATTATTTGATTAAATAGCCTAAGTTTCCGTTCAAAAGTTCACTTGTGGGGAAATTACATCTAACCAGAGGCCCTCAGACGGCAATCGATACGATAAATCGTTCTACTAAGACAGTCTATAAAGAGTGCGTGAAATAACAACATGTAATTGTATGAGCGGTAAATTGATGAGTGGTTGCGTTGAGTCCGGTTTGTATCGCGCCTTGAGCCTACCCTGCCCTTGACCCCATAACCGAGAACTGTCGAAAACGCTGGTCGTTGACGGGCCGGTTGACGATGGAAAGAAATCCACCGAAAAAAGACTCTCACGCCCTCATCGGCCCTTCATGCGCACCCTTCTGTCCCCCCGCCACCCCTTTTGCCAGCGTACACCACCCATCGACGATCGAGTTTTCGCTCAAGACACTCGACAGGGCCCTATTAAAAGTTAACAGCTCGTGAAAGCGTTTGAGAGTAATTGTCAAACTCGGTTAACTCGTGTTATTAAGCCCCAATAAAGGGCGACTTCTCCATTTCCGAAACATAAATTCAATTCATCGCACGAGAGGGTTCGCTGCAGCAGAGCCGCGAGTGATGGATCCGGGGATGCAGGGGTGTGGGGAGGAGGAGGAGGGGGAGGGGGGAAGGAGAGAGGGTATACAATTAAGAGCATCGCACGAGGAGGATTGAAGCGCCCTCCTGTCCATGTTCTCCTCTCTCTTCTCTCCCTCTATCACACTATTTTCCCTCTCTCTCTCTCTCTCTCTCTCTCTCTCTCTCTCTCTCTCTCTCTCTCTCTCTCTCGTAGCACGAACGTTGATTCCAATTCAAAAGCATTATAGGATGTTTAGTGGCGTCTTTAACGCGGTGAAAAAATAATTGACCGTTCCGGCGCGACGACGCGACGCGACGTCACGATCGAAATCGGATCCGAACAAAATGCTCTATGCCGCTCGCGCATTCACACAGTGGCGGCTCGTGCAATTTGGCAGCTATGATTTTTTGCCTTTTAAATCTATGCGAAAGTATCGATAACTTGGGGGTGCATTGCACCTCCTGAAGATCGATTGTTTAACATAGGTTTAAATGGAGGGATTACGTTGTTGCCACATTGCACGAGCCGCCACTGCATTCATGTGAAAGTTTCGTAAAACTCGACTCCAAGTTTTCGAATGCTAATTGGACTCATTTAACTCATATGTGCCCAGAATTATTTGACATTTTTTGGGTATTTTTCTCCAAAAACACAATTTGAGAACTAAAGACACGAAAAAATTAGAAAAACAGAAATTTTTTGGGGCAGCTAAATTTTACGAGCTATAAACTCCCAAAATTAGTTTTTGAGTAAAATTGGTCCAAATTGACGGAAATTTGGTCCAAAAATAACACAACAAGTGGGTCGTTAACGACCCACTGGGCATATATATGGGAATATATTAAAGGGACTTACTTGACTTTCGACATTGCCTTTAATATTATCTTTTATAATTCGAATTTCATACTGGCGTTTTTCCCCCAGAAAAATTGTCTGAATCCACCACTGACCGTCGGTCGGCTCCATCGGTGCCTTGAAGCACATTAATTCCCATAATTTAGTTCGGAAAATAGGGGTTTGTGCACACAAAAAAAACTAGCCTGAAGTTGTTTCAGACACCACCTTGGATTCCTCAAGAGTTGAAATATGCTGAATTAACAACGCAGAGAGCTGCCGATTTGAGTAATATTAATGATATTTTTAAATTCACACATGAGTCTATCTGTTGAGATAAGATTACAAAGTTCAATTCAGTGTATGACTGTAATGCAGGAAAATACTCTGATCTGTAATATTTTCTCAATCAGTGAAAATGCCGTTAATTGATAAAAATATCCGCAAGTTTTTAAAGTTATCGACGACTCTATCGGTTGAGAAAACATAAAAGACGCTAGTATTTTCGTGCATTACAGTCATACACTGAATTTAACTATGTATATATAATCTTTTCTCAACCGGTGAAATCTTCTGTGAATTTCAAAATGCCATTAAATATACACGCCAATCGGCAGTTCTGTAACAACGTTGAATTGTTAGCCTCCCCCCTCCCCACCAAATAGGAAAAAAAATGGTTGAG
>VMOF01000035.1:62966833-63012734 GCA_011764245.1 Trialeurodes vaporariorum | reverse complement strand
ATGAAGCTGTTGCAAGATTTTGCTAAGAGCGTATACGTGGAGAGGAGGGTGATCGGTAGATAGAAATGCCAAAACAAAAGAGAGAAGAGGCGGAATATACTAACAAAAAGTTAACTAACAATTGGTAAAAATTTAATTTTTATCCCCTGGATAAGCCCTTGTTTTCTCAAGGGGCCAGTTTTTTCTTTCGTACGAATGAGAGTTCCGAACTAAACTATCGTTTACTATCGAGTGTAGAGACAATGTATAATAGAGACTACGCACTAGCCTTGCGCGCGGGGGCAGACTTTTTTTTTTGGAACTCAACAAGAATTAAAATAGGGTGGATGAAGGAGCACCATCCAACATGGTTCATACGTTGACTGATGCAATTTCGGTGCTTCGGTCTCACAAGGCAAAGACCCCAACATGCCCAACAATTTTTCTCATCAGTCAACGTATGAAGCATATATTAGCGGAGTTCTGCTGAGACCCCGAAAAAAAAAAAAAAAAAAAAAAAAAAAAAAAAAAAAAAAGTTGCAACCGCGCGCAAAAATGGATAACATAGATGGTGGTCTCTATTATATATTTTAGTCTCTAATCAAGGTTCAACTTTATGGTTAAAGTCACCTGAAGGGAGTTCATTGGCCCTTTGACTAATAATCAGCGTCTTAAAGCTACACGATGTAATCCTCGCCAGATTCTCATAAACAGACCGGGTATATAGTCAACCCGCTGTACACGTCTGTAACAAGGGTGGTATACCCTGTACACTGTCCCTGGCTCGGCGTACGTAATTCGATTACGATTATTGCCAGGCGTCGTCGTCCGCGAGGCCCCGGTCTTATGTCTCATGCGGCTGCTTCGCCGGAGGTTTTTTGGCCAGTCGCCAGCCGACACTAACACCCCCCCCCCCCTCGCGGGCCCTCCGCGCCTCCTTTGCTTATGCCGAGTAATTGACACTTAGATCTAGTGCTACGACAACCTGCCGCCGCCGCGCCGCCTAAATTATGCGTTGCTTTTGGAGCATGACAGAGTAAATAGATTAAATAGGGGAATAATATTTTTCGTCGAAAATTTTCATGTCATAGAAAAAACTATAAGGATATTTCTCTCGAATGCACAACACGACTTTCAAGTGTAATTAATCCTCCTACATAGATACATGGATGCGAAAGCACTCTGGAGGCAGCTCATTTATTTTTACAATGATTCGACGATGCATTTATAAACTGTTTTAGTGACGGGAGGGAAATTCAAAATCTAGGAGTTCGATTGGCTTAGATACTTTCATTAAACTTGTAACCGACTTCTGATTGGTTGATTTTAAATCTCCCGCTTCTCGCTAAAACAGTCTATTGGCAGAAATTTTCGGTGACGCAATTGAAACTGTCGTGAAGCTATACCGGGGGAAAAAATGAATGTTTCGGTAAAAGGCTTTGGTTTCTGTTTTCATCACTGCCAAATAGCTCTGTATGAACTCTTTTCGTTGACCTTGATCAAATAAGTCGGCCCGCGAGAATTCAAAATAAGCCGCTTGAGTGGGAGAACGAGTTGGAAATCAATTTCAGCAGCATTATCAGGGCTTATGGCAGGGCTTATTTTTTAGTAAGATGGACTGTGAGAGCATAAAATAATATTAATTACCTCGAAAAAAATGTTTTCACTGCCATGAGGTACTTTTAAAACTTCTTTTGATGGACTTTTACTCAAAAATAAGCCGGTCCGCTAAGATTCAAAATAAAGCAATCACAGCGCTGCTCGGTGGTGGATGATGCTCGGACACAGTTGGGCAAACAGGGATGGTAATCGATTTCACGATTACCGAGTAATCGTAATCGTCGTTTTTTTGGATGGTGATTTTTTGGTAATCAATGCTGATATTTTACAAGGCACCCATCATATTAGATTCAGAAAGATTAGATCTATAATCAAAAAGGCCCTAAAGTTTACTTTTTGGCTGTGAAGAATACATATTGAATTACTATCTAAAGGTTTGACGATTCCCGATTACTCAGGAATCGTGTAATCGATTACACTCCTATTTGCCCAACTCTGTGCTGTAGTTGAATGAAAAGGTTATACAAAATTTGAGACAACCTTCCAAACATACTCTTTTCTGAACCATTCAAGGTCAACGAGTGCCGTTTGAAACATCGGCGATAGTGACGCTTCTATTACGAAGTAATCTTTATTCTAAGGTATACTACGATACAAAAAGGAGTTAACGTTAAAACGCTCACTTTCACTCTACCATTAATTTTAACCTACGGATAATGAGTGACCAAACTGTTACAATTTGAAGCGTCTTTGCGAAACTGGTTGGTGATGATTGGTCAATTTCAAACTGTGCGGGCTATTTCCTGAAATTATACACGCCAGAGTGTTTCTATAAACTAGAGGTAAACATGTTCAAATCTGGGTTAAAAACACCCTGTATATATGGCAGCGTTGCCTCAGTGCACTACGCTCTGACTTTGGCGCGGCGCAATACGATGACGAAGCCAAGCGTCGACCATTGGCTCCAAAAATCGATTTTTTCGGAAATCCGAAACGGTATTTGTTTTTTAGCTGAACAAGAGCCATTATGACTTCAAAACGGGAAAATCGAACACACATGATCCGTAAAAAAAAACCTGAGTCGAAATTTGAAAATGTAGATAGGATTTTCGCCTTCAGTAAGTCCTCTTACAATCAGAACTGACTCATTTCTACCAAAAATCTTAGCTGATTATTTGAAAATGCCATTTTTATCACAGAAAGATAAATTGATTAGATGGATCTCCGTATATATCGCTCCCGGATATGGGAACATCACTGCTTATTCAAACATATTTTATTGAAATAACTTACTGCTTGCTAAAATTTATTAGTTAAAAATTGATAAAAAAAAATAAATAAAATAAGGTGGATTGAATTACGAACTATAGCAAACAACTTTATTATCTAAAAATAAAAGAAAAGTTATCCTAATTCTAGGGGGTTTTTGCGCTGATCTATAGGACCCAAAATTTACTTACATTCGAAAATGGATCAACAGCTTGCAATTAATACCAAACATCCTCTGGAGGACGCGTCACCGACAGACATTTTAGATCGCAAAAAAAATGATGTAAACGTAAATAGCCAGCCCGTTACAGTAATAACGATCGTTTACCCCAGTAAAACTGAGTACTTTTGTCTTACTATGGGGCTCTTGCAAACTTTTGCTACACGAGATAGGAGAGTTGATCCTCGCGTAAAAACCTGTAAAAATGACGATGAGTACACTAAAAAATCACGAAACTCACTCTCAGAATCGAGCCTAATGGCGGTTCAACGCAGGTATCATGGGAGATTCCTATCTAAATTGAGACATACCTCTGTGTTTCCAAAGAGAAAGTGGCATATTAGATAGGAATCTCCCATGATACCTGCGTCGAACCGCCATTACGATCTTGCCATTTAGTTATGTAGGTTTATTTTTGAATTTTAAACTTTCTCAGTGTAATTTTCGTGATTTTTGCTGGTTTTTACATTAGAATAGACTATTCATTTGCTCACAGCAAAAGTTTGCAAGATCCCCATGAGTAATTATTTCACTAACAATAGGCGTATTTTTAAAATTTTAAAGGTGCAGTGTTATCGAAACTTCATTTTATCCCGTTTTGAAATTTGACCCATAAACGTTTTAGAGTTTGATACATCTTTATTTTAAAAGAAAACAAAAAGAAAAACAACAACAACAAAAAATTATCAGCCTCATAATTTCAGGCTGTGAAATTAGTAATAATAAATTAGTTAGTTTAAAATTAATTCATTTTATTAATTAATTAATGATTAAATTTGTTGCGACCATCTCGCCGTTTTCTGTGCAAACTCTTGATTTTTGTTCATGACGCAATGTCCACAGTGGCTTGGCGTCGTGCGCTATTCGTGAACATCATATTTAGTGACTTTAAACACGAAATAAAAGCTTCCTCGGATCGATATTTTCCATGAGTTTAAACGGACGAAAAGCAGTGTTGACAGATGGCACGCAACGCTACTGAATGTCCGTAGAAATCCATTCTTCAGTCATCAGTGCGACGCAACGGAACACGGCGGAAAATGTGCGGTAGCGTAGGGTGGGGGGGGGATGTCGGGGTCGTAGGGGCAAAGTTCAACACAAATTCTAAGCGCACGTAAAGAAGATTAAAAGGTTACTCTATAGTACACATTGTTGCAGAATTCGCGGCCATTGTTCACGTCGTTAACGGCTAGAACCTACAGAGATGCCGAGTTTCTGTTTGATCGCTTTATACTTACATGCAACGAGCTACAGCGATAGAGTGGATCTGTGGGACATTATGTTGAGGTCGCACGGAGACAAGTCATGATCCAAATCTCTTATGGACGTTTTCACACAGGTTCGGTTAATCGGTTCGTTTAACTCAAGGCTATAGATTAGAGAGGTATGCTCATCTGAATTAATTCGCGCCTCAAAGTCAGTAGCGCGAAGTTCAAAATCCAGATCCAAGATGGCCGACAAAAGCAGAAAACATTGTATACTCTTTCCAGAAAACATCGGGCTATTTTCTGCTTTTCTGGAGAGGGAGCCCAATGTTTTCTGGAAAGAGTATGCAATGTTTTCTGCTTTTGTCGGCCATCTTGGATCTGGATTTTGAACTTCGCGCTACTGACTTTGAAGCGCGAAGTCAGATGAGCATACCTATTTAATCTATAACATTGTGTTTAACTCACTTTTGAATGGAAGTTCAAGTGTTTAAGAGTGGTTATCAGGACACAGAATGGTTGAACTTTTTTTTCTGAAAGGATTTGGACGATACAGAAACTAACACATAACAGAAATATGCAAAATTTTCTCACCTGAGTATAAGTTGCATTAGAATTCTGTGTCCAGATAGCCACTCTTAAACCCTTGCACTTTCGTTTTCAACCCCTTTCCACTGGATTAGTTAAAATTTTCAATGTAAGGTTAAAACATATGAAACAAACAAACCAACGGGCCGATCATTTACTTCGTCGTTAAACCGATCGTTAAGACTGTGTATGAGTGATTCTATATTGGTCGAATATTGTAAAACTTAACCATTGCTACGATAACCATCGTTATAGTGTCCGTTTTTTAAAGGTTACTCATTAGTAGCCTCTATAAAACGAGACTCTTAACGATGGTTACCATAGCAACAGGCAAGTTGTACAATTCACGACCAATAGCATCACTCGTAGACAGTTTTAACGATCGGTTTAACGATAGTGTAAATGATCGGCCCGCTGAATCGATCAGATTGCCCATATGCTGCCTTACTTTGAGATAGGACTTAAAACCTGTTTGGACCCCTCTATCGCTATAGCGCTATAGTTGACTACAAGAGAGCCTAAAAAGCAGCACGAAGAAAATTCAGTCCATCTTGAAATCTCGAATGCGGATTTGATGCCTCCTCAGTGGCGTCGCGTGCCATCTGGCAACAATGCAACTGCTCCATTTAAAGTCATTAAATATATCGAATTTTCCTTGTGCACTGTGCACCCCCTGAATTCGATATTTTACATGAGTTTAAATGGATAGAATACATTGCTGCCAAATTGCACGCGACGCCACTGTGCCTCCTTATGGTCATCCGGAATAAAATAAAATAGTCGCGAAGCTTCCATCAAATTACATTTCCGTACGTATGATTGTGGACTGTGGCTTTCTATAAGACTCTTGTGGTGGTGGTAGGGGGATGGGATAACTCAATCGAATATATAAGACGTGTTTATGACAAAATCATAAAATAGCAAAGAGGTTCTACATGTACAGACTTACTTTTAGTAGCTATACAGTTTCACAAAAAATAACTTGTTTAATGTTTATGATCCTTTATTCGTAGCGGTAACTTGACAGTTTATGCTGATTTTCATCTTGACAATTTATGTCGACTCAATGTTACCCAGAAAGCTAATTTCACGATTTATCTTTGTTACTTTGTATCTATCAAATGTCTTTTATTCAAATATAGGGGTTTTACTCCTCCTTTTAGATTTTGCAGAAACTCTGTACTTTCAATTTTCAACGTACTTATAGAAAGCTTTTTTTTTTTTTTTATATATGATGTTAAGAACGTAAATGGTCGGATTAATATCCATTTATTGTTAAGCAATGGGAAATTTTGAAAAACTTGAATCCATAGACCTAAAGCGCCCACCCCCCATTTTAGTTATAGTAAAATTATGTACAAGAACGAAGCAGGAAGAGCAGAGCACTGTCCGAAGGAAACAAATAATCTCATATTCTTTCTTCTTCGTCGAACTTTTTCTCTGGATGCAAATTTGGCACCACTGCCGAAGTGGCGCGACGCAGTGTCGCCAAGCGAAGTGCGCTCAGTTGCCAAATTTATCATTGATTGTAATTGCCTGAATCAAAAGCTTGAATGCGTTTGCACAATCTATAGGTAATTTAAATGTACCTTATATCACAGTGTAGTACACATGAGAAAAAATCACTCAATGCACTCATTTTGGTTTGTGAGGGATGAAGAACTTCTTTCATAGTTCAAGATTGAAATCTTTACTAAAAATATGATTTACCCAGTGACGCAATTATTAACATTTCGTAACTAGAGTCTATTGCAAAGGTCATTAAAGGGTTATGAAACGCTAAAAGACACTTAATTGAAAATGTAATGTTTGATTGTATAATAATCTCCATGACAATGCACAGAATATTTACAGGTCCCTTGTAAATATAATTTCTATTGCTAAGACTTTGTACTGCAGAGTCTACCCGTTCTACATTGTAAAATTTTAAAAAAAAACCTATGTTATTCATAACTAGCTATAAATATTAGGATTAATACATTTTTGTAGTTGCCTCTCAATAAAACGTTAAAAAAAAAAAAAAAAAAAAAAAAAAAAAAAAAAAAAAAAAAAAAAAAAAAAAAATTAACATTACACGCGGTATTTTTGAAAAAAATGTTTTCTAAAAAATAAAAATAGGGCCCCACCACACAGTCATAAACATAGTGAGTGAATACGAATGATTAATACCATATATTGGTCAACGTATATTTTGGTTTTTTCCCCTGATTCTCTCTTGCACACTTCTACTGCTGTCACTTTCTAATTATATCTAATAAAACTATCTCTCTTTATAACTGAATTTCAGGTATTATGTATTTTAATTGATTTTAATCTCCATTGTCAGTACAGTCGATTTTGTAATAGCCCACAGTCGGTTTGTTCATTTTCAGAATACTCGTTTAGTCGTTATAGCTGTGTTTGCAATGCATGGTCGTAAAGTTGTTTTTGGAACATTTATCATTTTTACCAGGATAGAATTGATCATCTTTAGCAAGGGCTCATTAGTTCCAACAGTGGACACCACATCGCGCTGCTCAAAAAGTCAACAGATTTTGTCTGAAATGGACGAATTTACGCCAAAAGCACACATTTGAGGAACGTCAGCACCTGCGAGCATACTTCAAGAAGATAAGCTGAAACGCTCAAAAATAAACCCGGAAATAATGAAATACAAAAATCTTCATAAGCCTCAATGAGTGCGAGTGAGGCAGATAGACATAGTATCACTCGCACTCACTCTCTCTCACTAAGCTTATTAAGAAATGAATTTCATGTTTAACGGCTTTAATTCTCAACCATATATGTTTTGGGCTCAAAAATCAAAAAAAAAAAAAAAAATCGCAGGTGCTGGCGTTATAGGATTTTGAATTTTGTCTTTGGTTTCAATTTAAAATGCCAAAAACACGACTTTTCCCACAAACGACTAGTGGCGCTATCCATCGGATTGAAATCTTGAAAAGCTCTTTTTTTTGTTGAAAATGAAAAAAAAATAAGAGTCGAAAATATAAGTAAAAACTTGGTCCTTTACCCAATTTTTAACAAAAAGGAATGCTTCCAATAAATAGCGGTTCACTCACAATCAGGAAGCTTCTCCCACGCTTTCCCTTGAGACTTAAAATACATGAATTTAAAATCATTTTCAACCCTTTATTGTATTCAAACTCACGGGCATTGTAAGATTGTGGCAGACCAATCAATTAAATACAAATGGTAGTAAAAATCAAATTTATTGAAAGAGTTAGAAATTCCGCGGTGTGGCAGGGGAGGAAACATGTGGCAACAAACTATATTCCGCTGAAAAGTCTGCATCGGTCTGCAAACGACGTGACAGTTGTCGCGACAGAGGAGCACTAAGCAGCTGCATGTTCATTCGATAAACTTGAACTCGTAAAAATATCCATCCATTGGCGGATACAGGGAATTGTCTTTCTCTCTCTCCTTCCATTTGAACTTATGAGTTAGAAAAGGACAGCAGAGGGGGCCATCGCACGTGACTTTGGCCCCCTCTTCTGTCCTTTTCTAACGCACGTGTTCAAATGGGAGGAGAGAGAGAAAGACAATTCTCTGTATCCGCCCATGTATCCATCGCAATTGCAGAGTTGCCGTTGCCATTGCAAATGTTCCCACACGAGTCGCCTTTAGAAGGATTTAGCGATGACGTCATCCGGCAGTGAAAAAGTACGTTATTGGGAGTTCCAAACTATCTCTCTCAATCTTTCGGTGTCCGGACATTCCCCCCCCCCCGCAATTTCCCCCCCGGACACTTCCCCCCGGTCATTTCCCCGCAGGGACATTTCCCCCCTGTCAATTTCCCCCCGGACACTTCCCCCCAAGGACATCCCCCCCCCGAGGACATTTCCCCCCCGGACACTTCCCCCCCGGTCATTTCCCCCCCAGTTACTTCCCCCCCGAGGTTATTTATAGCTAATCAAATAATCAATCAGTTTTTCCCTCACAATTTTCACAAGTTTGAAGGGCGTGTTTAAAAAGTTGCATTATTTGTTTTTGTTTTGTTTTAAAGATTTTTTTCATTGTTAATGTTTCATCAAAATCTTTCAAGAAGAGGGTGTAATCTACTAAACTAAAAAAAGCTTTTGGAGATCGACAGAGTCTGAAAGAGAAAACCAAATATTGCATTCAACTCAAAGAATAAGAACATATTATATCCTGAAATCACTTGAAAACTTGTTGAAAGCAACATCAGAATTTAAAGGACATCCCCCCCGGCTATTTTCCCCCCGGATATTCCCCCCCCCCGTCTGTTCCCCCTAGTTTTATTGTTAATTAATTACTTTTAAGTAATCCCTCAATAACAACTATCTCACTTCCTTCCATTGCTGAAATCGTACAAAGAGACAATATTTAAGGACATTTTTGGGCTGAAATTAATAACTTTAGACATTTCAATCCGATTTTGATAGTCAAATGCATTGAAACAATTGGCCCTGTAAACGAATGTGGACACAAGAAAGAGATGGCTATGCGTGAGGGTCTTGAGGGATTGAGTGAGATAGTTTGGAAACCTACGCAAGTTTTCTCACAGTTGATTGCCACCGATGAACGCATTTTTATGAATTTTGGTCAACCGTTGACTTAGCACTAAAATCTGCTTAAGTTACAAACGAGCTGTAACAAAAATGACAGTAAATAACAGTATGTGTATGTTTCCCTCTCCTTTCTTCGAGATGTTCCAATTACCCCCCCCCCCTTCTCAAAGACGGCATGACTAGAAAATTCGGACCGAGACGCACACCTCCAACAGGCCACGATTGGGAAAGTGTGGAAACAACCCCCCTCCCCCCTACAATAATGGAAAGAGGGTCCCCCTCAAAAATATTTCGACGCCTGCACGGTCAAAGAAGCTTTTTTAAAGAGCATATTTCCAATATAAACTTTACTATTGGATGCCCTGACCCTCTATGTTTTCGCAAGTATTAGATTACTCCTTCGGTATTATTGATGCAACGCGACGTACAGAAATAATTCATGACTGTCCGATTTTCCGTAGTTTTTTTTTTTTTTTTTTTTTCATTTCCGTTTGATTTTGTCTGTTCAGGTCTGGGACCAAAGACTGTTACGTCCTCACGGTGTCCCGCAGACAGATGATCGGTGAGCACTTGAATGGGTTTAAAACCACACGCAGCCACACTTAAGTACGCATCACCATCCAACCTTTTTCGGGGGTCTATCAAGCAGCAACATTATTTGGTCCCTGATCTCATGAAAAAAGTGACACACTTTCCATCGGTCGAACTAGCTTATTAGTGGGTTGGAAAGCAGTTAATTATTTGTACGCGCCAGTCCCATTTTAGTCTATCTTATAAAATGAAGGCGCATCTATGTAGTAAAACACTAGCTACATCCCGACCGAATTTCGGGATCAGCCGGCAGGATGAGTATTCTTCCCTTCCAGTTCAGACCACAGGGCTCAGGCTAAGCTGTTATGTAAATTGTTAAATATTGCTTCGTATCTTATTTTGAATCCAATTTAAATATATATACCCAAAAAATATATGTTCGATAAACTATGAAACGTCTGTTTTTGTATTTTTCCAAATTCAAAGCTATCCATGAGATATAGCAACAAGTTCTCACACACTCACAATCAGTACAGCTGGTTCAAAGAGCTGACAAGGGGAGGCTCAGAAGTCGCCGCCTCCGATTTTGAAAACAATTGCACGAAAATGTAGCTAAAGTAAAACTATTAGACCCGTGTTTCTCACTTTTTGCCAATGGGCCTTCCTAAAGCGTCAGGAATTTGTTGAAAGTTGCCGAAATTCACGTAAAAAACCCGAGCGAACCACTGAGCGGAGAGCGTTCCGAATATAAGCGGTCGTTTCCTCCGCCCTCCTCAGTCATCGGCGTAGCGCAGTGGTCTACGGCGGCAGACTCCATGCGGAAGAGTGTGAGTTCGATTCCCGAGTCAGTCCTGATTTTTTTAACAGCGGTCCTGGTCCCCCCCCCCCGACTTCAAGACAACGTGTAAAATTGATTTTTTTCAATCAAATATGAAACATACATACATACAAATAACGCAAAAATTGAGGGTGGAGTTTAGGGGAATAGAAATGCCATTAATATTTTATAACATGAAAAACGGTTTGCTCTGTAAATGCAAAAAAAAATAAAATAAAATAACTATAATGATCAAAACATGAAAAAGAAAAAGAAAAAAAATGGAGAAGACAGTAACAACAGCAACTCACCGACTTTAAGAGCAATTGTTAGGGTGAAACGAGTCATAAAAGGAGCAAGAACGAGTGCTGTAGAAGTCATTCCACCGAACTGTACTCCTTATTGTCAACCGCTCGACATATATTTTTTCCGCCAGGTAAAAAACCTCATCAAACGGATCCAAAATTGTGCGACACTATTTGAAAATGAGCGAGAAATTAGCTCTCGCGAAGATGCTATTCGGATCCACGCATTAATTTCACCATCAATTGTCTGCACCATGTTTTAAGGAAATGATAAGGTATGCGTGGTTCACAGTCGGGTTAATTGACCAACGAAGCGAATTTTCTAACGTGAATCAAATTTGCTCTCCGTTAAATGTATTTTCAAAAAAGTGCGCGTTTTGTGAAAAAAAATCTTTTATTTCTTGTTCTCACTGTCGCAACTGCATCTGCTTCGCCTGCTTTTATGACTCGTTTCACCCTAACAATTGCTCTTAAAGTCGGTGAGTTGCTGTTGTTACTGTCTTCTCCATTTTTTTTCTTTTTCTTTTTCATGTTTTGATCATTATAGTTATTTTATTTTATTTTTTTTTGCATTTACAGAGCAAACCGTTTTTCATGTTATAAAATATTAATGGCATTTCTATTCCCCTAAACTCCACCCTCAATTTTTGCGTTATTTGTATGTATGTATGTTTCATATTTGATTGAAAAAAATCAATTGTACACGTTGTCTTGAAGTCGGGGGGGAGGGGGACTAGGACCACTGTTAAAAAAAATCAGGACTGATTCGGGAATCGAACTCACACTCTTCCGCATGGAGTCTGCCGCCGTAGACTACTGCGCTACGCCGATGACTGAGGAGGGCGGAGGAAACGACCGCTTATATTCGGAACGCTCTCCGCTCAGTGGTTCGCTCGGGTTTTTTACGTGAATTTCGGCAACTTTCAAAAAATTCCTGACGCTTTAGGAAGGCCCATTGGCAAAAAGTGAGAAACACGGGTCTAATAGTTTTACTTTAGCTACATTTTCGTGCAATTGTTTTCAAAATCGGAGGCGGCGACTTCTGAGCCTCCCCTTGTGAGTTTGATCAGAGTTGTGAAACTGCATGCGCTGTTAGATTTTCATCAATACCTAACGTTGCATACAACGTTGCTTCTAAATTTCCAGTACTGAGCACCGTGAGCATTGCGTTTCTCCTCCGTGAGCGTTTAAATCTACGAGAGCCAAGTCACCCTAACGGCACATTTCGAGGTTGAAATCAGATTCAATTCGGTTTGGCAAACCAGTCAACCGATTTCAATCCAGTTTTGCAATCCGGTTTCAAACCCGATTAACACAAGCTGGATTTAAGCCGGATTATAGACAGTTTGAAATGGCTTACATGTCCGCAAAAAAATTTGACTAACTAGATTTGACTAGGATTCTAGCTATCTTCGCCACGCATCATGGTTCAAACTGGTTCAAAAACGTTTTTCAACTTGTTTCAAAAATGGGGTTCAATCAGGGTTATTCCCAATTTTAAACCACCGATTCCGAACCGGATTCTAACGAGATTATCAAAGCAGGGTTGAATGCGAATTATAGATAGTTTGAAATGGCTTACATGTCCGCAAAAAAAATTGACTAACTAGATTTGATTCGGATTTAAGCAATCTTAGCCGTTGATTGTGAATCCCTTTTCAAGCTGATTTAAAGTCGCTTTCCAACTTGAATCATTAATGGGGTTCAATTAGGGTTACTCCAGTTTTAAACCCCAAATTCCTAACCGGATTCAAACTAGATTATTCAACCCAGACTCAATGCGAATTATTGACGGCTTGAAATGGCTTACATGTCCGCACTAAAAATAGAACTGCCGGATTTAACCCGAAATCAAACTGATTTTGAAGAGGATTATATACCCTACTTTCAGCTGATTAAAAGATATTTTCAAACTTGTTTCATCAGTTGGGTTCAACATGGGTATCTTTCGGATCAAGAACTAAGCTTCGTCCCCATCCGGTTTTATAACTGGTTACTCAAGCCGGATTGAATGCAAAGTGCAGCTAAGCGACTTGAATGACTCACAAGACCGTATCTAAACTTGAATAACCAGATTGAATCCAGATTACAGCCAAGTTCTTAATGAATTGTACTAGACCAACTTCAAACTGATAGAAAGTTATAGATTCAAGCTTGAGTTAATATTTAGGTTAGCCTCGCTAAACCAATTTTCAGGCACTCTACGTGGGCCTAGGATGATTCCATTACTAAAAAGTACTGATGGAGATGTCCCAACAGTACCAAGTTTCAATGGAGAGGTCGTTCGCGGCTCGGGGCCAAGTAAACGCGAGTAACGTTTCGCAAAAATATGGTGGAGCACTCTCTCGGCAGAAGCCGCGAACTAAGTTAACTCTGCTTCCCTATCCGGTTTCAAACCAGGTTATTCAATCTAGATTGAATGCGAATTATAGACGATTTGAAATGGCTTACATGTCCGCACCAAAAATTGGATAGCTAGATTTCACCTTGATTCAAACTGATTTCATGGAGGGTTATAAACCCTACTTCAAACTAATTTAAAACCATATTCAAACTTGTTTTATCAATTGGGTTAAACACTGGTTTAAACGGATCAAGAACTCTACTTTCTAATCCGGTTTCAAAACAGTTATTTGAACCGGATTGAATGCGAATTGTAGATGGCTTGAAATGGCTTACATGTCCGCAAAAAAAATTGACGAACGCGATCCAACCCAAACTCAAACCGTCTTTACAGCGGGGTGAATCCAACTTGAATTCGGTTCACAAGGCTGGCATGAAGTTGGATCGGATTCCATTTCTATTATGATGTAGTATGCGAAATGAGTCGATTTTTAACTCGTCCCTGATTTGTCTTATATGGAGCTCTTGAACCTGACGTCTATACGATTGATTAACTAGGTTTGATCCTTGTTGGAAACAGATTCCTATCGATTGCAAGTACTTCGATTAATTCGGTTTCAATCGAGTTTCAAGACGAAGCACTAAACTGGCCAAACGACTGGACGATTAAGAAATCGGCTGAAAGCTCACTTGAAACTAGGTTGATGAAGCTTCTTGTAGCAAGTTCGAAACCGTTTTGGTGCCCTTTTCTTTATGAGTTTCTAAATCCATCTTGAACCATGTTCAGAGAACTGGCTTGAAACCGGTTCGGATCCAATTTGTGGCAGGGTCCAGTATGCAGTTTGAATCGGATTTAAGTTCGTTTCCGCTCCGTCTTTCACGAAGCTTGTACACCTGGTGATTATCCGACTGTCAATCTAGGTTTGATACTGATTGAAAACGGGTGCTCATAGGTTTAAGGAGTCCATGTTTATCCTTGTTCAAGCCGATTCCAATCCGGATATCGGAGCTGATCATCCCCGTGCCGCTTGTAAACCAGTCTTGAAATCGGATCAAAATCAGATTGGCAATCGTCGGTTTGTCAATCCTTCGAGTAGCTGGATTGAAACTAAACCTGGATTGAGTGTGCCGTTAGGGCAGTCAGAAATGGCGCAACTCTCAAATTATGAAGAGATTTCATGCTGACGTACTTGTCAGCCTTTATTTCCTTGTGCTCACGCATTTTAAGTATTGGATCACCGGGTTGTGACAGGTATCGGTGTCTGCTTCCGAAAAGCATCAAAAGAGATCGGTGAGTGGTTTGTGAGCAACGAGTCACAGCTCTTTGCTGAACAGCAACTCACTAATCCGTTTTGATAGATTTCGAATGCAGGCACCGATACATGGTACAACTCGTCAACCAGATACTCACAAGGAGAGGATACGAGTTGTGGATCACCGATTTGGTTCAAATTTAACATACATATAGTTCAGGGAAAATAAACGGACCCATATTTTGCCGTTTGCGCCAATGGGCAGTAGTTTCGTCAAAAAAAAATTTTGAAAATCGGAAAAAAATGGGTAGAAAAATCGTGTTTTCCGAACTAATGCTGATCAGCCTGAATTGCGACACCGACTCCCATCTCGGATCGGTTGCCGAGTGGTACCGTTCTCGCTCGCCACCCTCGACGTCCCGGGTTCGATTCTCGTTCCTGTCGCGTACTTTTTGCGCACTCAATTGTTTTTGTTCTATTTCAATCGTTTACACATTTGCTCTCGAATATTCAGTGCATCTTTTTTAGCATAGAATTAACGCAATAAGAACGGAAACTTTCATAATTACAGGTAGAAGTTTCTAGCATTTTTTCACCTGTCTTTTTTCTCTTCGCCTTGCATAAGGACTTTGTCTGACTCTTTTCGAATTGCATACATGCATATGAGGTTAGGACCCCCCCCCCCCCCCGACGCGCGCGCGTAAGGGCTACGCAATTAAAGCTTTATGAAATGAAAGCACATAAATTACTTTTGTTCTGATTCTAATGAAAGTTTTCGTCCTGAGTGCACCTATTTATTAAAAAATGTGCTACAATACACCTTGTTTGCATCTTTGGTTATACCAGGAAAGTCTGATTTCCTGTATGACATGCATGAGATGACAGTTATTACGGTGAAAAAAATCATCAGTATAAAAGAAAGTAAATTTGATCGTATATTTTTTAAAAAAAAAAAAAAAATGCACTTATAAATTAATAAAGAATAACGGAATCAGGACGAAAACTTTCATTAGAATCAGAACAATGGTAATTTATGTGCTTTCATTTCATAAAGCTTTAATTGCGTAGCCCTTACGCGCGCGCGTCGGGGGGGGGGGGGGGGTCCTAACCTCATATGCATGTATGCAATTCGAAAAGAGTCAGACAAAGTCCTTATGCAAGGCGAAGAGAAAAAAGACAGGTGAAAAAATGCTAGAAACTTCTACCTGTAATTATGAAAGTTTCCGTTCTTATTGCGTTAATTCTATGCTAAAAAAGATGCACTGAATATTCGAGAGCAAATGTGTAAACGATTGAAATAGAACAAAAACAATTGAGTGCGCAAAAAGTACGCGACAGGAACGAGAATCGAACCCGGGACGTCGAGGGTGGCGAGCGAGAACGGTACCACTCGGCAACCGATCCGAGATGGGAGTCGGTGTCGCAATTCAGGCTGATCAGCATTAGTTCGGAAAACACGATTTTTCTACCCATTTTTTTCCGATTTTCAAATTTTTTTTTTGACGAAACTACTGCCCATTGGCGCAAACGGCAAAATATGGGTCCGTTTATTTTCCCTGAACTATATGTATGTTAAATTTGAACCAAATCGGTGATCCACAACTCGTATCCTCTCCTTGTCAAAATGAGTGAGCTCTATTAGTGTGAGGTTTTAAGTCGTAACTATTGATACGAATCTGAATGACCCTTGCAAATTTAAAAATGCATTAGCGGTGCCCTGGAAGGGCAGAGGGGAGTGCGCCCTGAGCATTGCCAGCTATTAGAAGCCCACCAAAACAACAGGTCTGCTCGTAAGTATGTTATCCCATTTAAAATTCCATTGGCGATGCCCCGGAAGAGCAGAGGGGACGTTTGGTGAGCCCTGCGCCTTGTCAGCGATTAGAAGCCCACCAAAACTGGAGTTCTGCTCGTAAGTCTGTTTTCCCATTTAAAATTCCAGTGGCGGTGCCCCGGAAGAGCAGAGGGGACGTTTTGTGAGCCCTGAGCAAGGTCAGCGATAAAAATCCCACCAAAACGACAGGTCTGCTCGTAAGTCTGTTTTCCCATTTAAATGCCAATGGCGGTGCCCCGGAAGAGCAGAGCGGACGTTCTGTGAGTCCTGAGCATTATCAGCGATTAGAAGCCCATCAAAACGGCAGGTCTGGTCGTAAATCTGTTTCCCCATTTAAATTTCCAATGGCAGTGACCCGGAAGAGCAGAGGGGACGTTTTGTGAGCCCTGAGACATGTCATCGATTAAAAGCCCACCAAAACGACAGGTCTGCTCGTAAGTCTGTTTTCCCATTTAAAATTCCAATGGCGGTGCCCCGGAAGAGCAGAGGGGACGTTTTGAGAGCCCTGCGCCTTGTCAGCGATAAAAAGCGCACCAAAAAGACAGGTCTGCTCGTAAGTCTATTATCCCATTAAAAAATACATTGGCGGTGCCCCGGAAGAGCAGAGGGGACGTTTTGTGAGCCCTGAGCCATGTCAGCGATAAAAAGCCCACCAAAACGACAGGTCTGCTCGTAAGTCTATTATCTCATTAAAAAATACATTGGCGGTGCCCCGGAATAGCAGAGGGGACGTTTTGTGAGCCCTGAGCCATGTCAGCGATAAAAAGCCAACCAAAACGACAGGTCTGCTCGTAAGTCTGTTTTTCCATTTAAAATTCCAATGGCGGTGCCCAGGAAGAGCAGAGGGGACGTTTTGAGAGCCCTGAGCCATGTCAGCGATTAGAAGCCCACCAAAATGACATGTTTGCTTGTAAGTCTATTATCCTATTTAAAAGGTGCACGACCAGCGGCCTGCTTGCTTACTTTAACGTAATACTGATAAGATAATGGGTCTGTTGCAAACTTTTGCAACAACGATTAAGAGTGTTTAATCTAATGTAAAATCGCCTGCAAAGTCCATTGGTTGCATCAGAAAGTCATACAATGCAATAATAATCTCACGAGAGGCATTTAATGAAATTCAAGATGGCGGATAACTATCGAGCAATTTGTATGCATGCACCACGAACATCCAAGGATATCCAACCTCACAATATCGATCACAACCAATCACAACGTAAACAAACACATAACCTCTACCTCCAGTGAGGTTGTCAAAGTTGGCCATCCTTGGATGTTGACGGTGCATTCGTACAGATTGCGCGATATTTATCCGCCATCTTGGACTTCATTAAACGCCTCTTGTGAGTTTATTATTGCATTTTATGACTTTCTGATGCCACGGTTGAATGATGAGCATCCTCCTCTTCACTTCCCGCCCATCCCCCCCGTGTTTTCCGAATGTCACCGTTCAATACCATGCGACATCTCAAGGTGTTGACTGTTGTTTTACATGTTATTCTGTTGAATCCCCGAAAATTCAGTGTGGCTCAAATCTTTCCTATGTATTTTAATGTAGTGCTCCGTCTCTATTAGTCCGTGACTTAAACTGGTGAATTTTTTATGTGATCATCGTAATATTTGCTGGATTTCAATCAAGATTTAGCTATTTGATCGCTCCAAGTAAAATTTAGCAAGAGTCCCATTCCTGTTATACGCGCCTATAAATTTCATTGAAATCGCACAAGAACACCTGTTCTCATTTATCTCATCGAATTTTGATGCGCCGCGGGAAGGAATTGAAGAGTAAGAGAGACTCATCCGACAACGCTGTGCGATGACAAATTACCTCGCTCTTGGCGGTAGATGTTGAGCCGAGTTGCGAATTAGATTTACACATTGAGTGAACCCAGTTCAAACTAGTTTTCCCGCCTCGCACGAGGAGCGGGGCGATGCGCGCTTGCGACAAGTCTGATTCCGCCGAATTTTCTATGAACTATCGGAACTAAATGAAATCTTGATGTCTGCACTTAATAGGCTACTCGATACGGCGCAACAGGGTGTTCGAAAAAGTGTCAGTTTCTAGATGAATGGTGTGCCGGTTATTATACATAGTTTAATAGAGATCGTTTCAGAAGTGTTGGCTCACATAGACCAATCATATTTTGAATTTTCCAACGTTATTTATCCTGATCCGCAGAATTAAAATGAATAAAAATTCATGTGATTGTTGGCTTTTTATTAAAACCCATAACATCCTAGCGTAGCCATCATATGGCTAGTGGCTACAGAAGAGGGTAGTTTTCAATTTTCGGGGTATTTAATCCTTTACTGACCAAGCCCGAGTTAACTCGTTTTTCTCCCCGAGTCTACTGACCATTGTTTCAGTCTCATATAATTCCGAATAAACACGATTCTCGATATAGACACTAAGAACATAAGATTATATTGGGCACCTTCAGTTCATCGTATAGGCAATTCCAACTCCCCCGAGTACGAATAGTTAACTACCTTCCTTATACAAACAGAAGAGTGGCGTTCTTATGAACTAAGCTGGTCTATAAATGGTTAAATTAGAAGGTTTTAGTTTTACAATGATGATATGGATTAGATGCCATTTGGCATCAGCCTTTTCTGGACATTCTAGAATTGCTAACACTTTTCATGTTTGGGGTTACTTTATTAAGGGTTGTTGATGAAAATAGTTTAAAAAAATTAAATAATTCAGCATGTTATAGGTGAAGAAACGCTTTAAACTCAAAAGGTTAAGTTGGAAGGTAAAAGCAAGATTTTTTTTTTATTTGAAGGAATGAAAATTATTTGCCGAAGATTATCACTTAAATACTTTTGAAACAAACTCTAGTACGCGATTGGAAAATATTATGAGATGGAACACTAAAAAACCTTCAGAAAACCTTTTACGAGACTTAGCAGAGTTACGGGTTAGCGTTAATTGCAAATTAGTTCCAAAAGCAATTTTCATTTGTCTTCATTTCATATCATCGTCTTTGGTTGTTTACACTTTTGTTTGCAAATACTCTGTTGCAATTTTTGCTATAAAGCTATGTGGAGGGTCGATTTTTGAAAATTTTCAATGGGACAGTTACAAGAGTCTCAAATGTTATTTTTATTATTAATTAAGAAAGTGAAAGTACTTGATGAGCTGAGAACAAAGATGCCTTTGGTTTGCCATTGTTCCCGGAATGAGATTTTAATCCAAAATACATTGTTTTAAATGGGAATTCCGCGTTCTGAAGTTACTACGCACACGATTTTTTGCAACTTTTACTCGTTTGCATCTCCAAAACTGGGAAACTTGTGAAAAAACTATAGGCACCATTGTTCTCAGCTCATCAAGTGCTATTATTTGCTTTATAAAAAACACAACATTTCTGACCCTTGCAACTGCCCTAATATCGAAGTACCCTTACAAACTCAATGAATGCGTTCAATCAAATTCAAAGTTGGCGGGAAAATGAGGGGCTCACAATTCAGAGTTCCTTGAGTTCACAATGGGGGAGTTCCTTGATACGGAAAAGCGAAAAATGGAAAGAACTCTCGTGTGTAACGAGAGTTCACCAAAAATCGTATTTCGCACATTGGCCAAAGATAGATAATGTGTAGCGAGGATGGTTCAAAATGGAAGCGATTTAAACTGCGAACATGTTTAATGTGCGCATCGTTTTTTCACGGAATTTTACTTCATAATTAATGTGCTAAATTCACACAGCAAAAGCACGAATGACAGAAAGACCCATTGAGAAAAAATAGAAGCAATAGACGCTTTTAGTGCGAAGTCAACGGTTAGCCAAAACAATCACAACAATGCACTCATTGGTTCGTGACCAATGGTTGTGACAAAACTCCCGTAGCGTTCCAAACTAACTCAATAACTCTCCTGTGACCTGCTCCATGTATACCCATCTCTTTCTAGTTTCTAAATTCGAATACAGGGCCTTGTTTTACGACATATTATTATCAAAATCGCATTAAAATGCTTCGAGAAATTCATTTCTGCCGAAATTGTTTATAAAATATGTATCTTCATACGATTTTTGAAACTAGACTAAGATAGCAGTACATAGATGTTACACGAGAGCAAAAAAGACAGTTATTCTTTGTTTGGAACGCTCATCGCCGGATGACGTCATCAACCAAGTCATCACTAAAACCGTCTTTAGCATATATACAGATCACTCTGTATCAGTTGCGAAGACTGTTTGTCAAACACTGCGAAACAAACAAAAAAGAAATATAAAAAAGAAAGAAATACATAAATAGATAAATATATAGATGAATAAATAAATAAATTGAAGATAAATCAGCTCTCTGTACATGAATGACTGCGGTTTTATTCCCTGTGCAATTTTGGTGAGGTCTATGCGGAGCACGTTCTTAACCGCAAGTCATCTGTGACATTAACGCTGTGTTGCCAGATCGAGGGTAAAAAGCCGTATCGTCCCCATTTAAATCAATGTAAAACGTACGGCTTTTTCACCCCAATCTGGCAACACTACATTAACGGATGAATCGCGGAAAACTGAGATCGTCTGAACCACGTTGAATGCGTTTTTGACCTCAGAGATTATGAGGATTTATCGCTGGAATCTACTTTCCAGCAAAACCCGAGGGAGATGAGGAAGTAACGGTGGAGAAGGGGTGTAGGAAGGGGTGAATGCGAAAAGATGGAAAATTTGTCATGAATAACCCAGAGAACCGTTGACCTGGTTCGTTTTGCGGGCTCATTGGACACGGGGCTCATAGTGCAGTGTCAAACTAGGATCCTGTGTGTTATTTGTAAGGTTTCTATGGCAACCGCGTCAAACATGCATAAAATTCATGGGAATATATATCTCCGATGAGTTTGTATACAACGGGTGAATATGGAGGCATTTATTTAAGGCTTGCTCTTAGAAAAAAAATACAACGAAAAGGACCACCATGTAGTGTGAGTAGTTAAATGAAAATACAGGCGCTTTGGTATAAATAAACATCAGGATGTAAAGCAATATGCAACACACCAAAACATCATCATCGAACGCAAGTTTCAGGTAAATTATTGGTTGTTGCTGCACTGAAAAAAAAAAATGTGTAACATTAACCATGAAATAGTAAAAATCGGCACAACCTTAGGGAAATGGTAAATTCTACTATTTTTTTTGTTTAAATTTAGACAGGTCGATGTAAATTAAAACAAAAAAAAATAGTCAAATTTACTATTTCCTTGAGGTTGTGTCGTTTTTTTGCTACACGGACCTTACGTCCACTTTTTTGACGTCCACAGGCTTTACGTCCACTGTTTTAATGTCCACTACTGTAATGTCCACCGCTATAGACGTCCACAGAAGTGCCATCCAGTAACATATGTCGACTTACGTTACGTCCACTGAGCTTCATTGCTCCACAGTTCAATAACAGCATAAAATGGGAAATATTCGATAAAAAGGTGCGAAAATAGATTCATTTCTGTGACAGTAACAGGAAAACTTGGTACTTTATCATTCTTGTCCTCTAGCGGCGCATGATTAAAAAACAGTTGTACATAGTTAAGAAAAGCAAGTTCTGGGTTATAAGTCTACTTACTCAGGGTTATTTGGAGTTAAGAGAAAAAGTCCCAGAAACTAGAATAAACATCTCTGAAATGTCTCAATACATTCCTGGGTAAACGAAGTAAACTTACTGTGAAAGGAAGAAGAAAAAAATCATCTCTTAAGAAAGAAGAAAAAATAGTGGTCCAATTGTTGACATTTAATGTCCACGATTATTACGATGACGGACGTTTGTTTTTGTGGACGATTAGTTGTGTGGACTAAAGAAGCGGCCGTGGACATAAAACTAGTGGACGTAAAGTTGATGGACGAAAAGTCCTGGGACCGTTTTTTTACTATATTTCATGGTTAATTTTACACAATTTTTTTTTCAGTGTGCATATCGCGTCAAAAATGTCTTATACTCGCTCACACAATAGTTTGGCATCTCACCTTCGTCTGGTATGAAATCAATATTTCTTTTAATGGCTTTGTGACCCTCCCCCCCCCCTTCCACCATAATTAAGTGTTTGATATCGAGATAACACAAGAGATACAGTAGTTTGTCCGTTTAAACCCAAGGAAAAGATCGAACTGTTGGGGGGGGGGGGGGGCTGGTTCAAAGTGCACTCTCTCGAATCGATATTTTACATGTGTTGGAATCAGAGCTGCCGTTCTGCGTATAATCAATGACATTTTTCTATATTCATCGATTATTCCACTGGTTGAGAAAAGATGTTACAGTTGAGTACAGTGTATGACTGTCCTGCAAGAAAATCCTATGATCCGTAAATTTTTCTCAATCGGTGGAATCGTTGTTAATTTATTCAAATATATCCAAACGTTTTGAAAGTCATCAATGACTCCAAGTATACCGGTTGAGAAAATATTACAGATGCAAGTTTTTTTGTGCATTACAGTCATACACACTGAACTGAACTATGTATAGTGTATACTCTTTCTTTAACCGGTGATATCATCGGTGAATTGAAAAATATCATTAATTATAAGCGAAACAGCAGCTCTGTTTAGGATGAACAAAATGCAGTGTTGCCAGATTGCGTGCAACACCACTGGTTCCAGAAGCAGGTAACGTAAAACATGAAATGTGCATTATGGAAGAAATCCAAAATCGACTACTGCGCTAATTTATATAGGAAATAGGTAAATGAGCACACTTGACGTTTTATCGATCCAGATCGGTAGCGTCATTTGCGGGGGGGGGGGGGGCAACTGCCCCCAAGGGTCGGCCAAAAGTGAAAAAGTGATGACTTCTTTTTTTTTTTTTTTTTTTTTTTTGAGAAGAAAAAAGTTTCGAACTAAAATTTGGTGGTCATTAGCGAGTTTTAGGGCCGTAAATATAGGATATGCAGGGCTGTAGGTAGAGTGTCGAAAGTAATATTGATGAGCAATAAAAAAAAAAAAAAAAATTATCACATTTTTGCCCCCCCCTCCTCCCCATGCCGAACCCGAGATGACGCCCCCGATCCCGATGTTTCTGGAAACCCAAAGGTGAATAAAAGCAGTATAATTGGTCAGTTAATTAGGGTAAACTGTGAGAACCAGTGATCAACATCGCTGCTTCAAAAGTTCGCAATTGACTCATTACACATTTATTTCTATCTAATTGTATGGCTCAGGAAGTAGTGCATTTTTCACCTGAGTAAATTATGCCTGGGAGTAGAATTAGCACTAAAAGCCAGACAGTCGAGTCGGTACGCCGAGCTAGGGCAAGTGCAATTAATGAGCATGCTTGCGTACTGCTACTGCTTTTCAGTCATTGGAAGCTCACCTGAAAAACGACAAAAATTTAAATTCCATTAGAGCCATTAATATTCATACAAATGAGAATGACAATTATTCGAAAAATACTGATTGAAACAAGCAGAGCATTATCGTTAAAAAAAAAAACAAAACAAAACAAAACAAAATAAAAAAAAAACAAAACAAAACAAAACAATCAAACAAAAAAACTATTTTAGTTAGCGTTGACCCTTGAGCCATTCTTCTGCGGCAACTTTACCTATATGTATATGTTCTTCAATCTTAATCTTTCCAAGTATAGCCTCACCACCTCCATAGCTGTTAATAATTAACAACAACACCAATTAACAGTTATTGTTCGTTCGATACTAAAAAAAAATATATAACCCTAAAGACTTTTCGAACTTTCATTTTAGAATAAATGTATCACGTTTGATTTTTTTTTATTATTATTTTAATGTATGAATAAGGCAGTTGAGGGTCAAAAATGTAGTGTTTTTCATAGAGAAAATGAAAATACTTGATGTGCTGAGAACAATGTTATCTTTGGTTTTTTCCAAAGTGTCTCGGTTTTTGGAGATGCACGTGTCAGAAGTTGCAACAAAACGGATGTGTTGTGTCCTTAAAACGCACAAATTCCATTTCGAACGATGTATTTCGGCCAAAATCGTATCTGTGGGACTATGAGACTTAGTTAGAAACCAAAGGCACCCATGTTTTCAGCTCAACAAGTCATTTGATTACTAAAAAAATACCGAGATCCATACCCCTTGCAACCATTGTATTTACACTTATCGTTTGAGTAGCTGAGGTCTACCACACCCTTTTCTACAAGGGAACCTATACGTATAGCTTTTGTTCTTGAGAGGAAACACTTCAAAAAAGGATTTATCTTTCATATAAATTCAAGAAAATAAATCGATTTTTAGGCGGTTCAAACGAACCTCCAAAAAACCGATAGGTCTACTTTTCGTTAAATGGAGGAAAGCGATACATCGATTTTTTACGAGTCACCACTGCACTGAGGCTCATTCACTCGAGAATCCAATTTACAAAAGAGCTTGGGAGAATGAAGGTTATAACAGAAACCGGAGTCAGCCACAGCGCATCACAGGATCAGACGATCACTTTCTCGATACAACTATTACTACGTTCCGGAGTTGGTTTTGCATAAAGGTTAATTTGAAGGCGCACCGAAAAGTTTCTCCCAAAACAACGTTTATAGTTACATATTTTATCTACAAATGGTAGATCTACTTCTAGAAATAAAAAATATGGATAGGTATTAGAAGTATTCGATTTTTGGGGTGGCTTTCCCCCTCTTGAGCCCCTCCAGGCTCCAGGGGTTCCCCCGAATATTTCAAGGGAAGCTCAAAAGTGAGTCAATTTGATACAAGGCCACAGGCAATTTTTTCCCCTTTCCTTAATCAATTTAGTTGACAGGGGCGTCCTTGATTTTTTGAAGACACTATACATACATATTTAAACGCAGTGTTGACTAGCATTCAACGATGGCATCAAAAGGCTATGTTTTTGTTTTTTTTTTACATATTTTTCGTCAATGAGTGAATTTAGAAAATGTTCACTGTTTACATCGCGTTTAGCGTAGTTATTTTTTTACGTAATCTTCACAGCTCAAAACCGCTGCGTGGCAGAAGTTGGCAACAGACTCATTATGTCGCTTCAGAAACAGCGATGTTATATAACCTTCTAATTACCGAGGTATATGACCCCAATTTAACGTATGAATTTTATCCGTCCGTTATCTTCCTTCCGCCCATTCATTATATTGATCCATATAAATAGTCTTAGGGCCAAAAATTATCTTCTGCCTTAAAATTTTGTTTTAGGAACGGCGTCATCGTAAACTCGTGCAAAAACGCAAGAAATATATAATAAATATATACATTTTTAAAAAAGAAAAAAAAGCTATAAAAATGGCGATGAGTACACTCAAAAATCACGAAATTCACTCTCAGAATTGGACTTAAAGGCGGAGCGACGCAGGTATCATGAGATATTCCTACCTAAATTTAGACATATATATATATATATATATATATATATATATATATATATATATATCTGTATTTCCCGCATAGAAAGTGACAACTTAGACAGGAATCTTCCATGATACCTGCGTTGAATCGTCATTACGATCTTGCCGCCATAGCAGTTATTTGACTTATTATTATTTTAGACTTTCATGTAATTTTCGTGATTTTCGTTGGTTCTCACATTAGATTGGAGTATTCATTTGTTCACAACAAAAGTTTGCAAGAGCCCAATTTATGTTTTTGTTATTAGTGAGAAATATTAAAACAATTACAAACCAAATGGCCAAAAACCACACACAGACAAACTAAGGATTAAAATGGGAACTAGACAAACAAATAAATAAAAACTTCCGAGACGTTTCGGTGCACTTACAGCACCATTATCAATCGGAAAAATAAAAGTAAAATAAAAAAACAAATACTCAGAACGAGGAGCACACTCCACAAAGTTGCAAGAAGGACTGATTAACAAAATACCGCAACATCGGTTGCATAAACAAAACAGACCAACAAAACGCAGACAGAGCTTCAATCAGTAGTTAACGTTTGGAAAAACTGGAGGTATGCAGCACTCGACTTTTCTACATCTGCTCGGTAGTTGCATATGGAGTCTCTGTTTTTTAAAATGAGAATCATTTCTAACACAACTCTAGCATTTTAATTTCAACTATCATTTGTCTCATTTGTCTTCCAACTTTGTGGAGTGTGCTCCTTGTTCTGAGTATTTTGTTTTTATTTTATTTTTATTTTTCCGATTGATAATGATGCTGTAAGTGCATCGAAATGTCTCGGAAGTTTTTATTTATTTGTTGGTATAGTTCCCATTTTAATCCTTAGTTTGTCTGTGATTAGTGAGAAAGTAAAAAATTACTGAAAGGCACAAAACAGAAGCACTGTTGTACATTATTTTTTCATCATTTCATCGATGAGAGACAGGATTGGGGTTCACGCAGTGGCGGCGCGTGTAATCTGGCAACAATGTCTTCTCTCCATTTAAACCTATGTAAAACAATCGATCTTCAGGAGATGCGATTGCACCCCCAAGATATCGATACTTTTGCATAGGATTAAATGGAAAATTTGCATGGTTGCCAAGTTACACGAGCCGTTACTGGGTTCACGCAGACACCCCCTCCCCCTCCTTGCAGTAATTAGAAGGTTAAACGTAAGGAATTAATCTTTCTCTCGCGCAGTATAGCTTTCGAACACAATCGCGGGCGCCAATTTTATTCCTTCAAGATGAGCTGCGCCACACGAGTCAAATTTGAAGAAACAACACACACGTGAGACGTACGACGGTGACGGGCTCAAAATTACGAGTCTGAGTAAACATTTTAGAAGGCGAGAAAAGCAAGCACTAATGAACAGACATTTCGCGAAGAAATTACGATTCCGTTAAATCAGAGGGAATAAATCATCGGGATAAATAGCTAGTCAAAGGGAGGAAGAGTTGAGCTTCAGGAATAGCACGCGCGTCCTACACCTCGGCGGGATTCGCGATTCGAGATTCGCGCGTGGCAAATATGCAAGATCTCGGCGCACTGTGGGTCATCGGACCCCGATCCGTGGCCAAAACCCAAATATAACTCTGTATTGCACACTGTTGCTATAAGCCCCTGGCGGATCCACGGATCCCCCCGAAGCCTCAAATTTTGCTAACAAGTGAAAAATGAAGCTCGTGGAATAGTGCATCCATCACTGATCATGGATCGCGAGCTTTTTTTTTTCAGAGACTTTACGAGTTAAGTAAAGTTAAACAATCCATTTCCGGGTTTTCTTCTTCAAATTGACAAAAGCAAAATTAATAATAACATTAATAACTCGCTTTATAGCAAGTATAATTGTTCCGTTCGAAAATATGGAGTTTTCAAAATTGATTTTGACTCAAAATGAGAGGGAAAAATAGTGAAAAAATCCCTAGCATTAGTTGTTGAGTCCAAGAGACCTGCAAAGTTCCGACTTTAATGTGGGCCATTATATGGAGCAAAATCAAGGTGAAGCTGTTAAGTATGTTTTCTAATGTGAAGACGGTCCCCATCATGGAGCCGTGCTCTTTCAGACTTCGGTGAAAGCTCTAAGATTTTCCTTGATATGTACTATGACTTTCAAAAGAAAATACACTGTTCGAAATTCCTATTGTTAAACCCTGATGTTTCCAATAGAAGTTTCGATTTTTCATGATATACTCTGAAAAATGCATTCTGATTAGTCTTCAAACGCTTGAAAGCCACAAAATTGTATGAAGGTTGCCAACATGGGCGGAACCAGCAATTGTAGGCAACTATGGATTCTTCACATTTGAATGTATGAGAAACAATCGATTAGAAATTGGGCCATGGTTAGGGTGGCTCTTATTTTTCTAAAGTGACCAAAGTCATCGGGATGTTGGCTTAAAATGTTCTATGTGGTCTCAAAAATACACTCATATAAAGTTTTTTAATTTTTTTTAAAATTTAGAGGTCGCTCAAAGGGCAAAAAGAGCGTAAGTACGAAACATTGATTTGAGGGAGTTTGAGGTATAAATTCTGGTTGAAAATGACGAGTTGCGTCCCTTCAGAACGAAAATTTTGTCGGTTTTGCTCTATCTGCACTCGTTTGGCCGGAAAATCCCTTTTTAGGTAGCGCGCGTGCGCGCGCCGACCGTCAGAAACGAGGCTCCGCACGCACGGCCGCTCGCACCGCGCCTCACCGCACCACCCCGCGCGCTTCCAAGCTCTGCGCTACAACGTAACGCGGCGCATACTTCGGCCCATTGGAGAAGCCAAAAAAATTGAGCCAAGGGGAAGGGGGGGGGCAGTCACATTCAAAATTTTCAAAGTTAGCTTTTCCTTAAAATTTATACGGTTTGCCTTCTTTTTTCCTTTCATTCTTCGCTTTACTATCATATTTTTTCTTGTTTTTGATTTATTTTGGAAATTCAAGCCCTCTGGCACCCCCACCTCACCCGTAAATACGCCCATACTTCGACGAAAGACAGTCACACAAGAAGAGGAAGGGTTGAATTCCATAACAACCAAGGTCCATATATATAAGGTCTGGCCGGTAGCGCCAACTCGGGAAATCCGAAGTTTGGCAACCCATACCCCCATTTACTTCAACATTCTTCCCGAGTTCGCCGCCATCTTGGATCAATGGTTTTAAATGGAGAAGTGGTTCCCAAACTGTGAACCAACGAGGGGAGCCAAAAGCTACCGGCCAGACGCTTATATACATGGACCTTGATAACAACGAGGGAAAGTGTTTGGAATTTTGAGACAATAAATCATTTATCGTGATAAATGTCGCGTTCCAATAAATCACCAAAGATTGAAAACAAATGAGTTAACAACAAGGATTAATTATGTATGTACTTTCAATAATAAGCATGCATGAAATTCTCGAAACCGTCAACAAAATCAGTTTAAGAAGGGAGAATCTCGAATATTTGAGGGCGTCTCCAGCAACTTTTTTGTTGCAACTTGATGTTTTTCCGCGGATATAAGAGGAAACCTGAAGTAGGTAGATATTCTGGAAAATTAATTTCTTAATGCGAATGGTTCAAGGAATATTAACTCTTTTACGGAATAAATGGCTTTACTGTTCCAATGACTGTTGTAGACTCGGTTCCTTTGGTATGCATCAATTGCAAAACAATGGAAGCTGTCTCACGGAAATCAGGACCCAACTCCCTGATTTTAAAGATGGATTCATCTCAAATCTGGGTGTATATGGCGGGCCTTAATTCTGCTATTTTCTCGGAATATGTACTATTATTATAGTTTGTCCAGTTATACATGGAGGAAATATGGATACTCTGCAGCAACAGCCACCCGTTTTTCTTTCTTTAAATCTTAAAGTTTTACATTTGGATCCATAAGAGCATATTTGTGACGCGTTTACAAATTAGCAACACTAAGCGGGATCTATCAGATCGCCCAAAGAACCCTTTCAGAACATGAAATTAAGTCAATGTAGAATTGAAATAGATTCGAAATAATGACGAAGGAGGATGATTTCCAGAATATCTACCTACTTCGGGTTCCCTCTTATATCCGCGGAAAAACATCCAGTTGCAACAAAAAAGTTGCCGAAGACGCCCTAAAATATTCGAGATTCTCCCTTCTTAAACTGATTTTGTTGACGGTTTCGAGAAGTTCATGCATGCTTATTATTGAAAGTACATAAATAATTAATCCTTGTTGTAAACTCATTTGTTTTCAATCTTTGGTAATATATTGGAACGCGAGGAAATCACGATAAATGATTCATTGTCTCAAAATTCCAAACACTTTCCATCGTTGTTATGGCCTTCCTTCATTCCTTCCTCTTCTTGTTTGACTGTCTTTCGTCGAAGTATGGGCGTATTTACGGGTGAGGTGGGGGTGCCAGAGGGCTTGAATTTCCAAAATAAATCAAAAACAAGAAAAAATGTGATAGTAAAGCGAAGAATGAAAGGAAAAAAGAAGGCAAACCGTATAAATTTTAAGGAAAAGCTAACTTTGAAAATTTTGAATGTGACTGCCCCCCCCCCTTCCCCTTGGCTCAATTTTTTTGGCTTCTCCAATGGGCCGAAGTATGCGCCGCGTTACGTTGTAGCGCAGAGCTTGGAAGCGCGCGGGGTGGTGCGGTGAGGCGCGGTGCGAGCGGCCGTGCGTGCGGAGCCTCGTTTCTGACGGTCGGCGCGCGCACGCGCGCTACCTAAAAAGGGATTTTCCGGCCAAACGAGTGCAGATAGAGCAAAACCGACAAAATTTTCGTTCTGAAGGGACGTAACTCGTCATTTTCAACCAGAATTTATACCTCAAACTCCCTCAAATCAATATTTTGTACGTACGCCCTTTTTGCCCTTTGAGCGACCTCTAAATTTTAAAAAAAATTAAAAAACTTTATATGAGTGTATTTTTGGGACCACATAGAACATTCTAAGCCAACATTCCGATGACTTTTGTCACTTTAGAAAAATAAGAGCCACCCTAGCCATGGTCCTCTCAAGAATCGATTGTTTCTGATACATTCAAATGGATAGTGCATGCACAGTTGCCAACTTGCTGGCTCCATCCATGGTTGCCGAGATTTGAAATGGTAAAAATTTCGACCATGAAAGTTTCTTTTGAAATTCATAGTACACATACATTGAAAAAAAAGTGCTGAATTAGTGAAAAGTATGGACACCACTTAAAAACTGTAAGTTTGGCTATTTAAAATAGTTAAAACATAGTTGATTTAACACGACACGGAGTTAATTTAACTAATTTAAATAGTCAATTTAACAGTTTTTAAATAGTGTCCATACTTTGAACAATAAAATAGTTAAATTCAGCACTTTTTTTTTCAGTGATACCTCACAGGGATGAAGATATAAGGACAAAAGTGATATTTGAACGTGCAAGTGTTCAAAAAGGGGGGAATAGATTACGCGCCTCGAAGGATGCCGATGCAGTAAAGGAATAGATTTAATAAATAAATATAATTTTGGCCACGGATCAGGGTCCAATGCCCCACAGTGCGGCGATGTAACCCCTCGCTTTTCTTAGTTCTGATGATCTCTCCCCCACGCGCCACGCTCATTTCAAATCAATGCAAAGTCCATGGGATCGTGACACATATCCGGCAACTGTGGATGCATCGCATACTTACATATACATGATATTGCACATACATACAAACAAACATACTCTCAAGAGTGTATATATGCATACGTATATACTGTTAAAACGAAAATAGTCGTCGAGGTGATAAATATAGAGCAAAGTGTTCTTCGCAGTTTCACACGGCACGGCTCTCCTCACGCGAATACGGATCCAATGTTTGTGTTTATTATTTTCATGAGTTTTCGATCTTAATCCTAGCGCCCCGCTCCCCCTCCCCCCACTCCCGCCCCTCACTCACTCCTCACCCATCTATATCTTCGGTCTTCTTGCTCGATGCTTGGTCACGCAGTCCCGCAGATGCACCACAGATGCAACACCCACAGATCATGCGAATACAATGATGCCGATTGGGGCCCTTGCTAACTTGTGCTGCAAGTGATTCAAGAATGGGTCTGCTGCAAACTTTTGCTACAACGATTAAGAGTGTATAATCTAATGTAAAATTGCCTGAGAAGTCCATTGGTGGCATTAGAAAGTCATAAAATGCAATAATAAACTCACAAGAGGCGTTTAATGAAATCCAATATGGCGGAGAAATATCGAGCAATTTGTATGCATGCACCGTGAACAGCCAAGGATGGCAAACTTTGACAACCTCACTGGAGATAGAGGTTATGTGTTTGTTTACGTTGTGATTGGTTGTGATCGATATTGTGAAATGGGCTATCCTTGGATATTCGTGGCGCATGCATACAAATTGCTCGATAGTTTACCGCCATCTCGGATTTCATTAAACGTCTCCCGTGAGTTTATTGTCGCATTTCATGACTTTCTGATGCCACTAATGGACTAATCGGGCAATTTTACATACGATGAAACACTCTATATCGTTGTAGCAAAAGTTTGCAACAGACCCATTGGGCTCTTGCTATAATGTTTGCTACAGTAAGTGCTTCAAGTATGGGGCTCTTGCAAACTTTTGCTGCGAGCAAACGAATAGCCCAATCTGATGTAAAAACCAGCGAATATCAGGATAGTCACACTCAAAAGTCTATAATTAAGTAATAAACTCCCAGAACTGCTACAATGGCAAAATCGTGATGGTGGTTGAACGCAGGTATCATGGGAGATTTCTGTATAATTTGTCATTTTCTCTAAGCACGGCAACACAGAGATATGTCTCAATTTAGATAGGAATCTCTCATGCTACCTGCGTCTTTCCGCCACTAAGCCCGATTCTGAAAGTGAATTTCGTAATTTTTTAACGCGCTTATCGTAATTTTTACTGGTTTCTATGCAAGAATCAACTCTTCAATCCCCTGTAGCAAAAATTTGCAAGAGCCCCATTGATTGTGTAAAAACCAGTGAAAATGACAATGACCTTATTAAAAAAATAAATTCACTCATTGACTCACCTCACAAAATGACTTTTAATTTTAAGGCATAAATGGCAGAGCTATAAGCAGATTCCTATTTCATGGGACGTTCCAATCTAATTTAGGGTTTTCCGCTGAGTGTCTCTCAGAGAGACTGACAATTCAACTAGACAGGAATTCCCCACGGAAACTACGTACTTCGCTTTGCCATTTAAGAGCAAGATGGCGGAGCTACGCAGGTATCTTGGAGGATTCCTATCTAATTTGTCACTCTCTCAATAGAAACACACAGATTCGGAGAAATCCTCAAATTAGATAGTTATCTCCCGTGGCGGCGTGGCACCTTCGTAACTCCGCCATTCTGCCTTAAACCAGTGGCGTAGCATGCAATTTGGCAATGTTGTAATGCGTCCATTTAAACCCATGAAAATGATCGAACTATTGGGTATTTGGCGAACACCTTTGCATTCGACCTTTCACATGGGTTTAGATGGACACATTAAAGCGTTGCCAAATGCACGCTACGCCACTGCCTTAAACTTGAACGTCATTTTGTGAGCCTGTGAATGGATTTCGTAAATTTTTAATGCTCTCGTCGTAATTTCCGCTGGATTTTATTCAAGTAATAAACTATTCAACCGCTTAAAGCAAAATTTAGCAAGGGCTCCAACTGTCGGAAGTAGGCCAGTCGTGAATAGGCTTGTTATTACTATTTTCATCTTCATATACATTTTCTATGAAAGAAAAAAAAAATGGAGGGGGAAGACCGAGACTCGAAAGGATTGTGGAAAATTCCCCCGGGTTTATGAGCAGGGCTTTAAAGCTGCTTGATTACAAAATCCTGGCCGTGAAAAAAATAACATGAGAGAACAACAACATCTCCGACGATGACAGAGTGCAGGTAGGGTTATGAAATTCACCGGAGTATTGCACCGGTGTGCAAGAGATTACAAACAGCAATGTTTTCGGAGTTAACCCTTTACGGACCAAGCCCGAATATATATACTCGTTTTTCTCCTCTAGTCTATCTCACATTGATTCAGTCTCCATTCCGGATCAATGCGATTATCGATGAAAACACTTACAATGATGATAAGATTTCTTCGGGCGCCTTCAATGTATTGTATAGGCAATTCCAACTGCCTCGAGTACGAACAGTTATACCTTCCTTCCGTATATAAACGGAAGAGTGGCTTTCTTTTTAATTAACCTGACCCTTAGAGGGTTAAGATACCATAAGACAGAGCTTTTTCATCTTTGTTGCACTGATGCAATTCTCCACTTATAAAATTCACCGAAGTATTGCATCGGTGTATACAATAGATTATGAATTGATAGCAATATTTTCAGGGTGAAGACATACCACAACACAGAGCTCTTTAATCATTGTTACACCAAAGCAATTATTCAGAGATAGAATTTGCCAGAAAGGAGGGGTGGCGCGTTTCATTGTTGTAATAAAAATCATGGATAGGTATTGCAAAGTTTTTAGTGTACAGACATACATTAATAAAGAGCTCTTTATTCTTTGCAGCACCGATGCAATTTTCCTATGAGATATATACAACTCCACCTACGTCTACATGTGCCGGACGCGACACTGAACCCCACGTCGTCGCTTGGAAAAGTTCTCGCAATCAAAAGCATAACTTACAGAAACGACACGACGGGATATGGTCCGATTAATTTTCCAGGAACTCGCCCCGCGCCGCCAACGGCGAGGATAAATAATTGATAAACTATATTCAACACAATACAGGGCCTTTGGAGTATTCATTCATTGTATCACGATGACAAAGAGACATTGTGAAAAAAAAAAAAAAAAAAAAAAAAAAGCGGGAAGCTAAAGATAGAAAAAATTATTAGTTCCTCTCAGGCTTAAAAAGGTTGAGGGCAGAACCACTACTTTTTTTTTTACTCTCCCTTTTTTCCTCGTTTGTTTTGCCTGATGTCAGAGTAGATTAAAACAAGCATGCACAGAGTTGCCATTTCGCCTGAATTTGATGGAACTCGAGAACTCAACGGTGATTCCGCCGGTGGACGAACAATATTAAACGATGCAGTTGAGAATACCGCAGTGGCGGCGCGTGCAATCTGGCAACAACGTCTTCTCTCCATTTAAACCTATGTAAAACAATCGATCTTCAGGAGGTGCGATTGCACCCCCAAGATATCGATACTTTTGCATAGGATTAAATGGAAAATTTGCATGGTTGCCAAGTTACACGAGCCGCTACTGGAATACCGGGAGTATCGGCACATGCGAATATTCTACTCACTAATATTTCTGTCCATCGATGGGTTCGCACCGTTTAAATAGGACAAATCATCAAATTCGGCCAAAATGGCAACTTTGTTCAAGGCCAACCCATTGTAACGTGCGAACCTCTAGGACAAACTGTGTTCATTTTTTCCTCTCTCTCTAGAGTTGATGTGAATAAAAGAAATAAAATAAAATTTGCGGTTTTATGTAATAAGAATTTAAAACTCTACTCAATTAAACCAACAATTCAATTTATTTCATAGAAGAGATAGATTGAAAAAACGAAATATCCAGTGGTACATCCAGAAAGTTGTTCTAGGAGGGGAAACTCACATATGAAATTTGAAATTTTAAGAGTCGCAGGAAGCAGTTCTGGGCTTCTTTCTATTAAAAGAACGGCTAAATTTGAAGCTTCTGAAGAAGGAAGAGAGGCACAAACCCATATTATGCCCCCTTCCCCCTCCTTCAAGCCGCCATTGGAAATATCAAACAATTTTTGTTTCCATTCCGAGCTTTAGGGTAGTTTTTTCGGGCTGGCTTCACAGGCTGTCAAAGATCATTCTAACTATGGATCAAATGTGATTTGAAAGAATTGGCAGAAAGGGTCTATTTCTTTTTAAATATCCTAAAATTGTGTGACTGTTGTATATTTACTGAAAAAACAGCTATCGTTAGATTACCATAACTTGTTTTAAATTTTCGACAGTCCAAGAAAATTGTAAATTTTACTTTTTCTACGGTTTGAGTTCAAGATGTCTTGGTTAAAATTTAACCGTTACATGGTTAAAATTGAACCACGTGAAAATTGAATACTTGAACTCAAACCACGAAAAACGTAAAATTTAAAATTTTCTTGGACTCTCGAAAATTTAAACCAAGTTATAGTAAATCTTACGACAGCTGTTTTTTCAGTGTTCGGTACTTTATAGCCTATCCACGATGTTATGAATACAATTAGACGCGTCAATACGTGATGATTGTTCGGTATGATGAAACAACTTCAAATCAAAATCTAAAATTAATAACCGAAATTGACTGTTACGTACGTCACTGTACAATTAATAATACGGCATATTGGAGAGTTATAGTTCCGCTGACTCGAGATTGCGTTGTAGCAAGCTGGTAGCGATGAAGTTTCTCGAACTGACTCATTACTGATTCATTCTGATTTTGGGTATCGAGTAACAAACCAAACAAATGCAAAATACCGATCGAGCCGAGGCTGAAGCTTGGAGGCAGATGCAAAAATAGTTTCCTCATTCATGGAAGATCATCCAGTTAGTTGATAAACGTTGCACGCTAATAAATCGCTTCCGCCTTAAATTTCTCATCGATCGCTAAAGTAAATATTCATTCACAAATTGTATAATTGAAGTGTATCCCTGCGGGGGAGAGTACCGTGACGCCACGCCGCACAGGCAAGCAGGCGCTGGAAACATGGATTATTACGGACAAACGAAGTTTTGGTTTTTTGTTGGAAAGACGTTTTAAACTTTACATGGAATCTGACTCATTTAAAGCTGGCAAAATGGAAAATTTAACTGCACATTTTTTTTTTTTTTTTATTTCTGACTGTTTTAGAACAGCGCTATAAATATATCATATCGATTACTATTCGGGGATCACTGGTTCCTCAAAAACTCTGGATCGATGTAATCGATGTAATTTTTTTTTATTTTTTTTTATTTTTGGTAGATAGCGAGCCTACTTGGCTATGATACACGTCATGGAGATACAAAATATATGACTCATAAGCTATGAGAAAAGTAAATGAATTAACAATTGCTAATGCAGGTATGTTTAAATATATATGGTTTTCAGTCAGCCTCAGTGGTGTAGTGGTTAAGGCAGTTCGCTGCCAGCACTGAGGTCCCGGGTTCGATCCCCGGAGGTGACTGATATTTGAGGACACTCAAATATCAGTCATCGTGACCATGGATGGCCATGCCACTCCAATACCCCGACCCTTTGAGGTAGAGGGGTGCGGGAGTGACATGGCCACCCAGTAAGTAACCCGTCCGCACTATTCGGCTGTGTTGTGATCATGGATCGCTCATAGAGTACGCTTCTGCCAGCGCTACCTATCAGTGGGAGTGAAACAGCAGAGCCCAATTCGATGGGGGCATGACCGTGCTCCGAAAAATCCATGCCCGGTAGCGTCTGCCACAGTCGTTGATACGACCTTCCGTTGGCTTCTAAGACGGCCGCCGAGCCTTGTGGAAATATAATGATATAACGTCATTCGGGTTGAGTTAAGGAGCACGGTCCAAACCTCGGGGTGCAAGACGGCAGCAGCCATTGCCTAGGCTCCATGAGGGCGCCCCGCCGGTAAGCCCGGCCTTTACTTACTACTTACTTACTTACTTATATATGGTTTTCCATAAGTGTACTTACACAATTTATGCAATATAATTATAATATAATTATTAATATACTTTCCCCATAAGCGGCAATATGACTTATAAGCATGAGAAAAGTAAATGAATTAACAATGGCTAATGCAGGTATGTTTAAATATGTATGGTTTTCCATACGTGTACATAATTTGCAATATAATTATAATATAATTATTAAAATACTTTCCCCATAAGCGTGTCTTTTAACGGAGCTTCTGTTTTTTACTTCAAAAAATTAATGCGACCTTTTTGCGATTAAGACGCTGAGTCCTCGAAAATGTAATAAATATGCCTGGTTAATTCGTTCCACAGTTAAAATTGCCGAAATTTACAAGACAATACAGCTTAAAGGATTAAACGTTTGGAGATTAGAATAACCCAAATTCCCGCCCATTCCATAGCAACAACAGTAAAATTTGGGTGATTCTAGCCTCCAAATGCATAGGTCTATTCTGTAATATCTTGTTAATTTCGGCAGAGTTTTAATTGTTGAACAAAGGCATAACTGAGTATTTTTGAGGAGGTAGAATTTATAATTAATCGCAAGAAGGTCAGAATAATTTATTGACTTAATTGCCAACAGTTCCGTTCAAAAATGCGCTTACATCGAAATTACATTGAATCATGGTTTGTTTGACACCAGGGGGCTGATTCTGATCTTTTGGACGAGATGAGACGAGGTAGCCGGAATTAATCGTTTCCATTGGTCTAAACGGCATCACGTGGCCGATTTGAAGTCGTTTGAATCGTTCATTTCAGAGGAATGACTCCTCCGTCCATCGAATGACTAGAAATGTGTCACGTGACACCGTTCAGAACGATGGGATTGGTCAATTCCCGCCTTCTCGTCTCTTCTCCTAAGAAAAAGCAAAATTAGCCCCCAGACCAGTGGCGTAGCCAAGAGGGGGAGGTCCAGGGGGTCTGGACCCCCCCCCCCCTTGACACCAAAATTTGTCCTAAAAAAAAGGTCATTTTTTTGCCTTTTCAGACAAAATTTTACCAAATTAGTATATTTGGACCCCACTTGACAATTTTCGGACCCCGGACCCCCCTAGAAAAATTTCTGGCTACGCCACTGTCCCAGACACCCCCGAACGGCAATCGACAGGATAAATCGCAGTACCTATATACGCAGTATATCACAGTTTTTTGTTCATAAAGTTGATTTCTGTTCTTAAAACGATGTCCTGGAAATTCCATTTTTGAATCCACTGTGCACAGTTGTGTTCTTCTCCCGTTGCTATCCACCTCTCATCGCTGAGAGGGGGGGGGGTGGAGGGTAGTGGGTCTCGGGGGGTAGGTGGTGGGAGCCGAAAGTCTGCTCAAACTTTCGACGTTGTCGAAGAACAAACAGGGGCCGACACCAGTTTAAAGATATCGACCAAAGGGTTGAAGCCACTGTTGCCAATCATGCAGTATGAATGCTATAGAATGAACAAATCAAATATAGTCTCTCTTGCATTGATATACCGATGAAAAGGTTTCGATTTGAGGCTCTATGACAACCATGGGTGCCTGCAGCGAGGGGTAATGAAGGGCACTATTGCCCCTCCTCATCCCTGGAATTAATAACGGTCTAAACTTTACGATGAAAAATTAAGGGGATGAAATGAGATAAATTGAGAGTTAAAGAAGTGATAGTTGATGAGCTCTTTTATTAGTTTACTCAGTAAATTTAACTCGTTTTTTTGCGATTGAATAGAGTAGTACACATTTTTCTTACTTTTATTATTATCAGTGGCGTAACTAGAAATTACCCTTCTCTCACTTTGTCCATTAAAATGTGTAAGTTAGGAAAGGATAGGAAAGGGGGATCAATCCCCTCTTCCTATCCTTTTTCTACCTGTACATTCGGATGAGTAAAAAGAGAGATAGAATGATTTCTAGTTACGCTACTGATTAAATATTATCATTTGTTGCCACTTTATTCGTATTATCACACACGTCAACATTTACATTACTATTTGATACATCCACAATCGCTCAAAATTGTATAATATGGATGACAATTTTAATTTTCCCCCTTTCATAGGGGAGGGGGGTCCCCCAGACCTGCCTATTGCACAGCGTGGTGTCCGCCACTAGATCTTCCATTGGGGCTCAATAATTTTTCCCCGGCTCTCCTGGAAATTTTTCTGCGGGCGCTCATGATTACAACCCTTTTAGTTCGAACCTTTTCCACGCATGACTGGTTAAATACTACAAAACTGCCTCCAGAGTTTATTCCTAGCAAACGTATACTCGTGATTGTTCCCAGCAATTTTGACGTTTAATGGTTCAACTAATGGTAGTTCATAAAAATAACTGGAATAATTATGTTTATAGCCAAGCAGTAAATCCAAATGGAATTGGATGTTAGGTTGACCGAACTGATAAAAAAAAGTTTCTTTGTAACTTTCACGCATGGAAACTATTGACTATTGAGAGTCATCGGAATGATATGCAAATCCAATTACATGAAACCCAGAATACTTATAAATTAAAGAAATTCGAACGATTGCCTTTAGCTCCATAAATGCAGTGCTAAAGTGAGAAGATCGTTCAATGAAAATGTGAACACGGGGCACGCGCAAAACGCCTCCTGGTTCCAAAAATGCTTCTTCACTTTCGTTCAAAAGTCTTGACTCTTCCATAAATATAGACTCTGAAAGACACCGAACGCCTGACCAAAACTACTTCTAGCCAATTAGGAGAGTTGTTTATTACTGTCTCTCATACTTGAGTTACTTTCTCCACCCCCAACTTCGGGTGACGAGCACGAATTCCAAAGTTCGGGTACTGCATCGGTGATGTCATCCATCAGTGCCGAGCAAAACAGTTAGGGTGCGACGAAAAATGGTCAACCGTTGGCTTAGGTGAAAATCTTCAACCAAATTGAATTGTAAATGCTGCTTATCGTGAAATACGGCGGAGCGTTGTATGGATTGTTTCAAGTATATCGTAATCTCCTCCATTCATCAAACCCATCAAAAATAATCGATTCTTTCAATCAACTTCCGCCTAACAATCGATACTGTGCGTTGATTGACATAGCATAGTGGAACGATAATCGATCGTTCTCTAACGCCGTCGCGCAATGGAGAGAAATGAGCAATATGGCGGTCAAAAATTAGGAACTTAAAATTGCCTAAACTTATCGTTAAAAAGCCTGAATGCCAAAATTTTGCGGCTCGGCCGTTAAGTTTTGAAATTTATCGATATTTCACTTTTTTTTGTTTTTTTTTTTGTTTTTTGTTTTTTTTTTTGTTTTTTGCAAAAGAACATGCAGCTTAGCACTCTTAGCAGTTATTCCTCCCCCCTTACTTCTTTAATTCTACTCTAAGGAAATACTGTATATTTGGTTTACCGTACGCCATACGGTGAAGTGAAAATAAAATCTCTCTCCAAGGGGTGACGGTTGACCTTTCGAGAGCAATCGAATCATTGCTCGCCAATATCGACCCCACAGCTTTTACTCGCGTCTACCTCTTGGTGCCCTCTTTAGACCAATCCCCTGTTCCCCTTTTCCTGGCCCCCCTCTCCCCACCTGGCCCCCCTCTCCCCACCTGGCCCCCCATCCCCCACCACCGAAGTCTTAAATTAATGGCAAAATTGGTTTACGGATACGTGACCCGTGGTTGCACAGTCTCTAGCTGTGACGGGGGTGGACGGGAGGGACGGGAGGGACGGGAGGGACGGGAGGGGGAGGGGGAGGGGGAGGGGGAGGGGGGAGCAATCGACGCTGACGTACCGTGAATTTTCCCTGGATTTTTTCGTCCGACCGATTGCGTCGCGTCGCTTACATACGACGTATAACGATGTCTGGCCAGCCCTGAGGATAAAAGTATATACAACACTTCAGTCCTGACGTTTTCAACTCCCGATTTTTTCGCTCCGACGAGAAGACATTTAGCTGTCCGACGGGACAGCTTAAGCGGGGCTTCGTATCCCTGCACCTTTTACACCTATCACGCTGACATGCGCAGATAAGGGGACTATAAAGGGAGAGGGGGGAAGCGAGCCTCTGCTCTCCCAAATAAAACCCTCTCCGAAAGAGATGTCTGTTTAGACTAGTTTGATATGGAGGGGACAATATTTTTTTTATTTATTTATTGGATTGGATTAGGGGACAGGTGGTAGGAGGAGGGCTTGTTCCGTATACGTAGTGGCTACCTGATCTGCATCAATAACTGCCAGAACTCTATTGATAACGTCTTTCGCTATTGATAATTACAAGGACTTCAAGCACACAGAAACCGCAATTTGATGACTGTTTTCGTTCGCTCAAAACAAAGGAGATTACTTTTTGAACGTCATTTGTACATCACTGTTCGCCCAATAGCTTCACTCATAATAAGCCTAAAAACCATCGGTTTAACGTATAAAGCATAAACGATCACTCTGCAGTATAGCGTCACTCATAAAGAGTGTTAACGATCGAGTTAACGAAAAAGTAAATGATCGCGGCGCCGTGCAGTGGAGCAAGACAATGAGAGTGTTCGGATAAGTTTATGACTAAAAAATACAAATTTGAATATGTTTTCAATGTCAAAAAACAAATTATAATGGGGTATTTTTGAAGGAAATTTACAGTTAAACCAATGAAACCACTTTTAAACTTCTACGTTGCGTATTGATCCCTAATGGGCCAAGCCCGAGTATACTCCAGTATTGCTAGATTGGGGTGAAAAAGCAGTACGTTTTACATTGATTTAAATGGAGACGATACGGCTTTTTACCCTCGATCTGGCAACACTGGACTATACTCGATTTTCTCCTCTAGTCTATTTCACATTGTTTCAGTCTTCATTTCGAATGTGACTATCGATAAAAACACTTACAAGATATAAGGTCTCTTCGGGCGCCTTCAAATTATAGTATAGGCAATTCCAACTCCCCCCGAGTACGAACAGTTAACTACCTTCCCTAGGTAAACGGAAGAATGGAATTCTTTTGAACAAACCTTGCTCTTATTGTTTTAGGGTTAACTATGATAAAACGCACAGAATACTCTTATCAGAACGGAAACTCTAATTCATTTTGAAACATTCTGTACTTCGGGCCGCCATGTTGGAAAGTGAGCATTTTCGGCAAACTTCGGCAACTGGCCGGGTTGTAACTGGTTGTGCAAATCTGATTGTGAATATAACCTGAAAACGCACGTCCGCCATCTTGAGAAGTGAGCAGGCTCAGTTGCCAGTTGGTGCTGGTAAATTCCAAATCTTTTTTCCATTGGCTCTTATGGGAGTTTCCCTTCTGATTAGAGTATTCTGTGATATATACGCATTTAAAATCGCCACATCATGTCCGGCTTTTCCCATTGATTCGTTCCACTGTGCGCCGTCCGGTGATCTGACAACCTCTGGTGCAGTAATGCCAAATTGGGGTGAAAAAGCCGTACGTTTTACATTGATTTAAATGGGGACGATACGGCTTTTTACCCTCGATCTGGCAACACAGCTCTGGTGGACGGAGAGACTTTATAAAGTATCGTCATATTTTTGAGAGCGCCGCTCGACTTTATACAGTTATCGGATTGGAGAATGCTTTTAACATAACAAAGGAAGAGGGAAGGGCTCTTTTCAGGCTCTTCGGGCCCTTCAGCACAGCGCACCGGCCTCTCTTCTCATCGCACTTCAAGAATGGCGCTGCTGGTGTGGGGAGAACGAAATAAAAATCGAAACCGTATCCCGTAAGCGAATCGTTTACGAGGGTTAATGAGAGCGTAGCGTGCGAGAGTATTCGATTTGAAGACGCAGTGAGTGAACGGGAGGGTGATGGGGGGGGGGGGGCGGAGGGGAACGGCATTGAAGGTGAGAACGTTGCCAGGTATTTTATGCACTCTATGTATGACTCTACTGAACTCAATACTCATTACTCACCTGCGAGCATAATGGGGTTTCTTGCAAACTTTTGCTACAGGTGATTGAAGCTTTTGATTCTTGCATACAAACCTGTATAGCTGGCGATGAGTACGTGGTGCGTTCAAAAAGTTTCCGGAATGGAGCCATATTGGGCTGAAAAATGGTCCAAATGAGCTCAACTTTAGCTTGTTTGAAAGCTTATACTCTTATGAGCACATTAGTTTTTAGTTTTCTGAAAAATATTCATTAGTCGCTGAACGGCGGCCATTATACGGAGACGTGTTTTGACCGCGCGTCCATTTTTTTTAATTTCACATTTTCTAAAATAGATTCGTGATTTTAATCAATCAAATTTGACTCACCAATCACTCGTTCTCTTTAGGGTGCTTGTCACCTTCAAAGTACTGCCCCTCAGCATTAATGCAGTGATTCCATCTCCGTTGCCACTGCTTGAAAGCATGCTGGAAGTCCTCCTTGGTCAACGACCCGAACACCTTGTCGCACTCCACCTGCATTTCCTCCACACTGTCGAACCGGCGCGCGGCGCCCTTTCATCTTCAACTTAGTTTTCGGAAACAGGAAAAAATCGCAGGGTGCAAGATCTGGCGAATAAGAAGGATGAGGAAGCGCCAACATGCCATTTTTGGCCAAAAATTCCTGGGTTTTGATGGCTGAGTCAGCTGGTGCGTTGTCGTGGTGAAAAAACCAATCTCCACTTTGCCACAACTCAGGGCGCTTCCGGCGAACTTTCACGCGCAATCGACGAAGCACATCACAGTAAAAATCTGCATCAACAGTGACCCCGGGAAGAACAAACTCACGATGCACCATCCCGTTGACATCAAAAAATGCAATGACCATGCTCTTGATTTTCGATTTGGATTGCCGCGCTTTCTTTGGCCGAGGATCGTCAGGACCAATCCACCGCGACGATTGCTGTTTCGATAAATGGACGCGCGGTCAAAACACGTCTCCGTATAATGGCCGCCGTTTAGCGACTAATGAATATTTTTCAAAAAACTAAAAATGAATGTACTTGCGAGAGTATAAGCTTTCAAACAAGCTAAAATTGAGCTCATTTGGACCATTTTTCAGCCCAATACGGCTCCATTCCGGAAACTTTTTGAACGCACCACGTATACTAAAAAACAAAAAATCCACTCTCAGAATCTGGCTTAGTGGCGGAGCTAGGCAGATACAATGGGAATTACCTTTCTAATTCGAGACATATCCATTGGCGCTCGCAGGGGGGGGGGGGGGGGGCATGCAAGAAGGAAAGGGGCTAACTTGGGCATAGGTGGACCGTATCAGGGGCTAGGTTGGCTATAGCTCCCCCACTTTTTTTGGGCAGAGGGGCTAGAAATCGGGAAAAAGTCATCACTTGAGACTTGAGAAGCAAGAAAAAAAAAAAAGAAAAAAAAATGGTCATCACTTTGTAGCCCCCCCCCACTTTTTTTGGTCACAGCCCGCCTATGAACTTGGGGCAATCTCAAAAATCCCGTAGAACGACCCCTATCGAGTGATTACGTCGATCAAAAGGGAATAAGACACTGAGGATGTTGACTTAAACCAAAAGTTAACATGGTTTTTTAATACGAGATATCGAGCTTTATAAATCCAACTTTGATACTCGTGCGAGTGTTCAGTGCAATGTAACTAGAAACTTATCAAAGTGTCAAAATGCAATTAAAAAAGTGGCTATTTTCCAAAAGGGGAAAAGAAGTAATTAAAAAAAAATTCAAGTAGATTTCTTTCAGAACAGAACATGAAAACCATTATAGAAAAAAAAAAAAAAAACGGAGGCATAAAATTGTTAAAAATAAAACGGGAGCGCCACCATCCAGGGTTGGGGGGGGGGGGGGGGTAGAGAAGAAAAAAATGAGAAATAATTTTAAGAAGAAAAGGGGGAATCTCATGCATTGCTTGTTTGTTTATTTTAAATGTAGCAAAGTTTAGTTCATAAATATAAGTTATTGAAATGTATGGTAATATTAATTTTAAGGAGGCAGTTTAAATTATCTTTAATTTCAAATTGGAAAAAAAAACAGGAATATTATTATTTAGGTGTCAACAAAATGTCGCTGTCGATAGCCCCGATTGTGGGTCTGACCAGTTTTTTAGTGTTAATATCTTTGTCAGAACATTTTATTTCAATAAAGTGTATAAAGAAAAAAAAAAAAAATGTTACATAATGCAAAGAGCACCCAAAAAAGGTAAAATTCTTCCAAGAACGGCCGTGGAAAATCGATAAGGGAATTAAAGACAAAGATCACCAAGTATATATTTCTTTTTCTTTCTTTCATTCTTTCCTCATTTCTTTCTTGCTTCCGAGGTACTCATTCAAAGAATGTCCCTCGCGTTTAAACCGGCACGATCCAGTAATTGTGAGCGAAATGAGCTGATTACTTTATTATGAGCGGTGGTTCCGGGGCTCATGATACACGATCTAATTTACCCACTTTTTATTTCGATCACGTTTAGAATTTTTAAATTCACCCTCGAAGGACAATTACTTTAAATCCTCAGCTGAAAGCGCCCGACGACCCCACTACTTACTCACTGCTTCGAGAAAACTATGCTGACCCGCCGTTCGTTCTTCCACGACCCCCCCCCCCGCCCCCCCCCCTCCCCCCCCCCCCCTCCGCCCCCCTCCTCCGCCGCTCAATATAAGACCTCTCCGTATTTCGTGACTCGT
>VMOF01000035.1:62851833-62961833 GCA_011764245.1 Trialeurodes vaporariorum | reverse complement strand
AAATGGAGGAAATCCATTGTTGCCACATTGCACGAGCCGCTGCTGGATAGCGGTGGGGGTCATCCGGCAACATTGCGTTAAAACAGCGTTGCCAGATGTCGGGCAAGAATCTAGGGCTGCTGTTATACGTATAAAATTAATGGGTATGTTGCAAACCTTTTTTTTTACAGCATTATGAAGGGTCAATTACCAAGTAAAACCGCATGGCAGTGGCGTAGTGTGGATTTGGCAACGTTGTAATGTGTCCATTTAAACCCACGTGAAAGGTCGAATGCGAAGGTGTTCACCGAACACCTAATAGTTCGATATTTTTCATGGACGAACTGCAACGTTGCCAAATCTCACGCTATGCCACTGAACCATGGGCGGATACATGAATTTGTCTTTCTCTCTCTTCTACCATTCGAAAGCGTGCCTTAAAAAAGGACGGAGATAGGAGATAAAGTCACTTGATGACTGATGGTTCCTTCTGATATCTTTTTTCTAACACATGTGATCAAATGGTTACAGAAAAAAATACGAATTCCTGTATTCACTCAAGAAGTAAAACCCGCGTAGGAATCAATTGAAAGCATTGAAAAGTCTCCAAATCAATTCACCAAACTCAATAACTACTGACAAATTTCAAATTCAAAATATCACTTCAAAATTTAATGGAAGTATGATTGCCACAACTGTAATAACGATTTTTGACCACTTTTATTTTTTTGAGCGACGAGGCTCTAAAACTTTCGAGTGGTCACGCTGACTTTTCCTATCTTTCCACGTCGATTATCTTACTTGAAAAGCGTCGCACTGAAAAAATGAAGATGATTAAAAATCTTAATTGCAGTTCAAGCAATCTGATTCTTGTATTCAATTATAAAAATTCTAATAGGCAATGTAAAATTTTCGCCAGCAAACACTCGAGAATATCGATATAGAAAGTGCACTCAGACAAATTAAGGGCTTTCATGAATTTTACGCCATAGAGTACTTACAATACTTACATCCTAGTATCTTTGAGTACAATTTTATTGATAACTTTGGCCACACTTTTAAACTCTCAACTCTGCCTCAATCTTTGAAAACATGTAGCTCAGAGAAAAAGCATTTTAAAGCCCCACGCTTATCAGAAATAACGGTCTTACTTTAATTTGAAAACTCGGCTCTAGAATTTCCTGATAACATTGACCCACCCTGAAACGCTCTGTATATACTTTAAAATGATCTACTTACTTAGTGAAGTCGTATTTTTAACGGAAAATGCTACTTCTTCAGCCCTCGGAAAAATTATAATAAAATGTGAAATTAAATAGAAACGGAACCCTTTTATAGTCTGCACACTGCCCGAGGTCTTTGATAAGAGCAATTTCATCGCGTTTGTCAGAGGTCCATTATTTAAAGTGTTAAACCAAAGCTTTCAAGCACCATTGCCGGACGTTTGTTTTCCAAAAAAATGTTTTGTTTTACAAACAGTGGCTGTTTGTTTTGTTTTGCTTTATGCTTTTTTTTTTGTTTTCACTATTTGCAACATTTTATTGCCTGCTCTCTCCAAAAACTCGACAACCCCCCCCCCCCCGCACTATTTTCAAACGAGGAAATTCTTGCAGAAAAACGAGAATGTTTAGCAGACTTCAAGCTTTAGCTGTAGCTGAGTGCATACTGCATACTCAAGGGAGGTTGGTTAAGATGATCTAATAATCCGCTTAGAGCCCCAAAGGACCGTTTCTGGGCCTCCTTTTTACTTTTTTTAAAGAGCTTTAAAATTAAATAATGACCTATGACATTATGATAACAAAGCAACGTCGCAATCTTAAAACAAAAACAAAAACAAAAACAAAAACAAAACAAAACAAAAAAATGGGAAAAAATAAAACAAAAGAAAAATATTTGATACTCGAAATATTCAATATTTTTTTGCGAGAAAACGGCGAGGTGAAGCAAGCGGATAAAAAAACAAACAAAAAAAAATTTCAAAACCATTTTGAGAAAACAGTATTTGAAAAAAATTGTTATTTCGATTAAGTCATAGGGTCACCGATTTCAGGTAAGACCTCCCTCCCCATATTCAGTTTAGACTCTCAACATGGATCCAAAATAAATGAACTCGAACCCTCTTACTATCAGGTTTAGATTACCAGAAGAAATCAAAATTAGACCTCGCTCAAATTCAGTAGTTAGTTAAGTATTCATACTCCACAGTAATTGCTTTGCCTATCCCGGTAATTGAAGGCATCTATGAAACATTATTTTGCAAGTGTTGACGAATTGGATTAGCTTTTACAGCCAATGAGAGAAAGAGATACAAATTCAGTGGGTAGTTAAATATTCTTACTATTCTGTGCTAATATTGCCTATCCCGGTAATTGAAGGCACTCTATGAAACGTTGTTTTGTAAGTGTTGACGAATTGGAGTAGCTTTTACAGTCAATAAGAGATAGAGATACAAATTCAGTGGGTAGTTAAATATTTGTACACTTCTGTGATAATTTTGCCTATCCCGGTAATTGAGGGCTCTCTATGAAACTTTTTTTGTAAGTGTTGACGAATTGGAGTAGCTTTTGATGTCAATGAAGGGTACGGACATGGAATCAAATAACTTGAGAGTGATGTGGAAAGGTTTGAAGCAGATTTTGGATGTAATCGTGTGCGTCTTGACAGGCAATGAGCTAAGTTTGTTATGATTGATGAGACGTTCCAAGACAACGCAAATATATCGATGGTTGTCAAAGATTTGCCCTTTATAAAAATTTTATTATTTAAATTTAATTTTACGGTTCATAACGAGTAGATTTTTTAGCGGTTTTTGCAAGAGAAGATCAAAACTTCGTACTATTGTGAATACATGAAAATTACATGAATCCGTAGTTTATTTTTTTTTTTGGAGTTGGATCACATCTATTGTTGAACTCATAAATTTTCTGGATTACTCTTTTGCAGGCAGCCCCCTGCACAGGCGAGGAGATTTGGCTTCGCACTAAGGCTACCCGAACGCGATCCATTTATTTTTATTTTTAACCCCCCCCCCCCTCAGTATTCACTCGGAAAACTATTCCAGATTTGATGATGATCCTTTATTCAAATTCCTTTTTTTTTCTTTTTTTTCTGACTATAAAACCGAACTGGGACTCGTTGCATCCAGCGGCGGCCCGGACTTAAAATCAATGTGACTAATACTACACGAAATAATTTCCACCAACGTGGCATGGGATCGGCAACTTGCCTAGTCATCTCGATTCTCACGGGGTTTGCCTGCTCGGTATTCGATGGCGCCAAATTTAAGTAATCATGCGAGAAAAAAAAATTCGCTTCATAATAGATCTGTTGCAAATGTTGGCTACAGCGTTAAGGAGGGTCACTTCCTACTCGTATGGGTAAAATTGCGTGAAAATTGCATCACAAGCATCGAAAAGTCTCAACATTTACTCACAAACTCAATAAATGGTATTAACCAAATTAAAAGAATTTATTCATCAAAGGTAAAGCTGCAACTAGATGGGGCTTCCCTTTCGTGGTCTGCTTGTTTGACCGCAAACTTCGAATTTTTTGAAACGCATTCTATTGAAATCGTCGACTTTGAGACTTTCCGATGCTTGCAATGTGATTTTCGTTCAATTTTATATAGAAACCGACAGTGGGGCTATTGCAAACTTTTGCTATAAGCGATTGAATAGTCGATTATGGCGTAGAAACCTCAAGAAATAACGATGGCGGCACTGAAAACTTCCAAAATCCACTCCTAAACTCAATAAACGCAGTTATTTGCGCGAGCGTAATGGTGGCCGAAGGCACTAACAATGGGAGATTCCTATCTTAATTTCGTCACTCTCTCTATGCTGACAAGGATGATTCACAGAGTAATTAGTCATCAGAGTGATGATCCACATCCGATGAATGGTACCGCAACACCAAGTGACACCGGTGTCAAATGAAAGTAGTCTCTTCTTGGTCACTTCTTGATGGAGTTTCAGAATTGTTAGATGGGAATCTCCCATTGTTAGTGCCTTCGGCCACCATTACGCTCCCGCAAATAACTGCGTTTATTGAGTTTAGGAGTGGATTTTGGAAGTTTCTAGTGCCGCCATCGTTATTTTTTGAGGTTTTTACGCCCAAATCGACTATTAAATCGCTTATAGCAAAAGTGTGCAATAGCCCCATTCTTAACGCCTTAGCAACCGTTTGCCACAGACTCATTCAATCCGCTCTTAGTCAGTCTTGCTGGGGACAAGGTTAGAACGACGCTTCCTACAATCCAAAACTTTCTTGCTTCTTATCCTAAGAGAAAAACAAAACGCAAGCAAAATGGCAGCACAAAAATGTTAAATTCAATGGCGCTGTTACACACTTTTGCTGAAAGCGATTCAAGGGTCGATTCATATGTATAAACCTGTAAAACATACTCTCCCAAACTTTTAAAATGCGCGAGCGTAATGTAGGCATTAGACACTAATCGGATAGGAGATTTCCCAATTAACAATGTAACTCCATCAAGAAGAAGTGCGACTAATAATAAGAGACGACTTTTGACACCTGTGTCACCAGGTGTGACAATACCATCTATCGGATGTGGATTACTACTCTCACGGAAAAAAAGATTAGTAAAAATAACCATACGGATACCTGATTTTGGTACCTGCTAGATGTTATGGTAAACTTGACCAGAAGTATGGTACATTTACCGATACTTTGAGTAAAGTCGACATGCAATCAGGTAACATCACCTAATACCGAGTCAAAACATAGTATACTTCTGGTTACAATTACCATAACATCTAGCAGGTGCCAAAATCACGTATCCGTTTGGTTATTTTCACCGTAGTTTTTTTTCTGTGCTGGTGTCTAATGACTATGAATCGTCTTTGTCAGTAAAGAAGAAAGGACGAAATTAAGATAGGTATCTCCTATTTTTAGTGACCAATGCCGCCATTACGCTGGTGCATTTAATAGCATTTCATGAGTTTAGAAGTAAATTTCGCGAGTTTTTAGTGCTATCATCGTTATTTTTCGCAGTGACCACCCCTGTAATCCCTGAATTGACCCTTAAATCGCCTATAGCAAAAGTTTCCAACAGCCCTATTGTCCGGACTACCTGAAAAACGCATCATTTAAACGGGCGAGACAGAGCCTTTCCACACTGGCGGATCCAAGAAATAATTGTCCTTCTCACTCTTTTCCCATAAGAGCGCGTCTATTAGAAAAATATGAAAGAGGGGGCGAAAATCACATAAATGCACCTGAGCTGTCCTTCTCTAACACATGCATTCTAATGGGAAAAAAGAGAGAAGTATAGATTCCTGGATCCACCAGTGCTCCCTTAAAAATGTGAAAACATCGCTCCTCCCTCACGGCGTGGCTTGCACTCAGTGGCGGCTCGTGCAATGCGGCAACAGCGTAGTTTCTCTATTTAAATCTATGTAAAACAATCGATCTTCAGGTATTGCAATAGCACCCCCAAGATATCGATACTTTTGCATTGGTTTAAATGACGCATAAGCAAGGTTGCCAAATAGCAAGAGCCGCAATCGCTTACGCACTCTTGCACTCTTATTTTACGCGGAAGTATACTCTAGTCGAGACAAGTAGACAATATTTGGCAACGTTGCCTCTTGTCCATCGACAGCCGCAATGAAATGATCGAATTACCCCTCGAAGTCTACGGTTTGTACGGGCTTAAATGGACGCGAATTCAAGGGCGGATACACATCAAGAATATGTCTTTCTTTCTCTCCAGCCATTTGAACATATGTGTTAAAAAAAGATAGAAATCACGCGACTTTAGCCCCCATCTCCGTCCTTTTCTAACGCACACGTTCAGATGGGAAAAGAAGGAGCAACGTATAGCTCACGGTTCGCCATCAAACCGACACGGCGGCTGTTCTTTACGCATGGAAGGAGAAGTTGTTGTCACTCCATCATTCATCTTTACGGTATGGCTCCCAAAGTGGTCACTCCGATGTGGCAGTTATATGGGTCTAAATGGTGTTATTTTTTCATTGTTGGGGGGAGGGGGGGAGGGTTTGTGAAAGTACTGGTCGAGCTGAGAACGCTGGTGCGTTTTTGTTATTGTTTTTTTCTTTTCTTTTTTTTCGGCCTCGCGGTTCCGGAAAAACACTCATGCAGTGCGTCGCCAAATTTGGCGGAAAACTCCGACATTTTACTCTGACTCAAATGGGGGGGGGGGAGATGCGTTTGATTCAGAGCTGTCAGATTTGTTATGAAAAAGAAAGTCAATGAAAAAAAAAATAGATGGTTAAAAAATATAATTAATAAGATAGATTAATTTTGAGATGGGTGAAAAGATAATTAACGATAACGGAAAAGAGATATAAGTTAACCCTCAGAGGACCAGGTTAGTTCAAAAGGACGCTGCAATCTTCCTCTATATAGGGAAGGTAGTTAACTGTTCGTTCTCCGGGGAGTTGGAATTGCCTATACGGGGAATTGAAGGCGCCTGACGTGAAACCTTTTATGTTGGTGTTTTCATCGATATTAGCGTTTATCCGGAATGAAGACTGCAACAATGTGTATAATATACTAGAGGAGAAAAACAATCGAGTATAGTTGGCCTTGGTTCATAAGCGGTTAATTAAATTTAATGTAATAAATTAACTCAGATAAAGGATAAGTAAAATTTAGATTTTTCATGTAATTAAAACGTAAAGTATGCATCGTTTTTGCTAAATCTGGCAGTCATTTAATCACGTAATCAATCGCTTAATCATTTAATCAGTCTGGCACTCATTTAATCGTTCGCGAAACGGAAAGACCTGCGATCCTGTTAAGTTTCGAAAAGAGTGCGCGAGTCTTATCGTCACAATAAGAGATGTCCATTTAAAAGAATAAAGCATGTTTTGGCCCAAAATTGAATCTTCATAGAACTGACAATGAGACACATTGAAAAAAAAAAAAAAAACCATAGACATCCTTGTTCTGAGTTCACCAAGTATATTTCGAGTATCTTCGAGAAAACGCACTAGAAACAAGTACACAAAGTATGACCGGATGACGTCATTATTCACGTTTTGTCAAAAAAAACTATGTTCTCGACGGTTAAAGACGCTTTTTTTAGCCCTAATTGAAGGTCAGGTTCAACAGAGCTATTATCTCTTCCTCCGTTCCTATAATCACAATGGGATATCTGGAAAAACTGTTCAAAATGGTGGGTGAATAACGTTCAACTGATGACAAACAAACGAACACAGTATTTTAATCCAAACTTACTACTTTAGAATCGGGATCAAAGACAGTGTTGCCAGATTGGGGTGAAAAAGCCGTACGCTTTACATTGATTTAAATGGGGACGATACGGCTTTTTACCCTCAATCTGGCAACACTGATCAAAGATTGCAGTGGAGTAGTGTGCAATTTGGCAACGTTGTATTGTGTCCATTTAAAACCATGTAAATGAACACCTTCGCCGAAGGTGTTCATCGAACAACCCAATAGTCCAATCTTTCTCGTGGATCGAAATGAACGAACTGCGACGTTTCCAAATTTCACGCTACGTCACTAAAAAATTGCCGAAAGACTATTTACTGAGACAGTTGTATAATATTATAAATAAAAGCTTAAAAAAACTTAAAAAATTAGAACAGTGTGCAACTGTCATTCATACTCAAGATAGCGTCGGTTTATTTGTCACCAGTTTCATCAAAGATTACCTTGAAAAGATTACCAATTGAAGTGTTGATGCAACTGTTGTGCGAGCTATGACTGTTGATCATTTATTTTTGGCGCACGAGCGAAGTAACCGCAAGTTTGCCTCAAGAATCTTGTTATGCACTTTTCGTCTATATGATATAATGTCTTTGGATCTCATCCGGCAAAGGTGTATGTATAAAACCAAAAAAAAAAAAAACAAACAAAAAAAAAACAAAAGGAAAAACAAGATGGAGAAGATTCGCCTGATCTACATGATGATCTACACGGATAGGGAGATAAAACAGTTGAAGGGGAGCGAGATGTTTATGCGTCAAATTGTTTTAAATACAGAAGAAAAAATATATTTTCTCTCTAGCCGAGGAGATAAATTTATTTAGCAAATCTCATGCTGATGGCTCTATGGGTCTGTATTTCCGAATCTACAGTGCCGCCGCGCCAGTGTTGCCTTTTATCGGAAAACTAGAAAACCCAACGAGAAATTTTGTATCTCTCTCTCTCTTTTCTACATTGAAACACGTATGTTAGACAAGGATGGACAAGGGGTTAGAACCTTATGCATCTATCCTTTTTCAACATATACATTGAAAGAGGAAATGAGAGGGACGGAAGATATCCTGGTTGCGCCATTGGAATAACTATCCGATTTTTCTCATTTTGACGTATTGCACGGAAAAAAAAAGACTGGTAGAATTTACCATCTGCATAGCTGATTTTGGAGTCTGCTATCAAGTATGGTAAATTTTACCATCATATGGTAAATGCAACGTACCTTGTGGTAAATTAAGATAACATGTTGGTACATTACACCACAAGCTTCGTTGCATTTACCATATGATGGTAAAATTAACCGTACTTGATAGCAGACTCCAAAATCAGCTATGCGGATGATAAATTCTACCTCAGTCGTTTTTTTCCCGGGTGATGTAAAAGTTGCGGTAATTCAGCGGGAAATCTGGCAACATCAGATACCATCACCAACCGAGTTATTTCTGAGATGCCTGGCTTGCGAGATCTAATACAAGCATATTGTAAAAACGAAAAGAAATGGGTGGAAAGACGAAAAAAGAAAGGGGGGGGGAGAGAAAAATAAAATTAACACGAGGCGCATTGTATTGATGATTTAGAGATCTCTCATGACCGCCGAGGAGATAACGCGAGAACATGCAACACTGCTTTGATGCCTCCCCCCCCCCAAACTCACCACACCACTGCTATCCTTTCAAGACAAACGTCCCTTCATACTGGAACACTTAGACTACCTTACCGAAGCTCGTGTTTCACAACTCACCCCCCTATTCCAGCTTGCACGAAAAGCGATGAATTTTTATTTGGGTCACATGTGAGAAGGAAACCTGAGTACCTTGTATATTACCGACTTTAACGTCGTCTTGAAAACATTGAAACATACGTAGGTAGGCATTGTACAGCTTTCAGAAAAAAAAAACTGCTATAGCGAGGCAAAAGTTTCATCAAATTTTTCAGAAAATTGTTGCTGAATTTTTGGATCATTCGTGTCTTTACTATTGAGTACCTAATACCGCGCTATAAAGATGCGTGAACGTTCCCACAAAAACATAAAAAAAAAAAAAAAAAAAATACAAGCAGCCTTCAAAACACGCAGGTGTGTTAAGAATGGATGCACGACCTTATTCAATAATTGATGGGTTCACTGAGAAAAAAAATAGGTAATTTAACTGTCTACTCTTGTGAAAAATGGTGAGTACAAACGCATTTGTTGAATTTACAATCCGATTTGAGAAATCAACAATCCAATTTGTTAAATAATCAATCTAGATTGTTGATTTAACCAATCGGATTATAAAGTCAACAAAATGGTTAGTCGAATCAATAAATGCGTTTCTACTCAACATTTTTAACAAATAAATTGTTAAATTACTTAAATTTTATTCTCAGTGTAGGGGGCTTCAGGTTTACAATCAAACGGATTTGTATAACTGATTTTTATTACTGTTGTTTTGTATATTCCTCAAACATTAAAGTTTGGTATTAATTAATTAATTAATTATTTAATTAATATTTATACCTTCATCAGAAAGTACTGGATTATAAAACTTCGTGAGCTTAAATATATACTTCTCACAGATACTCGTAATATTTTTCAGGAGCAAGTTTATCAAAACGGGTTTGCGTATAGCAATTAACCAAATTAAACAGGCATTACATGTTCTCTACAGGGTGTTTCAGAGCACCTAACATGCTTTCATTGTAGCTCAACTAAAGCAGATACGAAAATTTGGTGAAACACGTGTAACGAATATCGACCCCGATTAATTCAGGGATGCTGTTTCCAACCCCCCCCCTCCTTCAATAACCATTCCTTGGCGTTATTTAAGGGGGTAAGTATCCAAATCCCTAAAAAAATCAGATGGAAGGGTTGTGTTTTGACCTTTAAATCTAGTACGGTGGACATTTTATTTCTCGGAGCTGTTTTTTTTCTAAAAACCATCCCTTAATGAGCTGCAATGAGTTTAGAGGCAATTTTTGATTGACCGCTGTGTCCTTCCGAATCGAAGAAAATGTCAATTTGCTGATATCTACAGCTGCATCCTATATGAAACGGCAGGGACGCGCCTTGACGAATCGATTCACATGTCACACCAAGTTTCAGTCGATTCCCACGGAAAAAAACTACGGTCAAAATAACCATACGGATACCTGATTTTGGCACCTGTTATGTGTTATATGGTAATGGTAACCAGAAGTATACTATGTTTTGACTACGTACTAGGTGATGTTACCTGATTGCATGTCAAATTTACCCAAAGTATTGGTAAATGTACCATACTTATGATCATAAGGGGCGGTAGCCCCCGGCCAAGTAAAAAAAAAAAAGAAAGAAAAAAAAAGTAAGAACAAGAACAGAACACAGATGCCAAGAGACGCGGTCGGGGCACCGACACTTATATACACGCAACAGAACAAATTTCGCGATGTCGGCGTTTTGGGATCGTCAATCATCGATTCCAGTTAAGCCGCTAATCAAAACCCCATATCACCCCATATCGATCGACTTGCCACGCGCTCGAGATGATGATTCTAAAATTTCAAATCAATCGGACAATTTATAAGAAAGATATTAAGAAAAAACAGCTAATTTAAGCCTCTAAAACTGCACGTTTGGTCATCATGAATTTTACACGGACGATTGCGAGAGAACCATTGCTCTAAATCATTAAAACTTGGTACCGTTAGATTCGTAATGTTCTATTGTAAGTTGCTTTCAATTTTGAGACCAATCCGACTTCAGTGCTCGGAGGAATCGTCAAAAAACTTGACGGTTGTTCCGTTTCAGAAGCATTTCAGAGCAATTAATCGGAAAGTCCTACAGGGTAAACGGTGGCATGGATCGAAGAAAACTTGGTACAGAAATGTCCGTATTGCTTCCGTGTGCGTGCTTTTGTCAACATTTTAACGATCCGAGCAATATTAAGGGAGAAATCTTCAATTGAATACATGTCAGTCATAGAATAAGAGACAAGAGAATCGTCTTAATTATCAGTTGTTGTAACCGTCGCCCACCAGACGGCGCCAACCTCCAGTCGACCGACTGTCAAACAAACCGGTAGCGTTCGATGATGGCCCTTAAATGATGACATGTTATTGTTTATTTGTTTTCATCTCGGGTGATTTTGTTTTGCTCTTCGTGTTGATCGACCTAATACTCTTCTTTCGGTTACGACTGTATTCGAATTATTGGCTTTCTTTAAAATGAAAGTGTTTGCGGCCACCATTCACTTCATTCTTTACTCCTTGCTCGCCGGATGGATTCTCTTTACTTACTTTATGATTCTGTGTTTTATCCTCCAACTTTGCTCGGTAAATCAGTGTTGTTTTTAGTCGGAGTCATTGCGGAGGTGCAACTCTTTCACCTGGACTGTTTAACGTGAATAACAATTCATCTATTATCTAGTATGTAGTGCCGTGACCGAGTTCTTAACTAACAAAATAGTTTCAGATAACTTCGCTGTGGAATTCGGTAACCTACGGGTGCTTCTAGCTTTTGTCTCTGAGGCTACCGTCATGCCTACCTATTAAGTACCTAACCCTACCTAACCATACTATTTGTTATTGGTGTCGTGTCATGCAACCATTGAATTTGCTCACTGAACTCTGTATATTTAATAATATCTCGCATTTATTGTGGTCAGTGTGTTCCTTGATTCTGGGCTGGGCTGCTCATTCTAAGTGGCAAAATCTTTGCAGGAAATAGTTTTGTATGAGGGCTGCTTGATGTTCTGACCAATCATAAGTTAACCTGTTCGAACGTAACCTCACAGGAATATTGGTTGAGTAAGAGATAGCGGCCCTTATACTAAACTACACCATCTTCGCAATGCATATGCGTGACAGATAGAATAGTAGGTGAAAGAAATAGTTTGATAGACCTCCTTTCTGTCGCAAATGAAGCCTGCTCGGCCCCCTCTACTCAGTTCGTCAGTCTCGGGTCACCTTTCCCCTTTGTATCTGAGCTGCCATCATAATGGATGATACTGCATGTTGATCCAGTCATACATGTTGTCACCTTAAGTCTGAGCTGTTAGTCAAGTATTTCTCGTATCCGAGGGTTGTGAAAAAAAACCCTGACCCAGAAATCTTTGCGCCGACAGTTAGCTAATTCAGCAGAAGAATATGCAGCCTGATCATATCTCTACTAGAGGAAGTAGAGTGTAATAAAGCATTCACGAAGGTAAGTTTCCTCAATCTAGTAATAACCTCTCTCAGCTATTCTCTACCAGACCAGAATGTGTCTCTATGCTTGTTCACTTTGGTTATACTTCTATAACAATCCCAGACTAGTAGTAAGTAGTAAATAATGGGCGGAAGCTTTTCTGTTGATTGTGAGGGTGATTCGATTAACTTGGTATGCGTGGTCTTACATGAGATGGCAGTTGACAGCTTGAACTGCTCTCTGAGCAATTGATAAGCTGGTGCTTCTGCCTATTTTTTGATGCGCTGCGACATCACTTTGGGACCAATTGTAGTCAAAATCAAACTGTAATCTATACTAAGCTGAACAACCTCAACCCTTCTGATTATTTGATGAGAAGATAGTGTATTTAATGGTATATTTGGTAGAGAACCACATCAACTGACTGTTTGTTTACCCATCTTAAACACATTTACTTACTACCGTAGCTCTTCTCCAGCTTTCTGCACTCCATGAATTTTTTTCTTACATTGTTTCTGTATGCTGTAACTTCATATCAAATGATACACAGAAACATGTACTAGAGGTCGTTTCAGGAGGTAGGGAGGGAGGGAGAGGGAGAGAGAGGGAGGGAGAGAGAGAGTGAGAGGTTGAGAGCAAAGATTATTCATGTTTCAGACAGAGTTTGATTAGAAACTTCAACCGCGGACTAATCCTGCGTCAAACTGTTGCTCTAATTTTACAATCATGATGCTGTGTCATGCTATGCCAATGCAAGTCAGCAATGTCTTTTAAGCTTTGAACCTTTGAGAACAGATTTAAGCTCATCTGCAAGTACCCCGGCCCATAAAAGTGTAGCTGATCAGTTCTCTTGTTCTAAAAATCCTCTCTCTGCATTCAGTGTACACCAGGAAGTAGCTAGATTTGCAGAAAGAAAGGCAACATGATGCACCAGAGTTTGTGAATGCCTTGATCCGCAAAAATTCCCAACAACAGGAGGAAATTGAGTTTTATGAATTTCATGAGATTAAGTGTGATCATTGCGGACATGTAAATAGAAATTCTAATCTCAGCAGAATTTTGCAACTGCCTGTAAGCTTAAATGAACAGAGTATCACCAACATGATCAAAAATTATTCTTCGTGGAACTATCCCGAGGGTTTAAAGTGTAAACTTTGTTGATGCGGCAATAAGAAAAAATGCACTTTTATCAGTAATACAGGAAAATGCTCACTATCCAATTATTATTGAATGAGTGGGAAAATGGACAAAGTGTCAAAATAACAAATTTTCAACTAGATGATCTCCGTTCATCTGATCTTACTGTTAATGGTAGTCTCTTCAGGTTGCATTCAGGGATGTTCCATCATATGGAACAGTGACAGATTCGGGTCACTACACGGTTGTTGTGCGCTTGGAGTATGATAAAAGTATTTGAGCAAATGACCAAAACATTTCTGAGTGTCGATGACCCGAGGGGACCAAGGATGCCTACTTGCTGTTCTATTGTAAGGTGGAATAATTGCGACGAATAAATAAATTGAATTAAACCATTTTAAGAAAGATGGACTCAATGGCAATTAATTCATGCCAACATTCTTGCATGTCTACACACCTAGCAGCTTTGTTTAAATTTCAACAATTGCCATTTTTAAGCTCGGTTCGATGATTCATGTACATAGTGAACTCGAGCGGCGGAGGTTATAGTGGGTAGGTATGCCACACTCTAATACTATTCAAGAGACATGCTGGAGAATCCCACACAGAACCTTTAAAAGGTCAGGTTATAAAAACTTTGCTCATAAAAAAAAAAAAAAAAAAAAAAAAAAAAAAAAAAAAAAAAACCAGAAAAACCAGAAAAACAAAAAAACAAACAAAAAACAACCTAATGCAATCAGAGATTGGTAACATTTGATTTGTATTATCAACCACCAACTATTTGCAGTTGAACTCAGCTTTTTGGTCAAGCCAGAATCATCCAAGTGTCTCCCAAAACGGGCACTGATATTGCCACAAAAACTTTAATCAAAATGATTAAAGTAAAAAAGCTGGCCAAGCAAAAAAGTGTCTCCCAACTCCGTTTCTCTTTCCTTTCTCTTCTCTCCCCCAATTTATTTTATATTGCAAGCTGGTTCATTTGACTTTACACTCCTTGCTAAAATCCAAATTTCTGAGATTATGGCTCTCTTTTTTAGCGCCAAAAGGCACTGAAATCAGGGAGCCAAGTATACTTTCTTTCTTTCTTTCTTTCTTTCTTTGTTTCTTTCTAACTCCGTGCCAGTATGCAATCTGTGCTACCGCGCACACTTTTAACCAACGAGGCGGGAGGCTGAGTTGACTGATTAGTCGACGCCGCTAACGCAGCGCGACTGCTGGGTTGCGATTGTTTTCTTCGATTAATCGCTCAAATATTGCTGATATAACACGGAAGTCAAGGAATCTGCGGTGAAGAAATTATTACCGCTGCCGTCTCTACAAATCAACGAAGAGAGAGGGGGAGGGGAGAGGGAGAGAAAGAGAAAGAAAGAGGGGGTAGTCACAGTTTATTTCAAGAAATAATTGGAAGAAAAAATTGAAAATGAAGGAGGAACTTCAGACTTTGGCCGGGGGTTTTTTTCCCATTCAAATTCTCAGAAAACGTCTCCAAATATCCGACAGTCCTTTCACCAATACCCCTAAAAAAAACCCCCCGGCCAAAGTCTGAAGTTCTTCCTTCATTTTCAATTTTTTCTTCCAATTATTTCTTGAAATAAACTGTGACTACCCCCTCTTTCTTTCTTTTTCTCTCCCTCTCCCCTCCCCCTCTCTCTTCGTTGATTTGTAGAGACGGCAGCGGTAATAATTTCTTCACCGCAGATTCCTTGACTTCCGTGTTATATCAGCAATATTTGAGCGATTAATCGAAGAAAACAATCGCAACCCAGCAGTCGCGCTGCGTTAGCGGCGTCGACTAATCAGTCAACTCAGCCTCCCGCCTCGTTGGTTAAAAGTGTGCGCGGTAGCACAGATTGCATACTGGCACGGAGTTAGAAAGAAAGAAAGAAAGAAAGAAAGAAAGTATACTTGGCTCCCTGATTTCAGTGCCTTTTGGCGCTAAAAAAGAGAGCCATAATCTCAGAAATTTGGATTTTAGCAAGGAGTGTAAAGTCAAATGAACCAGCTTGCAATATAAAATAAATTGGGGGAGAGAAGAGAAAGGAAGGAGAAGCGGAGTTGGGAGACACTTTTTTGCTTGGCCAGCTTTTTTACTTTAATCATTTTGATTAATCAAGTTTACCATAACATCTAGCAGGTGCCAAAATCAGGTATCCGTATGGTTATTTTCACTATTCTTTTTTTCCGTGCCCTTGGGCTAGATTTTTTTTTTATGATCCACCAAACATGGATATTTTTAACAGTGACCTCCTGAAAAGAAAATCCGACTTAAAGTGTGTTTTGGTTTGGTTGTTCCGTCGAAAGTGGGGAGGGGGGATCTTAGTACCTTTAATTATCGTTGTTGAAGTGAGGAAAGAATTTAGATTTGGTTGGATGAGGGCTCGATGGGAGGGTACGACTTTTAAATGAGTAATGGCCGTGGAAGAATGTTCGAATGTAGCGCCATACGACTAGTGAGATCATGCCGCGATGCGAGCGCTTCCGTCAGTAAGGCATTTGACTAAACGTGGCCTGGCGGAGAACAAATCCGGTCGTTTTCGTGCTTGAGAGTGTAGAGGTGTATCCTGATGCAGCACCCAGCACCCCAGTGTACTTTTAAACCAAAATTAGTTGTTTTTAAGTAGGTAAAAATAATTGTTTTTAAATTAAAAATAATTGTTTTTAAATTAAAAATAATTGTTTGAAAATTAAAAATAATTGTTTATAAATTGAAAATTCGGTACTTTAATCTAATGAAAAGTTTTTTTTTTTTTTTTTTTTTTCTTTTTTTTTTTTTTTTTTTTTCTTTAATTCAACAAAACTTAGTTTCAATTTTAAAATACGTCTTTTGGTCGCATAACATTCAAAAATATTTCTTCTTAAATCCAAACCATTTTTTTTTCTTTTCGAATAATTTACGAGACTTGGAAGAGAAAACGAAAAAAAAGTCAAACAATTGAATAGAGAAACGAATAGATAGAGAAATAAAAATAAATTTATCAAGAAGCGAGCTCAACCCAGGGCTCATAAAAAGTACCTTGCATCTTTGTCAAAATATCTCTTTATAACTGGCCCTGGCCCACTTCAACAATGCTGCCGTTCGTGTTTATTTTATGGATTTTTTTAATTCACCGATAATTGCACCGGTTGAGCAAAGATTACACAGTTCAGTATATAGTGTCTGACTGTAATGCTAGAAAATATTCAAATCCGCAATCTTTTCTCAATCTTCGGAAACTTCGTAAAATTATCAAAATATCCTCAAGTTTTTTAAAGTCATCGCGACGACTCCATTGGCTGAGAAAAGATTACATTACGCGATTATTTTCGTGCGTTATAGTTATACACTAAACTGAACTATGTAATCTTTTCTCAACCGGTGGATTCATCGGTGAATTAAAAAAAATGCATTAAATATACGCGGAACGGCAGCTCTGTACTTCAACTTCAGCCCTTAAAAATAGGAATAAATCCAGAAACGGGCCAGAAATAGACTCGGCCTGGTAGCTACCACCACTTATGATATTAAACCAATTTCAGTATGGGTATTCCAGCAAAAAGAGACAAAAGAATTGACAAATATATGTAACTATACTATATACACTGAATTTGTAAAATTACCCATTCAGCGGAATGGTCGGAACAATTGATCAATTTGTGAAATTAGTTTCGTATGAGAGCTCAGAATGTATATCCGTGATTTACAGGCTAACTGTGTAATGTACAAAAGTGATGAAAATGGGACTCGTGCTAAATTTTGCTTTGAATATTTATTGCTAGCGTAAAAACAAGCGAAAATGAAAATGATGATAGAAAAAAATGACAAAATTCATCACTCATAGACTCACAAAGTGACTCCTAAACTAAGTCATTAGTCTGCGGAGCTAAAGAGGTAGGTCTATACTATGGGAGATCCCTAGAGAAAGAAAGAGACAAATCATAGGAAACAAACTCCTATGATAACTGCATTAATCCGCCATTTCTGCTCTTGAATGATACAAATGGAATTTGACCACATATCAATCGAGGAAATGGGTCTGTTGCAAACTTTTGCTACAGCGATAAAAAGTGTTTACTCCAATGTAAAATCGCCTGAAAAGTCCATTGGTGGCATCATAAAGTCAATAAATACAATATTAAACTCACAAGAGGCGTTTATCGAAATCCAAGATGGCGGAAAAATATCGAGGAATCTGAATGTATGCACCGTGATCATCCAAGGATTGCCAACTTTGACAACCTCACTGCAGGTAGAGGTTATGTGTTTATTTTCGTTGTGATTGATTGTGATGGATATTGTGAGGTTGGCTATCCTTGGATGTTCGTGGTGCATGCATATAGATTGCTCGATATTTTGCCGCCATCTTGGATTTCATTAAACGCATTTTGTGAGTTTATTGTTGCATTTCATTACTTTCTGATGCCATCATTGGACTTTTCAGGCGATTTTACATTAGATTGCACATTCTATAGCGCTGTAGCAAAAGTTTGCAACAGACCCATTAAAAATTGAGGATAAAAAAGTTGAGACTTGGAGGAAATTTCAAGACTCCACTCAACACTAACCTTAAGATTTCCTTCAAATCTAAAGGTTTTCCTATGCCTAATTCAAGTATAAAACTTCTGAAAAGATAGCCGTTCTACTTATAACTATCAATTTAACGTGTTTTTTCAATGTATTCCATCAGTTTCACAATCCTTTATTTCACGATTCCCCACATAAAACGCATTCGTCCTAAATCTTTCTAAAGTTGGCTCTTACCTACAATCATCCTCCTAGTATTTCAAATGGAACCGTTTCCAGATCGAAAAAATTGCGAGGAAAAATCGAGGTGCTTGTTGAAAGTCGGCCCAAAATTTCCGTTTTGATTATAATATTCGTACAGTGATATACATCAGAGACACTAATCCAAATGACAGATACAAATATATTGATGGTGGTGTAGTTTCTATAATAATGACATATTCGATATTTCAATTTCTTTCTCACCCTCCATTTAAACTCGTTTTAATGTAAGAGAGCTTTTTATACGAATGATAAATTAAAAAGAGCACTGGGCCGAATTGCAAAGGACAGAACCGACTACAGGTGATAATTCATCGGTCGATCCGAAAGGTCAAAGCACGAGGAACAGATAATTTAAGGTGATATTTCCATCAAACTGTTCGCGCGGTATGTATTTCGGAGCAGAGAAGGAGAGACAAAGGGGACGAATGGAAGAGAGAGAGAGAGAGAGAGAGAGAGAGAGAGAGAGAGAGAGAGAGAGAGAGAGAGAGAGAGAGAGAGAGAGAGGGAGAGAGAGAGTAAGAGAGAGAGCGAGAGAGAGCGAGAGGGAGCGAGAGGGAGCGAGAGGGAGCGAGAGGGAGCGAGAGAGAGAGAGAGAGAGAGAGAGAGAGGGGGGGGAGGGGGAGAGACGGATAATGAGAGAGAAAGGAGGGTGGAAGAAAAAGCGAGAGAGAAAATCCAGGACCGACGAGAGTCTCGTCAAAAATATTCTGAAAGGTTAAATTTACTTTCACAAGAACGGTGATGAAGGAAATAGGGCTTCACTTACTGGATTTAAGTTCTAGAATTCACCGCGGAGCATAATCTGGCAACGTTGGATTTCGTCCATTTTAACTCGTGTAAAATATCGATTCGCAGGAGTGCACTTTGCACCCTCAACATTTCGACCATTTTCATGAATTTAAATGGACTCGATCAGAGACAACAGAGACCACGCACTAATAACCGATCGCGCTATGGATGAGTTTATTTTCTGACGATGAGTGAGCTACAAAATATCACTAAATTTACTTACAGACTCACACAATTACTTTAAAGTTAAAGGCATGTGACATGTAAGCTCCATCATGACAGCTGACGACAAAGCAACTGACCCACCACTGTCGGAAACTAGTCTCTTGATGGAAATATTGTATAGGGAGTGCCGACACGACGCTTTATACATTTTGACAGGAGTTGTTTTGACGTTTTCTCATAGACATGTAATTTTATGGATAATCGAAATGAATAGAGTAACTAAGAGTTAGATATAATATTTTACCTGTATTGAGACAGATTTGTAATAAGATGAAATGATAGAACAAATAAATGATGATAAGAGGAATCCAATCGATTCCTTTGACATAGTGATTCTCCAATAGTGAATGGAGAGAGGAACAGAAAGTAGGTTTCTCTAACACTGGTAGAAACTGAAGGAAGGAACAAAACATGGATTCCTTCGGCACAAATACGTATGAATAAACAAGAAATAGAAAATAGATTCCCTTTAGTTTAGATGAACCCTTGAGGATATGATATTGATGGCTGCGCAGCGTTCTACGTCACTCGAGTAACTGTCACCGCTTTTCCAGAGATTGAGAGAAGAAGACTATCCAACTGGACCTCCAAAACGTCTCATTAGGCCGAGCTAAAGGAGTGACTTCGTCCGTCACATTGGTTACTGTATTTGTCGTAACGGGAGTCGATTTAGTCGACCGCCTGAACGAATTTGAAGGTTAAGTTCTTCAGTTGACCAGTGGTGGACTGGCGGATTTGCCGGCATTCCGGTCCGTTCCTATACGTTCCTCTACTTATCGAATATTTTGTGTGGAGCCTACGATGTCGTCGACTCCTGCTTGACTCCATGCAAGCCTAAAACCAACGACCAATCAGCACTCGTTGAGCTCGTGTCGGTACTCCCTATACAATATTTCCATCAAAGAACTCTGGGAAACAAGGCCTTAATTAATTGCAAATAAAAATTGAACAAAGATAAGCTACGATGCATATTTAAGACCTCGAGAGGAGTGGAATGAAGTTTTTGTTTGGTTCTCGGCGAACTGTGGTCAAGAGATCTTCAGAAAGTGGGAAAAAATCAGAGAGTATATAAACTAATTATCACCCTGTCATTTATAAACTTTTAAGACCAATTTTAATCACAGAGAACACTTAACGACCTTAACGTAAGTAATTTAAACTTAAAAATGCTACTTGGAAGTTTCAAATTAAGTTTGAACGGTCGGAAACGACGATTTTTACTTTTCTTTCACTGATTTTTGTCCACTGATGAAGGTTCCATCAATCAAAATTATCACCAACATGTCATTTGAAAACTTTCAAGACCAACTTTGATGACAGAGAACACTTTACTTAAGTCATTTAAACTTACAAATGTTACTGGAAAGTTTTAAAAGAAGCTTGAACGGTCAAAAACGATGATTTTGCAATACTTTTTTTTTTGCTGATTTTTGACCATTTTTTGACCATCAGACCAAAGTGCGGCGTTCAAGCTGATAATAATCCTGCAATGATGATTATCCTCAGAAAGCAATGTTTTCTGGCTTCCTTTCGGGGATAAGGAAACAATTATTCGAGTAAGTAGCAGCGAGAGAAACGCCAAATGCCATAAGTGCGAAGCACAGGCAGTGGGGTAGACGAAGGGATAGGTGCGAGCTATCCAAAAACGGGGGAGGGAGAGGGAGGGTGAAACAGAAGAAGAGGCGTGACAGAGAAACTACAAAGACGCAAAGACAATGAACAGAAAACAATCTACTTTGATAATCATGCCTCTGCAGCATCCAATTTGCATTTTTATGCGTCGGCAATGAGACTCTGGTGTGTAGGTGGTCGCGTTGCACAAGTTGTAAGGGGCGAGATCCTCTCTCTCTCTCTCTCTCCCTCTCTCTCTCTCTCTCTCTCTCTCTCTCTCTTTCTCTCTTTCTCTCTTTCTCTCTATCTCTCTGTCTCTGTCTCTTCTTCTGTCATGAACTTGGAGACTTGGAGCATGAACGCGAACATGATGGCAAAAGGAAGGGGGAGGAGGCAAAAAGGCAAGACAAATGGAATGGGTGCGGGAGGAGGGCGGGGGGGGGGGGGGGGGGGGGTAGGGAGTAGGGGGAGAAGGGAGGGGGAGGGGTAGAAAAGAAGGAGCCGAGAATCATCTCTGAGAATAATCGGCTGGAAGCGGTTTGAATATTCATGGGAAAAGCGGGAGCTACCATTAAAATGAAAGGGATAAAAAACAAAGGCGAGTGACAATGTACCAACAACTGTCTTGCGTCATGAGGATCTTTCCGGTTTCTGCCTTTGCTTCGTCAAAGAGCCCCCCTTTTTTATATGCACACTTCAAGGGTACGTGAAATGAACTATGTTGCTCCTGGGCGCTATGTCGTATGGACGAAATTACTAGGACGAGTTTTTGGGTATATATGCAGAATGCAGAGACAAATGATAGCGAAACCCAGCACAAAGCTTGCGACGGCTAAATTTTTGTCGGGACTCGTCGAAACAACAGCCACCGGTCGCCTACTGTTGACAGCAGGCGACTGTGATGGCGGCGTATGTCACTAAGAATGGGAGATTCCCATCTCAATTCGTCACTTTTTCTATGCTGACATTAAGGAAGATTCTCATAATAAAGACCCACATCCAACTAATGGTGCCGTGACACCTGGTGATACCGGTGTCAAAAGACAGTGGCGTAGCTATAGGCCCGCTGACCCCGCCTGGCGAGAGGGCGCAACGCTTTGGTGGGTGCAAAAATTTTGAGAAGAGAAAGAGAAAGAGCGAAAAGGATGAAAGTAAAGGAAAAGGGGGAAAAAAAGAAATGGAAAATAGGGAAGGAAAAAGAAAAAAAGGAAAGGAAGAGGAAAGGAAAAGGAGAAAATAAAAGAAAAGAGAACAGATTAAGAAAAATAGATGCTAATAGGAAAAGAGGGGAGAAAGCTACATCTCTAGCTTCTGCTAAAGTTTTGGCAAGGGGGGGGGGGTGGCTCACGGAAGCTGTCGATTTTTTCCTTAAAAAAGAGAGGGGCAGCATTCGAATCGGCGGGGGGAGGGGGCGCGAGCTCAGCTAGCTACGCTACTGATTTAAAAATACGTTAGCGGTGACCCGGAAGAGCAGAGGGGACGTTTTGTGAGCCCTGAGCCATGTTAGCGATTAGAAGCTCAGCAAAACGACAGGTCTGCTCGTAAGTCTGTTTTCCCATTTAAAATTCCATTGGCGGTGCCCCGGAAGACCAGAGGGGACGTTTCGTGAGCCCTGAGCCTTGTCAGTGATTAAAAGCTCAGCAAAACGAAAGGTCTGCTCGTAAGACTATTTTTCCATTTAAATATACATTGGCGGTGCCCCAGAAGAGCAGAGGGGACGTTTCGTGAGCCCTGAGCCTTGTCAGCGATTAAAAGCTCACCAAAACAACACGTCTGCTCGTAAGTCTAGTATTCCATTTGAAAATACATTGGCGGTGCCCCGGAAGAGCAGAGGGGACGTTTCGTGAGCCCTGAGCCTTTTCAGCGATTAAAAGCTCACCAAAACAACAGGTCTGCTCGTAAGTCTGTTTTCCCATTTAAAATTCTATTGGCGGTGCCCCGGAAGACCAGAGGGGACGTTTCGTGAGCCCTGAGCCTTGTCAGCGATTAAAAGCTCACCAAAACAACACGTCTGCTCGTAAGTCTAGTATTTCATTTGAAAATACATTGGCGGTGCCCCGGAAGAGCAGAGGGGACGTTTCGTGAGCCCTGAGCCTTTTCAGCGATTAAAAGCTCACCAAAACAACAGGTCTGCTCGTAAGTCTGTTTTCCCATTTAAAATTCTATTGGCGGTGCCCCGGAAGACCAGAGGGGACGTTTCGTGAGCCCTGAGCCTTTTCAGTGATTAAAAGCTAAGCAAAACGAAAGGTCTGCTCGTAAGTCTATTTCCCCATTTAAATATACATTGGCGGTGCCCCAGAAGAGCAGAGGGGACGTTTCGTGAGCCCTGAGCCTTGTCAGCGATTAAAACCTCACCAAAACAACAGGTCTGCTCATAAGTCTATTATCCCATTTGAAAATACATTGGCGGTGCCCCGGAAGAGCAGAGGGGACGTTTCGTGAGCCCTGAGCCTTGTCAGCGATTAAAAGCTCACCAAAACAACAGGTCTGCTCGTAAGTCTATTATCCCATTTGAAAATACATTGGCGGTGCCCCGGAAGAGCAGAGGGGACGTTTCGTAAGCCCTGAGCCATGTCAGCGATTAAAAGCTCACCAAAACAACAGGTCTGCTCGTAAGTCTAGTATTCCATTTGAAAATACATTGGCGGTGCCCCGGAAGAGCAGAGGGGACGCTTCGTGAGCCCTGAGCCATGTCGGCGATTAAAAGCTCACCAAAACAACAGGTCTGCTCGTAAGTCTATTATCCCATTTGAAAATACATTGGCGGTGCCCCGGAAGAGCAGAGGGGACGTTTCGTGAGCCCTGAGCCATGTCAGCGATTAAAAGCTCACCAAAACAACAGGTCTGCTCGTAAGTCTAGTATTCCATTTGAAAATACATTGGCGGTGCCCCGGAAGAGCAGAGGGGACGTTTCGTGAGCCCTGAGCCTTGTCAGCGATTAAAAGCTCACCAAAACAACAGGTCTGCTCGTAAGTCTAGTATTCCATTTGAAAATGTATTGGCGGTGCCCCGGAAGAGCAGAGGGGACGTTTCGTGAGCCCTGAGCCATGTCAGCGATTAAAAGCTCACCAAAACAACAGGTCTGCTCGTAAGTCTAGTATTCCATTTGAAAATACATTGGCGGTGCCTCGGAAGAGCAGAGGGGACGTTTCGTGAGCCCTGAGCCATGTCAGCGATTTAAAAGCTCACCAAAACAACAGGTCTGCTCGTAAGTCTATTATCCCATTTGAAAATACATTGGCGGTGCCTCGGAAGAGCAGAGGGGACGTTTCGTGAGCCCTGAGCCATGTCAGCGATTAAAAGCTCACCAAAACAACAGGTCTGCTCGTAAGTCTTTTATCCCATTCGAAAATACAGTGGAGGTGCCCCGAAGAGCAGAGGGGACGTTTTGTGAGCCCTGAGTCTTGTCAGCGATTAAAAGCTCACCAAAACAACAGGTCTGCTCGTAAGTCTATTATCCCATTTGAAAATACATTGGCGGTGCCTCGGAAGAGCAGAGGGGACGTTTCGTGAGCCCTGAGCCATGTCAGCGATTAAAAGCTCCCCAAAAACAACAGGTCTGCTCGTAAGTCTTTTATCCCATTCGAAAATACATTGGAGGTGCCCCGAAGAGCAGAGGGGACGTTTTGTGAGCCCTGAGTCTTGTCAGCGATTAAAAGCTCACCAAAACAACAGGTCTGCTCGTAAGTCTATTATCCCATTTGGAAATTCATTGGCGGTGCCCTCGTTAGAGCTGGCATTGTTATTTTTGAAGTTTTCTCACCAGAACTCAATAGCATACGCAGAAATTAGTCTCTCTCGCTCTTTCCCCGTTTGAATGCATGTACTAGAAAAGAAAACAGATAGGGGCTGAAGACAGGTTCGAGTCCCTGTGTCTGTCCTTTTTCTACTCACGTGTTCAAATGGGGATAGAGAAAGAAAGACAAATTCTTGTGTACGCTTCTGCCATGCCGTGCCAGAATCGTCTATTTAATCGCTTTAAAATTGTGCAACAGCCCCTCGCACGATAAAGAAACTGACATACATTAAAACAAGCTAGTCTTTCTCTCCTGGATAGTTGTATTCTATATTTATGTTTCCAGATAGCCACTCTGAAACACTTGCCCTTTCGTTGAACCCTTCACTGCACCGTGCTCCTACTTAGGAACAAATACTTTAAAAGTGTATTTAAACATTTAGGAATGGAAATGTGCACGTTAGGTCATACTTCAGTGGTCGCAAACAAGTAGTAAAAATCGACAGTATAAATGGTCCAGTGTTTTCGGACCCAGCTGAACTCCTTGTAGGCGTGCCCCAGGGCTCGCGCCTGGGGCCCTTGCTATTCCTTATTTTTATAAATGACCTCCCAAATTTTGTTAAATTTCCCACTTATTTATTCGCCGATGACACATCGTCCATTTACTGTGGTAGAGATGCAATTCCTCAGCTTAGGGAAATCTACAAAAAAATATGCCACTGGTTCAAAGTGAATGGACTATTCTTAAATGAATCAAAAACCCAGGCTATAAGTTATGCTCTAAAAGACCCTAGTATCCCCTCAGGAACTGTGTTAAATCTAAATGATGTATTGAGCTTAAAAACTGTCTCATCTGCAAAATTCTTAGGCCTATTAATTGATAGCAAACTCAGTTGGTCAGAACATATTGATTGCATTACAGGAGCTATCCAAAAACAGATATGGGCCCTTAGAAACCTTGTAAAAATTGTCTCTCCTAGCATAGCGCTGACTTTCTACCATGCTAGTATTGAATCTCACTTTAGGTACGGGATTGCCCTCTGGGGCAGAAGTTCACAAGCTGAGTCCCTTTTCATCCAACAAAAAAAATTATTCGTGTTCTTTTCTGTAAACCTTACTATTACCACTGCAAAGATCTTTTCATTAAACATGAGCTGCTTACCATCTCTTCACTGTACATCTTAGAGTGCATCAGCTATGCAGTTGGTAATGGCATGTTAACGCCGGATGACCTGGTCCCAAAGCATTCTTATAATAGTCGGCATAATAACATAAAAAATCACAAAATCACTCTAGTAACTTCTGAATCCAACATCAAATTCTCTTCTATTCAACTTTTCAATGCCCTGCCACCCTCAGTCAAAGAACACTTTAGAAATGGGGATTTCTCAACTTTTTTCCGACTACTTCATTCTCTCCTAATTAAACAAGCTTTCTATGATCTAAAAGAATTTATAAATGCTAGCTACAAAATAACAACTGTAAAAATTTAACTGTAACAACTGTGATTTGTTGATTTGTACCACAGTACGTAATTCGTAATGCACTGTATAATGTAACCATGTAATTTGACTTGTACCACAGCTATTAATTAATGGCATCATTGTACAAAAATTGTAAAATAAAATAAAATAAATACTTGGAATAATTAATTTACAGCCTATCATCAATGAAAAATAATGAAACAAACAAATTCACTAGTTTTTTCTATTTCAGCGCCCCATAATGTACGTGCGGAATAAAAATACTTGGTTAAAAAAAAAAAAAAAAAAAAAAAAAATCATATCGTGCAGTGATGGGTTAAATGGAGTTGTCACTGAAATAATTACAATTTTTGATTTGAGATTAAAATCAAACGAGGAAAACAAACCAGAATCAAATCGTCCATGTTGTCAATGATAAGTACAAAAGAGCATAGCCTTTCTTTTTCTCCGGCTTGTTATTGTCGTAGAAGGTTTTACAATACTCAGTTCAGCATATAATCTCTAAAATCAATGGTGAAAGTAAATTCTTGAAACTTGGCTTTCTCTCTCTCTCCATCCATTTGAACGCATTATATTAGAAAATGATAGAAAAATGGACCATCAGCACGTGACTTCAGCCCCTATTTCTGACCTTTTCAAACACACGCGCTCAAAAATTGAAAGAGACAGAGAAAGACGAATTCATGTATCCCACCGTGTCAACCACGAGAAAAGTGCTCTAACTTCGTTCATGATCTTGGCTATTCACAACTTTTCCAGAAAGTTTCATAAAGACGAAATCGAAATGAGAAGTCCGACAGATAAACACGGAAAAGCGAGCGAGCGCTTCCATACGGATATCGGAACAGCTATAGTAACTTTATATCCGCACCTATATAGTACATAAACCTAACCTTACCTCACGTAAGCTCGTATAGAGGTAGGGCAAGATGTTGAAGGAGGGGGGGGGGTTCGTGGTGAGGCATTAAAGCGAGGAAGAGTAGTTTTCGAGGCGCGCACTATTTAAGTTCATTGTTCACTGGCCGACGCATTTAAGCATATATGAGTAACTTGATACGAATTATTATATCCATTGCGGCAAAGTGTGTTGCCAGGTTTGACTTAATAGAAAATGATAAAAAAAAAGTCCTTATGCACGCTTCTTATTGGTTTATTAAACCTTTTCAGAGTAGGGTACGAACCTGTGTTTTTAGATGGCAAAATCGTTCCATTCGCTAGCACAGCCAAAAGCTTAGGGCTTACCCTAGATGCCAAACTTAAATGGCGTGAACATGTCAAAATAAAAAGAAAAAAGTTGAATTTAAAATTGAGCAAAATGTACTGGCTTCTTGGAAGGAGGTCTAAACTTTCATTATATGTTTAACACATTGCTCTTATACAAGCAAGTTTTAACGCCTATATGGAGCTATGGTTGCCAGCTTTGGGGATGCACTACTGTAGAGAATCAAAACAATTCAAAATAAAGTTTTAAGAATTATAACCGCCGCCCCTATGAACTCCAGGAACGAGGATATCCATAGGGACCTGCAAATCGAGACAGTAAAACAGGTGGTCATAAAAACAGCTAAAAGACATGAAGAAAAACTAGTCGAGCATCCTAACCCCACCATTGACGTACTGCTTGATGATGAGAATCTGATCAGGAGATGAAAACGTCGGAAAACGTTTGAATTGTCTTCAGGTCGCTTTCTGAAGGGATAAAATGTAAAAATGTACATTTATTGAATTCGTGTTACTTTTCAACATAAATTAGAACTAAGCATTTGGAAACTGCGTTGCCAACTGTGTTAAGTAATTTAAATTAATAGACAGAATACTGACAAATATTTGCTTCTATTGCGAATAGGTGCAGGGTTGAGTGAGTGCAATGAACACACAAATAAATAAATAAATAAAAAAAAAAAAAAAAAAAAAAAAAAAAAAAAAAAAAAAAAAAAAAAAAAACATCCCGTTCAATTAAGGAATTCAAGTTCTACGCTTAATATTTTAATGAAATTAACAGGAACACCAAAACTTTTACAATTTTAAGAAAATAGACGCCGAGACCTCCTGGATTGCAGCAATAACTTAACGATTAATGAAACCAGTTTTAAGAAAATACGTTTTTAATGTTTCAAACCTTTCCCGCCAAGGTTTTGCCATAAGCAAAGCATGCAACCTATATATTAGATATGAAAATGAAAACAAAAAGCGTACCGTATATATACGGCACGCTTAAAAAACCTTTTCAGTGAACTTTCTTTATATATAGTGAAATCTGGCAACCGTGAATTCTCATCGCTGCGCCCGAGTCCAGCTTTCCGCGTCCTGGCCTAGGTGCATGAGCTATGAGCTTTCAACTTTAGAACGCGAGCTTTTCCTCTATATGCTAGTCGACGTGTATGTGGTATACATGTATCAGAATTACCGCATGTATCGTGTTATACTTGTTTCGCTTGCTTCGACATCCGCCGCTCGGGTAACCCGTGACGTCATTCGCCTTTTCACCGTCAGGTCAGACGTTTGGCCAAAAGCGGATCCAGCTGTTTGTTCCGCTCTCCATCTCGCTTGTTGATGGTTCAGTCAATTTCTTTTTACTGGAAAACTTTCTTTATTTGTATCTCTTCAATTTTCATTCGTTCATTTATTTTTCATATTCAGTTTTGTTCTTACTTTCGTTAAAACCCATTTATGCCCGAAGGGTCGTTAAAACCCTTTACTGCGCGATTTTTTTTTTTCGTTCGAAAATATGATTTTCCAATTGATTTTGACTCAAAATGAAAGGGAAAAATAATGAAAAAATTCCTAGCATTAATTCTTGCGCCTAAGAGAACTACAAAGTACTAAATTTAACATGGGCCAGTATAGGGAGAAAATTCAAGGTCAAACGGTTAAATATGTTTTCTAATGCTCAGATGGCCCCCAATGTGGGGCCTTGCTCTATCAGACTTCGGTGAAAAATCGAAATTTTTCCTCGATTTGTGCCGGAGGGATGACGAAGTGGAAAAACATTATATTTTAACTTTAAGAGTTAAAAATGGAGGAAATATATTTTGTGCCTCAGGGGTGCCATGGCGCAGTTAAGGGTTAACGACCCACTTGTTGTGTTATTTTTGGACCAAATTTCAGTCGATTTGGACCAATTTTGGGAGTTTTTAGCTCGTAAAATGTATCTGCCCCAAAAAAGTTCTGTTTTTTTAATTTTTTTGTGTTTTTAGTTCTCAAACTGTGTTTTTTGAGAAAAGCACACAAAAATGTTAAATACTTCTGGGCATTCGTCAAGTTTGTCATTTTCTGGGCACAATAAAATCAATCAATCAATCAATTAATCACTATCCCTTCCTCCCTCTTTCCGCCTCGCCCCTCCTATTTGAACAAGTATGTTAGAGAATGCAAAGATATATAGGGCTAAAGTCACGTGATGGCTCCCTTTTTCTATCCTTCACTTTGTTCGTGTTGTTAGTTTAAAGTGATTCTTACATGTCTGTATTGAGATTCCGGCCTCAAGAGATAGCGCTACAGTCGTAGCCAGAATATTGTCTTTCTCTCTCTTGGCTCCTTTGAACGCATGTTTTAGAAAATGATGGATATACATTATATGGGCTGTCACGTGACTTCAACCCTGCTGTTTTTGTCCTTTTCTTACGCACACGTTCAAATATGGGCTAAAAGAGAGAAAGTCAATAATATCCTGACTACGGCTATGGATACAGCAAGCGCCACAAGTCACTTATTTAAAATTTGATTTTATAAGCTTATAGTTTTTTTCTGAAATCATTGATCGAAAGGGGCGTTCCTACAGAGGAACAGTGGAGGGAGCAGTGCTATTTTTTACTCAATTTTCTTAGCCAAATTTCAATAATATTGATCCTCGATTGACGGAGAAATCAAGAACTAAAATTTTGACAAAGTTTTGGGCTATGTATAGGGGCATTTTATCATAACGAAAGAACGCCCGTATCTATTTGTGGCCTAATATTTTGCCACCATTTTGGTGCTTGGTTTCTCCGTCAATCAAGCAGTAATATTATTAAAATTTAAATAAACATCAATTGAGCAAAAAGTTACACAGTTTGTGTGGGAGCGCCACCTTTTGATTAATGTCTTCAGAAAAAAAAAAAAACTATGAGCTTTTAAAGTCACATTTAAAAAATGTGATTTGTGGCACTACTTATTGAGCCAGGGTTTTACTTCAGACAAGTCAAGATTTATACCGTGAAATTCCATTTTATTAAATCAAGGGGGCCGCTTTGTGGTCACAAGTTTAACATTAGCCTAACCCTGGTAAAAATGACGACTAAAATGACCAAAACGAATGTACGGCTATTCCGAAAACGACCATATACAGCCGTATAGTTGACCTACTATGTTTATAGTCGTTTTTGGAACAGACGTGTAGTCATTATAATCATCATTTTTACCAGGTCAATCCTCTAATTTTAATTCATCTAATGATGACTATTTAATTTATTTCTCCAGTGCAGTGTAAGAGCGCGCGTAAACAAAATAACACTTTTAGACTGTTACACGGTATAAATTCTGAAAACAGTCATCCATTTCAGTGGCGTAGCGTACGCAATTTGGCAACGTTATATTGTTTCTATTTAAACCCATAAAAAAGATCAAACTGTTGGGCGTTCAGTGAACACCTTCGAATTCGACCTTTTACATGGGTTTAAATGGAAACTATAGAATGTTGCCAAATTGCTCGCTACGCCACTGATCCATTCATTATCGTCCCTCTACACGGAAAAAAAAGATTAGTGAAATTAACCATACGATAGCTGATTTTGGCACCTGCTAGATGTTATGGTAAACTTGACCAGAAGTATGGTACATTTACCGATACTTTGAGTAAATTCGACATGCAATCAGGTAACATCACCTAGTACCTAGTCAAAAAATAGTATACTTTTGGTTAACATTGCCATAACATCTAGCAGGTGCCAAAATCAGCTATCGTATGGTTAATTCCACCGTAGTTTTTTTTCCGTGTAATACGATTAAACATCTGAAGCGTGTACTCCAAACCCAGTTTTTCGCAGAGCCAGAAATTTCTGCTACCCGGCCAGCATCGTCGCTTTGCTTTCAACATCAATTCATTTAATTATTATAATTTACTTTTCTTCCAAGCAACCTATTCTGTGGCAATTTAAAAGTTCAATTAATCTATTTAAAGGTCTCATTGTGGAAAAGTTTATAGAAATTTTTAGTGTTCTTGCTATGAATTAAAGCTTGCCGGCACTTCCATTTATCGTTGTTATTACTCTATATGACGGCCGCTCTCTGATCTGCAATAATTTCTGGCTATAGACGGGCTCACTTCCGGTTGACTTACAATAAAAAAAATCAAGCTTTCAAAAACTTTCCGTTTTTCACTTTATTTTTCCTTTCCTTTTTTTTTCCTTTTCTTTTTTTCTAGGTAAGAGCGTGTATTGGCGCCGACCCATTCTGCGTTCTGCCATCGCTTTGTGGTCTTAGATCAATCAAAAAGTGGCCGCAAATCAGAAAATGAATATTTCACGAATTTATCATTTATAAACTTCCAAGGCCGCAATTTCAACAACAGAAAACACTTTAAACACGTGCTTTAAACTGAGAAATTGTCGTCAGAATGTTGTAAGTAAAGCTTTAAATAGGTCAAAAACGATGATTTTGGATGACTCTCTTTCACTGATTTTTGGCAACTTTCTTTCGATCTCAGACCACAGTGTATCGCCCCCCCCCCGCTTGGAATTTCATTGTGAAATTCCTCTGCCACCCCTCCCCTTTCATGCTGCTTGGAGGATTTCACAGTTTACTATCGCATAAAACTTAGAGCGGGTAAGGGGGTTCTTGCTAACTTTTGCTACTTGCAAATAAACAGATCCAATCTGATGTAAAGACCAGCGGAAATCACAAAAATCACACTAAGGAAGTCTAAAATTCAGTAATAAACTCTCGTAACTGCTATAACAGGCAAGATGGAAATGGCGGTTCGACGCAGGTATCATGGGAGATTCCTGTCTATTATATATTTTTCTCTACGGAAACACAGAGATATGTCTCAATTCAGATAGGAATCTCCCAATGATACCTGCGTCTCTCTGCCATTAAGTCCGATTCTGAGAGTGAATTTCGTGCTTTTTTAGTGTACTCATCGTCATTTTTACAGGTTTTTGTGCAAGAATAAACTCTTCAATCCCCTGTAGCAAAAGTTTGCAAGAGCTCCATTAGGTCTTAAACAAAAACAGGTTACAAAGATGTAGCAATGGATGTAGGCTATGAGAAACCTTTAAAACTCTGAGCCTATTTTTTTGTTCTTGTTTTGCTTTTTTTGGTTTTTGGTTTTTGTTGCAGTCGCTCCTATATACGCCTCCTCCAAGGCTTTTTCCTACTTCTCTCTCTTTCAACTATGCTCCGTTTTTTTTTCACGAGTCCATCGCTTGTCAGCCTCGGTCAGAAATTAATTTGTCACGCAAAGCATAAATTAAGGAGTGGAAATATTCATACCCCACTAACCATTTTAATCGAAACCAACCAAAGGAATCGTTACCAACGGAAAAAAACATTTCGGTAATTACGTTGATCTCCAATCTTGCACTTTGAAGAAACTCGAAAAGAGGACGTGGTACAGAATATATGGTATACAAAACGGTTTACAAAACGGAATGCAGTGATAGTCCGAGGGTTCAAAAGTGTGGGGGGGGTGGAAAAATGTTATGACATTTGTATTTCTTCCCACCTTTCTTGAACCCTGATGAAAGTAAGGAGCTTCTCTGGTGTTACTACCTTTGTTTGAGCCCTTTACCAAAAAAAAGGAGAGGAGTGCTTGACTCTTGAGCCCCCGAAGCAGCCCTCCTACAGACAGCCACTGACGGAATGCTAAATTAACAAAAGGTGGTATTGTTAAACTAGATAAAAATAAATAAAAAAAAAAATAAAAAAAAATAAATGATTAATTTAACTATACTTTTGAATAATTGTTTTCTGTTTTTTTTTTTTTTTTTTTTTTTTTTTTTGTTTTTTGTTTTTTTTTTTTTGTTTTTGTTTATTTTTAACTTAAATTATTATTAGTTTTGAACTTTCGTTCTGTTTCACGTTAGTTTGTTTATTTTGTCCCATCCACTCAAGCTATGCTTTTGGGTGGTGCACAATGTTGTTTTTTCACTTATTTTTGTAAATTTTTTGGATAGTAAATTGAATGGAATTGAAATTGACGTTAATGATAGAACCGATAGTTGAAAAAACAAATACGTTTATGAAATTCGCAACATTTCTGTTGATTTGTTGGGACCATTTTAACAGGTCGAATTTCCTGACAACAGAGTGCTTTACTCCCCCGCGCCGTATACGCTCTTTCATCATAATCATGATGTATCGGTAGATAATGAAAATTAATTTTAACATCAAAAAAATATCAGTCCATTTACCCGAATCGAAAAAGTTCAATTCCAATGCGGGGTGTGTTCCTCTTGCACTTAAAGTAAAGAAAAATCTTACCTCAGGTCTAAGGTCCTCGTGGAGACCAATTGAGTGTGCAGGAAAAGGGAGTTTGGTGTGTGATGATGAAAATGGGGTGCGGCAATTTAATCGACTGTATAGTGACTCAAAATTGCACTTACCCATTTAAAAATGCCATCTTGAAAGATACGGTGAAAACATCTTTGGAAACACTGCACACTCGAAATAAGATGAAGGGTTGTCGGGGGGAAACGGGTGGTTGGGGGGAGGGGGGTTAAAACTGCAGATCGGAACTTCCACTCGTCGGAAACGTCGGAGGATGCGATTGAACGCGAAACTGACGGCCAGCGACAGCGAATAGAGGGGGAGGGGGGTGGAGATGTGAATCAGTCGGGAAATAAAAAGGATTTTATAATTTAGGATCTGCGAACGAAAAAGTGGCTAGAACTGAAACAACTTTTTTTTTTCTTAAAAACCTCACTTAGCAATCCTCGAGAAACAGGGCGGCCTTCACAGAGTTCACAGGGCGGCAAATGCAGCAAATAGCTAGGCGAAATTGACCGAACTGTACGAGTATACAAACAAAACAACGCAATAAAATCCCGCAATCAACGAGATAAGTGACACAACTTCAGAGTATGGGTCCACCCGCGGGAAGTGATAACTGCAAGTCAGGGTTGTCGAAGGGTCGGATAAATTTGTCGAATCTCCCGCTTAAAAAAAAAAAAACTTGACGGTTTGCGATGTACGGGCGACAGAAACTCCCGCGGAACAGAAGAGCTGAACGTTATACTATAATACAGCGAGCGGGCGGATACCGCGGAGACATACAGCGAATGTGACTCTCGAGTCGGTCGCGGGGGTGAAGTGGTGGAGAATGTTCTCTGGTAAGAAATTCCGGTCGACTGAAGCTGCGCGTTATTGGCAACCCACATGCGATGACCACCGCAGCGTTCTCTGTAACGGGAGCGCCATCTACCGGAGGTCATAATGTACTACGATGCGAACTCTTCAAAAGGGGTCGTCGGATACAGTCAGTGCCTTAACCTCTTTGTGAGCCTCCTCCCCTTGTGGTGAGGGGGGGGAGTTGAGGTCAGAGTCGATCCCAGACTAGTTCTCTTTCCGTAAAACTCTATAATTTATTTTGCCTAAATGTTAGGACTTCATGACAGTCAAGGTTCATTCCAGGTCAGAGTTGGGCGAATGGGGGTGGTAATCGATTACACGATTACCGAGTTATCGTAATCGCAGTTTTTTTCGGAGGGTGATTTTATGGTAATCAGGGCTGATTTTTTTACAAGCCACCCAACATATTAGTTGCAGAAGAATTGGATCCAGTCGAAAAGACCCTAAAGTTTATTATTTATATGAGAGGAATACATTCAATGGGTTTGTTGCAAACTTTTGCTACAACGATTAAGAGAGATTAATCTATTGTAAAATCGCCTGAAAAGTCCATTGGTGGCATCAGAAAGTCATAAAATTTAATCATAAACTCACAAGAGGTGTTTAATGAAATCCAAGATGACGGATGAATATCGAGCAATTGGTATGCATGCACCACGAATATCCAAGGATAGCCAACCTCACAATATCAACCACAACCAATCACAACGTAAACAAACACATAACCTCTACCTGCAGAGAGGTTGTCAAAGTTGAGCATCCTTGGATGTTCATGGTGCATGCTTACAAATTGCCCGATATTTCTCAGCCATCTTGGATTTTTACTAAACGAGTCTTGTGAGTTTATTATTACATTTTATGACTTTCTGATGACACCAATGGAATTTTCAGGCGATTTTACAATAGGTTAAACTAAACACTCTTAATCGTAGTAGAAAAAGTTTGCAACAGACCCATTACCGCATCAAAAGGTTTGACAATTACCGATTACCCAGTAATAGTGTAACCGATTACACTCCAATTTGCCCAATTTTGTTCCAGATTAACTATCCCGCCTACCGTATATTTGAATATTCCTTTTTTTCATTCTCAAACTTTCTCAAACAAGCATGTTTAAGCAATAAAAAAAGGTTAATATGTCAGACGATTACATCACTCTTTTTTTTCGTTGAAGGGTTAAAACTTTCAAGGTTGAAAACGAAAAACTTTGTTTTAAAATGTGACGGGTGGCACTGTCCCACTGGAACACTTAACCCCTGGAATGACCCCCAAGAAACTGATTCAGTCAACCCAAAGATATACTGTATACCATACAGAAACGCAAATGTGGCATACTTAGGGCGGGGAAAATGGGTCTGAGTTGGGGCACTGTACAATGGTACATCATGCGCCTGCAAGAAAGGGAGAATACCACCTGTTGATGGCTCCACAACGCAAAGTAAATGTATATATGTTGTAGACGAATCCCGAATTCTGGACACATCGCGAAGTGTCAAGACACTTCGCGATGTGTCCAACGCCGTTTTGACAAATCCCGAAATGAAGAAAAAATTTGCGATTAGTCTGGACAAATCGCGCATTGTCTAGACACATCGCGATGTGTCCAAAACAGTTTTGACAAAACCCGAAATGAAGAAAAAACAGACGATTTGTCTAGACAGTCCGCGATCTGTCCGACACCCGTTGCCACCTATCTTCGATTCTCCCTACTCGACTTCGGAATTTGTTTGCACTAGAGCTCAGTAACTAGTAAAGCATTCTGAAATTGGTCAGGCAACAATGAAGACGCCGCACAGTGTGTAATTTTGGCAATCTAGCGCCCGAAAACCTCCAAAAAGTATATTGGCAGATCATTGAAAGAATATCTGAGATTGACAAATTAGAAGTACAAGGAGCAAAAAAATAGCATCATATATAGACCATAAATCACCTTTTAAAGGGTAGGGGAGTCCTCAAATTCATCAAATTTAGTGAACACGAATCATACATCAGCCGGCGAATCTCAGAAACACAAGGGGAAAAAAACAAGTAAACATCATTAGATTCAGATGAGAATTTCGCATGATGTACTCAAAAATACTCGATTTTCCTTTGTATTAAAAGAAAGCTGAGAGTCTCTACTTTCTTTATCTGGAAAGACATCCTGCGAGTTTTTGCGATTTTAAAAGTTGCGAGCATAAACGTGAACGTCATATTCGATCGGTTTTTTCTGCAAATCTGAGAAATGTAAAATAAACCGAAAACATGGATAGATTATGAGATCACTTTTACGCTCGCAACTTTGAAAATCGCAAAAATTCGCAGGATGTCTTCCCAGGTAATGAAAGCAGAGACTCTCAGCTTTCTTTTAATTTAAAGGAAAATCGAGTTTTTTTGAGTACATCATGCGAAATTCTCATCTGAATCTAATGATGTTTACTTGTTTTTTAATAGTGCGTTTTTGAGAAGCACAGAACTAACAGATCAACTTTGCCTTCTATTTATGCTCGCAACTTCTAAAATCGCAAAAATTCGCAGGATGTCTTTCCAGATAAAGAAAGTAGAGACTCTCAGCTTTCTTTTAATACAAAGGAAAATTGAGTATTTTTGAGTACATCATGCGAAAATTTCATTTGAATCTATGTATGTTTATTGTTTTTTTCCCCTCGTGTTTCTGAAATTCGCCGGCTGATGTATGATTCGTGCTCACTAAATTTGATGAATTTGAGGACTCCCCTACCCTTTAAAAGGTGATTTATGGTCTATATATGATGCTATTTTTTTGCTCCTTGTACTTCTAATTTGTCAATCTCAGATATTCTTTCAATGATCTGCCAATATACTTTTTGGAGGTTTTCGGGCGCTAGATTGCCAAAATTACAAACTGTGCGCCGTCCATTCATGAGATGTGCATAGATAAAGTCACCTCCCCTCTTGGAACAGCTCTGAATGTCGGATAATTCGTTGATACTTTGATTTGCAAACCAGCGTCGCCTAGCCTACCTAATAATTTTTATTATTGTAAGTATTATGCATTACGAAATGTCAAATTACGATTTGTCTAGATAGATCGTATTTTTTTTTTCTTCATTACGGGATTTTTCAAAACAGGTGTTGGACAGATCGCGAATTGTTTAGACAGATCGGGATTTGTCTAGACAAATTTTCCTTTTTTCTTCATTTCGGGATATGTCAAAACAGTTTTGGACACATCGCGATGTGTCTAGACAATTCGCGATCTGTCCAGATTTTGGCATTTTGTCTACAACATATATATCCATATGTGTGTCGTGAAGATATCAGGTTGCATCTGCCCCCGAAAAAGAAGGCAATTTCTCTGAAACATTTGCGTAAGTGTGTAGTATAATATCTTTGAGCCAACCTTTCAGTGGCGTATCGGAGGGCCCCTCACTACTTTTTCAAAGTCTCCCTGTATGTATATGGATGTATTTATGTATGTATGCATATGTATATCATATTGTTAGAATACAAATGATTCCATAGTGATTGAGATAGAAGACAAACTGCCAAAACAATGTTGAACTCATTTTGCAATTTTGAATGCATTTTTTTCACGGTTCAACTTCAATACAATGACAACTGAATGCTCCGTCGCGTCGATCGCGAATTCTAACATAAGTGCGTGACAAACTTAAAATTAGAAGATGAAACGTGTTGCGTTTGCATTTGGTTTAAAAAATCCCTTTTTCATAGCATTTTTAATCTGAATAGGTTGGCGAGGAGGGGGGGGGGGGTTGTACGACCCTAATCTATAGTCATAAATATAAGTAAACCAGAAAAAAAGAAAAACATACAAAAATCAATCTCTGATGAATTGGCAGGTTTTTTGTGTTTCTCCAACAATTTCAATTTGTGTTAGCGCGAGAACCTTGAATCTAGTTTTTAAATCATCGATAACTGGGGTTATAGTTATATTAATGGTTATTTGCCAAAGAGATCCAAAATTCGATGTCAACTGTGGCTCCGGTTCCGAGTCCCTCCACCTCAGCCCTCAGCTGACACTCTAACAAGCTGCTCGATCAAGTTGGAACTCGAGTTAGTTCAACCGATGAGCGACAATTAACTTCAAGTGAAGCTTGAGCCCAATACCGTCTCTACTCATACCAAGTTGCTTTTTTGAGGTTGGGGTCGTCGTGGTATGGATTCTACACATACTCTTATGGCAGTTGAGAGTAAAACTGTAATAATGGAAATTGAACCCAACTTTCCAGTTATTAAACCTTTTCCAACGACGTGAAAAGTTTGTTGGAGTTCAATGAGACAGATCAAAATCCTCAGGGAAGTAATTTAATTAGGAAAAATTGAATATAATGACTATCTCCAGGTGGGAGGGGTGGAGAGAGTCGTTACACCTCCACCACCCGTCCCGCCTGGAGGCAGTCATTAAATTCAATTTTTCTTGGTTTGGAGTAGAATTCATGAACTTTTTTTGATATGGTAGCGCTCAAGGATCACTTCCAGAACGGTTTTAAGAGGTTTCTGCGCCGAAAATCAGGTTTAAACTAAGCAATTGGTTGTTCTCCACTTCACTCCCATAAGAGTGCGTGTAAATTTTATACCAAGACGAACCTGACCTCTCGGGTTTCCAAAAAGAGCAGCCTGGTATGAGTAGAGACGGTATTGTTGAGCCACTCTAGAAATTGACTTGAGGGTCAACGATGGCGTTTGGTGAGCAAAAAGTGAGCTGGTTCAAGTCAAGTCCGACTTTTCGCCAACTTGATTGGGCCCCAGACGGCAGACGCACGTTACTCGAACTTCTGTGGTACTTATACATATACACAAGCAGAGCGCCTACAAATTGAAGGGAATACCAAAAGCAAGACACTCGCGTCTCCGCAATTACCGAACACTCGCTTTTCAGGCGGTGGGTAACGTAGTTTTTTTTTTTTAGAGCATGAGTGTCATGCTCTATTGAAATCGTTTCTACAAGGTCAATAATGCTTTTCTTATAGGAACGGCATGGTTCGGGGGTCCGCTCGGGGGATCGCTTGGTTTCAGTATCGAGAACGGGTCCTCGAGGACCGATTGACCCATGTGATTCCGCCAATCCGGTGTCCTCCCAATTTGTCGCTTTTTCTTTGTGGCGGGAGTTTTTGGCCAAGATTGAGGTTAAGCATTTTTGGGAATGTAATTACGTTACAAATTTTGGATCAGACTTCAACGAAATCTTCTGTATGAGATTTTGGGGGTTTTATATCAGAGGATTGTGTCCATGTTTCGTGTATTCTGCGTTTTAAAATGCATTTAGATGATTTCAAATTTCCAATCCTGTTATTGTTGATGTTTCGGTCCGCTAAAAGAGTTCGTTTGGGGAACGCGATCGGCGTTGCGTTTTAAGGTGAATCCTCAGCGACCTGTAGTAAGATTCTCATCCGCTAGATAACGTCACTGTTCCGCGGTCCAGAAACCATGCTTTTTCCGCCTTTAATCGTTAATTGCGAGAGCTAGAGTTAACTTTTCGAAAATGTAAGAACGTTGCGTTCTAGATCAAATCCAAAGGGAAAAATTTTAAGACCATTCCGAGCCATGGACGAAGATATAACTAAGGACTGCCGACTCCCTATCTCCGCCCGTGTTAAAACCTGTTAGCGGGTTTTCGAGCGCGACCGCAGCGCTCCAAGCAGCAATAAGGGTCAACTAAAAGCGAACCGCTGCAGCGGTGGCCGCTCCGGCCCCCTTTTCCCCCATGCCTTCCCGCAAATGTATACCGTGTAGGTAATTTGAATCGCGATTGAACGAAGGGAACAAATGATCAGCGAATTAAAAGGAAGCAAAATCCGCTAAAAAGCAAACGTCTGGAGTATTTCTTGAAAGATTCCTGAATTGTCGAAAATGATTAATCAAGGACTGAAATACTATACATCACAGTTAACCTCAAAACGGAATCAAACAAGAAAGAGTACATAGACATTTGTTTTATTAGTAGAGATCAGGCGACTCTTTTAATTTGCTGATGATTTCTGTTACCTTGTCCAAAGTTGATTCTGAATTTCCCTTGCTTTCGATCTTCCATTGAGATACTGAGTTATCTGATCCTCTTGGGTCGCCGAGAACAGTTGACAGCCATGCCATAACAGACCAACTCCAACAACGGTTTTAGCAGTAGCACAGCATGTGAGCATGGACACATCGCCAGGATCGCTCACTTGAAAGAGTAGTTCAGCTGACCGCTGCTTGGAGCGCTGGGGTCGAGAGCAAAATAGGACTAACAACAGTCGGCAGTCCTTAGTTATATCTTCGTCCATGGTTTTGCGACGACCTCCCGCCCCCTTTGCCCCCCCCACGAACTACTGCACCTATGCCTACAACAGTTGCTTGCCGCGTTGTGCAGATTGCATGAATGATGTGTGTCCATCTACTTCATCCCAATTTCACAGCCATCACGGATGCCACGCCCGCCACGGGTCTTCTACCTGGTTTTATGCGACATCGGTCATCGTGGCCCAGTGTTACATGGTAATCAGCGGCGGATTCGGGAAAGGCACGCCCCCCCCAACTCACGGTAGCCTTTCCCTTTTTTTCAACAGAAAAAATCCCATAAATTCCTCTCTGCAAATTTGAAAATTCATAGGCGTGAAGCCCCCCCCCCCTAAAAGAATTTTCTGGATCCGCCATTGGTAGTAATTTTTGCGGCACACTACGCCGGATTCCCGTGCGCTTTCCACACTTCCCTTTTCTCCCTTATCTGTCAATGGGCGCTCCCCGAGGGGCGGCGGGGCGCCCCCCCCCTAATTCAGAAAAATCAAAACTTTACAATAAAAAAGAATCGGAACATTCGAAGATCAAATAATAACGAAAGGAGTAAGAGTTAACAAACTTTATTCTTATTTTACTTTACAATTTTAATGGGGGGCGTAATTTGGGGGGGACAGGGTGGGAAGTACCCCCCCCCAAGCAGTGGTCCCAAACCCCCCCTTGCCACTATGCAGCTCGCCCCCCAGTTTCAGGATTCCTCCCCCCCCCAGATCTAGACCTCCCCCTGATTTTACCCCACCCCCTCCTGATTCAGACGACATCATCCTTCCCACCCGTCATCTCCCTCGCCGAAAGAAGTTTTAAAATCTACTAGTATGAACGTGTCTACATTGGCAACTACCGTTGGCAACGAGAATTTTGCGAACTTCCTTGAAAATTCAGAATCCTCTGGTCGATAATTACATGATTAGAGAATGTATAGGCAAGAGTTTGGTTTTGTTAATTTAAATAGGTTAACTCTTAGAATTCATCAGGACAATAAAAATAAAGAAGGAATAGTTGTACTTAGCTTTTTACTATTTCTATCATCTGATGCTGTCACTTTATTCATAATATCAAACACTTCAAAAATAGAATTACTTTTGATACAACTACATGCTACAAACTTACAATTTCTACCATTTTGGGAAAGGGTAATTGATTTATTTTCTATTTTTGGGGGGAAGTGGGGGATGGGGGGTTCTCTAGACTTGCCCGTCTCTAAGTGAAGTCCCCCAGACCTTCCATTGACATTAAAAAAGTTGCCCCTCCGGGCAATTGTTTTGCGGGTGCCCATGTCTTTGTCCATGGTCTCTGAACCAGAAATTGAACGTTCTTCCGGTCTGTGGTTGCCTTCTTTTCTCATAAGTTTAGACACGGCCACCCTGTAAACCCCCCAACAAGTTAAAAGTCCGCAATCCGCACCCTCGACCCGCAGCCACTATCAAAAGTAAATTGCCGGTTGACTTGCAGGTACTCTCCTCCTCCTCCCCCAACTTAGATTAGACACAAATATAAAATTAAAAAAAAAAAAAAAAAAAAAAAAAAAAAAAAAAATGAAAATAGAATGTATGCCCCAGCAAAGGGCCCCCTCCACAGTTTTCCAAGAGAGGGAGCGACCCCCTTGCCAGCGTAACTCCGAAAAAATAATTCCAACTGGGGTCCAAGTAACTCAAGTAAGGTCTCAAAATGAAATCAGATGGATCCAAAATTTTAACGGCGAGTACCGGTAAGCTTACTCTTTTGATCGGTCCAAACCGGATTGCGATACATCGATTTACTCTCGAGATATCGATTTTTCAAAGGCGCGCGGTATAGGGTCAGAAATCTAAGATTTTCTAAAATCCGCGAATTTCGACTCTCATGGACCCAGCATGCGCCGTGAGAAGTCATATGTGAGTTTTTTGAGTTCACATGAAGTTCATTAAGGGGCCCCGACAAATGTCGGACCGATAAAGTCTATATCGGGGGGGGGGGCGTGGCCCCAACTCCAGCGTAAGTCTCACGTACAATGTCTCACTGCGGCCGCGGGAGGTCCCATAAGATCCGTTTAAAACTTGGATGGATCTGAAATTTTTTTTAAGAATTATCTAAAAGCTGAAGCTACCGCCCAATCCAAACTGCAGTGCGCAATCCATCGATTCGTTCTCGAGATATCGATTTTTCAAAGGCGCGCGGTCTTGTCAGATCGACCTTAGAGGGGCGCTGGAGGCTGGAAAAAGGCGAATTTCGTCTCTCACGAACCAGTCGTGTGCCGTATTATATCGGTTCCGCTTTTTTTTGGGTCCCAATGATGTCCCGAGAGGGCCCAATGCAGTTTAGAGCCAAAAAATATCATCTTAGGGGGGAACTACTCCCCGTTTCAGCGTAACTCTGACAAGAAATGTCTAACTGCGGCCGCGAGAGGCCTGTAAGGTCATTTAAAAAAACTCGGATGGATCTGAAATTTTCGAGGTTGTCAGTCACAAGCAAGCGCTTTCGATCGGTGCAAACCGAATTGCAATACATCGATTCACTATCGAGATATCGATTTTTCAAAGGCGCACGGTCTTGTCAGATCGAACATTGAAATAAGCTGTGGATACTCTGTATCCGCGAATTTCGTCTCTCATGGACCGTTTAAGCTCCCTTAAAAATCGAATGAGCTTTTTTCAAGTTCATATTACGTTCCTTAAGGGCCTTGATGAGTGTCGGATGACATTTGATCAATATTAACATTCATTTTTTAATCTGAGACAAAAAGAGCTGAAACCATAAAGACGAAGAATTTCCATCGTGATGACTTTGGTTCAAGCTAGGAAAATTCTATAGAAGTCCCAAATAACTAGACTAGACTTTCCGGCTTGCTAGGATTGGTATTAAGAATTTCCTTCCTGATGACTTTGGTTCAGGCGAGAGAAATCTAAAAAAGTCCCAAATAACTAAACTAGACTTTGCGGCTTGCTAGGATTGGTATTGCGTCATCCGATTTTAAAGGAACTATCACTATCGAAATCGATTTTCAAAACCACAGTATTCACCTCGCCTCGTGAACAACTGTTTCAACACGCTATAAGTAAATTTTCATTCCCACTTTGACCTATCAAGTTATTTTTACAGCGATCACTGTTATACAAACACAAATGCAGCGTTGCGATTGAATTTGTCGCAGTTTTGTACTATCAATATGGAACTCCACACTTACAATGATTTACGGCCGACACTCATGCTCTCTTTGCTAACACTGTTCCAGTGTTGCAAGTTCCAACTTGTTTTTTTTTTTATTTTTTTTTTTTTGCTCGACCCTAATGAGAGCGAATTGGTTTCTGTCTGGTTTTTGATTTGCGCTGTTGCCTAACTTGGGACAAAGTAGTGTAGTTTCAGGTTATGCCTGCTAGTGCTTCCAGCAGGCAGTCCGAAGTTAGACCACTGTCCCAAGTTACCCCGTTTTACTAGGGAAAGAACAAAGACGAGTCAATAATAGAAAAGGAATATGGAAATTAAGTATGTATAATTAAATTTTCAATCAAGAGCGTAAAAAAGAAGAAAAACATCATTTCTCAACATTTAAGTACATACAATAACAAATTATATTACTTCTTACTTATATCACATTTCAAAGTTTAATAAACTGCTTGACCACTAAACAAATGAGTACAATAATAAAATAGTACTTTTAAAGGTACACTCAAGAGTGAGAATGGTTTGTACGAGCAAATGGGGGAAAAGTAGAAGGTAAGAAGGCAGATAAAAAGTGAAATAAGTAAAAAAGTCAGAAATCGTAAAACTGGTCCACTAACTACTCAAAGTGCAGATAGAATAAGTTTTAAAATAAGTGGGGCAGGAAGTAAAATAAGGAAGATTTCAATTAAAATTAATGGACAGATTTTCAAAATGAAAACATGGTTTTCCCTAAAACAAATTAAACAGCAATAGAGTTTTAAGATCCTAAGATTGCCAAAGTTGCTGAATTTAAGAGCAAAAGTACTCAAGTTTATTTTCCCAAAATAAAAGAGACATAATTTACCTTTAGAAGTGAGCCCTTTTAATTTACATTATTAGTCTATGTTCAGTCGACGAATTCAATTATGTCTGCCACCTCTTTCGATTTTACTTAAGTTATGCAACCTGCGATACTCATTACAATGAATTTAAGCATAGAAGGTAGCTTACCTGAGCCAAAATAAGGAGTCAACGAACATTTTTGAATTCACCGTTTGTACCTTTTAATTTCACTCATGATTAAGGAGGTTCCCAAAACAAGGCCTAAATGATTAAAATGCAGTTTCTCAGATCAAACGCAAGTGATTATATTCAGCGGTAATTTTATTTAGAATGACCCGGAAGCATTGCTCATTGGCGGCTCGTGCAATGTGGCAACAATGGATAACATCCTTTTAAACTAATGAAAAACTATCGGAGGTATCGTTACTTTTGCATATGTTTAAATGACAAATAATCATGGTCGCTAAATTGCACGATCCACCTCTGTCATTGAGAAGTATCCAGGACAGTTATCATCTATACTCTCTAATGCTCAACTATGAAAATAACTCGGCTAAAAAGAAACAAGATAGAAAACGAACCAGCGACAACTTGACATCAAACAAACAAGATTATAGGAAAATGCTGGACAACACGCAGAATAAATTTTGATGAGGACGTTTAGGTTCAAATTGCAGCCGTTTTCAAAAAAATGGCTGCTCAAAATTTTTGAAAATGGCTACAATTTGAACTAAAATGTCCTCACCAAAGTTTTTTTTCGAGTGTTTTCCAGCATTTGCCCTTACACTTGTTTCTTTGGTGTCAACTCGTCAAAGGTTTATATTTATTCATAGAACATTCCTCTGCTATCAAGGCCTCTGCGAAGTTAGAACGCATTTTATGTTTCTTGCATGGATGTACAATGTGTTGTTCTGATTGATTCATAGTTAGTGACTTAGGGTGATTCCAAGCGAAACTTTTCCAAATTTATTTATTTATTTAATTTTGTACATAAGAGCCATTAGCTTTTCAATCCGATGAACAGCGCCACTAGCCACTTTTGGGAAAAGTCGTGTCTTTGGCATTTTAAATTGAAAATATATAAAGAAAAAACGCAAAATCCAAGAATGCCAGCACTCAGCACCTGCGAAATTTTTGTAAGGATTTTTTGAGCCCAAAACGACCAAAATCGGTTGAGAATTATATCCATACATTACGAAATTCATTTCGCCATAAGTTTAGTGACTGCAGGGCTTTAGGCAGATAGACATATAGTGATAAATGTGTCTATCTGCCTCACTCGCACTCATTGAGGCTTATGGGAATGAATTTTCATACTTCATAATTTCCGGCTTTCAGTTTGAGTATTTCAGCTTGAAACTTTCAGGGTATATCTTCCTGAAGTTTGCTCGCAAGTGCAGACGTTCCTTTGTATTTTTAGCGTGAATTCATACAGTTTAGCCAAAAACTGTTGACTTTCTGAGCAGCGCGACGTGGTGTCCAAAATTCAAAGTATGACCCGTAATCATCTTAATTGCATTTTACATTAATTTAGCAAACAAAAGACATTATTTAAAGTGAGAAAATTTTAGGCCTCTAACATCAAAGAAGATAGTGTATTACCTATTCACAAGTATTAGGTACCTACACATCTTTCACCAGCTAGTCTAGATAGTATTAGAAGTTTTTGTCTGACAAAATTGTTCAAAACTCCCTCAAAACAAAACGGAAACAAAAAAATAGTTTAATATGAGTAAAAATTGAGCACATTTTTGAGTTTTTTTTTGCGGGTCAATTTTGTTGGAATCATTTTAGGGGCGTCGCATGCAGTATGGCAACGTTGCGTTCTATCCATTTAAACACACGGAAAAGGCCAAATTATTTTAGGTGCACCGTACACTCCCTCGAATCAATATTTTGCTTGGATTAAAATGAACTTATTGCAATGCTGCCATAATGCACGCTACACCGCTGAATCATTTTCTAATCCATATTGATCATTAAGCCAATCGAATGAAAGGAAATGACTGAAATTGCCACAGTAAAGTTAGGATTAATCAAGTCAAAAAACTTAAAGTTATATACAATTTTCCTACTTTTTTTCATACTTTTCTTCCCTGCTTAGTAACAAAAACAATAAACTTTTCACCCAAGTAGGTACCAACAAAGGTAGGTACTATGACCAGCAAAAGAACGTATGATCGTAGAAATTTTCATCGTACATATAATCTCTCTGCTAATTTCATAGAATTTTGCGATCTTCGGGCATCTTAGAGTTCAAGAGGATTACCACTTGAAAGCATGCCTAAATAAAATCTAAAACTCTATGGAAAATAATAGAGAAATTGATTAAGAACAATTTCGATGAGAAGACTTTCTTTTGCTAACCAAGGTACTTACATTAAAAATTAGAAAGTTAAAAAATTAAAATTCTGAAAGAAGAGCACAAAAATATATACAACAACATAGTTTTAATAAAATAAATTCTCAATAAGTTAATGATTTGTAGATATGTTACAGATGTTTTAATATAGTCTTGTATGATTAAGAATCAGCTGTTCTCCTCCGAAACCCAGCAAGTACAAACACCTACACATAACGGGCACAACTTTACAGACTAATCGAATGACAGATAAAATATATTTAATTCAGACGAAATTACAAACTCAAGAGGTCGTTTCAGAAGAACAGGTGTGCCTACACCGATAATATTTGGAATTTTTCACCTTTATTTCTCATGGCTTTTCATTGAGGATCGCTTTAAAATCAAAATTTGAAACTCGGGGGCGAATTTTGTTTTGATTTAAAGGAATGAAAATTGAAAATTTGCCTTCACTGAAAAAAAGCAATTGTTAAAGCAACAATTCAAAATTTGCTGGTTTAACAAAAATTGAAAGTTGCTAAATCAACTAGCGTTTTCTGTTAAGTTAACAATTTATTTGTTGAGTTTACAAAAATAGTTGTTAAATCAACCGCATAATGGTGTTCTTTAAACAAAATTGACATTGTCAATTTAGCGATTTTAAATATTAAAAAAAAAATGCAGAACTTAACCCAATTAGTTGCTCTTCAGCTTGTTATATCAGCAAAATAAATTGCTGATTTTACTTACTAATTTGTTATTCCAGCATAAAAATTGTTATTTCTACTATTTGATTTGCTGGTTGGGCAAATTAGTTATTAAGCTAGCGAAATGAATTGCTGATTTAGCATTTGAGTTGTTAATTTAACAAAATTATAGGTTAATTTAGCAAAACATTTTGTTCTGTACTTTTTTAACTATTTATTTTTTTCAGTGTACGATTATGGTCTAGGGTCGGGTGCGCCTACACTTCTGAAACAAGCTCTAACTTACGATAGCTCTTTTCATAATTAGGAAGTCACTAAAAAAAGAAATAGACGGCCTCCAAGTGCGATTGGCTAGCCAATAGTTACAGTGAGTTAGAGTTCATAACAATGCCTATTTTCAAATTCTACTCCTAGCCACAAAAAAGTTCTTTCCTTCACCCGCCGTTGGTCGAGGTCACCGAATTGGTGAAGGAATGAGCGTGACATTCACATCACGACTCTCGGTGAAAAAGTTGTAAATGAAATAGAGATTTTTGTCATCAATATTTTTTTATAATTTTATCTCATTTATACATCTATGGAATTATTAGCTTTAGTTTTCTCCACAAAAAATTCTTGGAAAACTTTCTTTGCAAATGAATCAGCATGAATAACTTTACTATGGTGGAAACCTTTGGCGACACTGGGGACAGACTGGTTCAGTGTGTTCAAAGATCACGCCAAGAACAGCCCCCCCCCTCCCCCGAAACATTTGCACTGACCCAAAATTTTACACAATTATTGGAGAATAAATAATATGAAGCTAGACGGAAAATTGTACAGTTTGCTACATTAAAAAAAAAAAAAAAAAATACAGCAAATAAGCGGTTTTTGTGAGCCCTGCGCTCACCCCTCGACCAACATCGGGTTAGAATAAGAAGTATGTACTAGCGGGGACAAAGATACTTGGCCAGAATATGCAACACGCAACACATCTAATACACGTTTGAATGGGGTGCTGTGTATTGCTTATTGCATACCCTGGCTAGGTATCTTTGTCTCCGCTAGTACTTACTCAATGATAACAAGAGTGTGAGTTTCAAGGGGGAAAAATCAAGGTAGGTGAATCCAGGTATGTGCAGTTTGATTCTCGCGAAGGAGCGGGATTTTCAAACTTTGTTGACCAGCATTGACCACCTTACGTAGCCAGTTTTCCTCCTTAAGATTAACATGGGATCTGCCCGGCCTACGTCATCGTCCGCTAGCGATCGAAACGACCCTAGTGGTGAATATCACGTATCGCACATACCTTGTTTTATCTTCCTTGGGGGGGAAAATGTTGTCATCTTTATGGTTTGAATGCTTTGTACATCATTTGGTGAACATGAGAAATCTCAGAAAATATGATACCATGACAGGATAATACTGGGAAAGAAAAATGAAGAAGAAACAAATAAAGAAATTGATTGGGGCATTTATCACAGTAATTTGATGCAACATTTTTTTATGTTGCAAAAATTGCAAAATGAAATAAAAAAAAAATAAAAAAAAAATAACAAATATTGCCTACGGCCCATTCGCAAAGAATTGCAGTTGATAATTCGAGGAAAAAATATTCTCCCGAGTCAAACTTAAACGGTTAGTCTAAGGCGAGGATAAACCCTTACACTTTGTCTATAGAAGTGAGAGATCAGTTCTAAGATCCTCTGATGTCCATATTTTGACATCAATATTGACCTTCGGTTCATAAAGGGGGAAAACGAAACTAAAGAGTCGAAGAAAAGAAACGTTACACTTTCTTTTGTTTCTTCATTAACTTCTGACATAAAACTATTTGATACTGGCATTCACGGTTATAATTCAAAATAAGGTCTAGATTAAACACTTTGCCTCAGTAGGAATATGAACTAGGATTGGACTGAAAACTGTAAACCGATTAAACCTCTTCTGATTGAGCTAGATACAGTGAAAGTCCGTTGTGTGGAACGTCCTCTTAAGTGGAACATCTCGCCAAATGGTATTTATTCAGCACCGTAAAATCTCCCATACTCTGACCGCATTTTTCTAATCGGAACTTTCGCTAGGTGGAGTTTCTTTTGGGGCAGGACCGAGGTTCCACACAACAAACTTTTACTTTACCTACCTACATATAAAACTCAACGAAGAGAGCTCTTTTGATCATACTGAAACCAACAATCATGATTTGAAATTCACTGGTATGAATCTTTGAGTTCCAAAAATAGTGGTATCCAAAAAATTCCGCTTCGAAGTTAGCTACGGATTAATTCTTTTCATAAAACTCTGCATGCATCTGACGACATTAAAGGAATATCCCAAAAAATTCCTATCCCATGTATTCAAATAGGAAAAGTTTGAGGAATGTGCCAAATAAGGTCTTATCCATCAAACACAAGCAATACACTAATGAAAATGTTTAATGTTTAGTATTGGTCTGCGGTAATGTTTTATTTTAAGATACATCTATGAATGGTAACTTTCCTTAATCTCCTGATTTTTTTTTTTTTTTTTTTTTTTTTTTTTTTTTTTTAAATGCGCTTGCTTGACACCTCAACTGAAAGTACTAACCTGCGACAATTTTTTGCAATCTTTGAAATAAATGTAAAGATGGATAAGACTGTTTTTGGAACTCACAAACTCATATTCTATTCTGTCTGATTTTGGTTTTGTTAACAGCTCCGCTCTGCGGTTCATCTGCCGCTTATTCATAACAGATTAATTTTGTTTGAAGTTAAGACCGTTTTTAGGCTTTGCAGCTCAAGTATTGCTTTTGTTTATGATGCAGGTTTTCAAGAACTACAAGAACTGAGGCGAGAAGTCGTTTTTGATGACTGCCTGTAATCATCTTCATTCCAAATTAATGGTGAAGCCGAAATTTTTCGAAAAGGGGTGAAGGTCTGAACGCTGTCTGAAAGGAGGGAAAGTCCAAAGGTCATATTTAGTCAAAATTCCTTAAGAAATGCATTAGATTACCTTTTTGTCGGGAAAATTTAAATACAATGGAGGGGGGAGTCCAGACCCCTCGCACCCTTCTATTGGCTTTACCACTATTCCAGATTGAATCTCAAAGATAAAAAGAAAAAAATAGTTTGGTCCCATTATCACAGCTTTGAACCAAAATTAAACATAAGCAAAATCGGACCAAATAATGTTACGTATTTAGGTTCCCGCAAGCAAATGATCGGTAAGCACTTGCAGGATATTAAGACCCCACAAAACTACACATAAGTACCCATAAGTCAACGTCTTTCAGGGAACCATCAAGCCACAACACTAGCTGGTCCTTGAACACTTAAACCAAATTGACAACTGAAATCCTATTTCTCCAGGACTCAAATCCGTGCCTAAAACAGCATTAGTAGAACCTTTCAAAATAATTTAAAACCAGCACCAAAAAGAGGGCCTTCCTAGTAAAATGCGTCGTGGTCCAAAGGGTGAAAACAAACGGACAAACGCAGAGACGCTGAGCCGACAAATTCCAACAGTGCATTCTACGGAAAAAGTTACAAGTGCTAGACAATGTCGTTACTGTCGACTTTCTCGTTTGTTTTATTTTGTTGAGCCTTGATAGCCGGCGTTTTTGCCCCTTCGGTTGAAAGACATTTCGGTCCCAATAAACTAATTCCTATCGCTCCAATTGGAGCTGTGATCAAAATTGATAAAACAGCGATGGTCAAACAATCTCTTCCCCATTTGAGTTGTTCGTCCGTGTGAGACGCCATTCCAGAGACAGTATCTAACAAAACTGATCCCAAAGCAGCCTGAGACAAAAGAAAAGTCAACCATGAATGAAACTTTTGAAGAGGTATTACATAGCAAAAATAAACGGTTAATATTGACGGGAAAAAATAGAGTTTAATAAAACAAGCTATAAATAACTGTAGAGGAGAGACGCTAAGTAACAAGTCCTGTCCAAAAATAAGACAAGCACAAACGGATTGTTTCTTACTTCTTACTTCTTATTTTTTAATCTTAAATCAATTATTGAAATTGATTTTGAATGAGACCTCAAGTGTTTTAGAGTGGCTACCTGGGCACAGAACTTAATTTTTTTAAATTGTTGCTTGTATCTGTTATGTATCGGTTTTTTTTCTATCATGCAAATCCTTCTAAAAAAATTGATAGTACCAATGTTTGTATCCAGATGGCTTTTCTCTTCAATCTTTAATTTAATGATTCGAACAGGGTTCTTTCAAATTTTTGGTATGAGCAGATAAATAAACCAATCTGCTGGGAAAACCAGTGGAAATCAAGAAAATCACAGTGAGAAAGTCTAAAATGCATTAATAAACTCACGTAACTACTATAATGGAAAGGTCGTAATGGCGGTTCAACGCAGGTATCATGAGAGATTCTTGTCTGATTTGTCACTTTCTCTATACGAGAACACAGAGATATATCTCAAATTAGATAGGAATCTCCCTCGATACCTGCGTCTCTCCGCTATTAAGCCCAATTTTGAGAGTGAATTTCGTGATTTTTTTGTGTACTCGTTGTCACGTTTATAGGTTATTATGCAAGAATCAACTCTTCAATCCCATGTAGCAAAAGTTTGCATGAGCCCCATTTGCTTGATGCCTTTCTAATGAAGAACCCGTCTAAGAGGGGCAGAAGACTACATGACAATTAGAATGAAAACGGCCGTATATTTACCTGGACAGTTGCTTTGGGTAACCAAGCAATATTTACAAAGATTACTTCTTTCCAGTTGAGTTTTGTGGCAATTAGTACAAGACAGCACCCTACCACACGGAACTGGAAAAAAAGTGAATAGAGTCATTAATATTACCATAAATAGAAAATAGGACAGGAAAATATCTGTGGTATAAAAACTGATATATATGACATGATTTCACACCACAATATCTCCACGGGCAATGCAACTGTTTCACAGAATTTTGGATTTTTGAATGTATGTATCTTCTTCCATTGTTCATTACAACAGTGAAACGCCCTCATTTTTTGAGGTATATGTAATTTCATTGCATGCTTGTATTGCTGATTTCGTAATCACAGTACAGCAAGTGTGAAGTTACTTTTTAACAGAAAATCATTGAACCATTAAACGGTTAGATAACTGAGAACGCAGAATTTTTAGAAACTTATTTTCTCTTGTGGTTAGCTTAGGCTAAATGATTTTTGTTTCTTTTTTCTGACACCAAGCTTCAGTCTTTGTTCAAAATTATCCATCTCATCACAGGCTAACTTTTTTAAATCAACAAAGTATTCATGGAAAAAAAAAATACTCGTCCTTTCATCAATTCGTATTTAATTTTTCGAGTATTTTTTTTTTTCTTTTGCTATTTCACGAAACATTTCCAAATAAGATATCTCAGATTTTTTGCAAAGACTAAGTTAGGTCTTCATTACCAATACACTGGCTATAGTCAAAGCGAAGTTCACACATTCCAATCCAAGCTAACAACTTTCAGTCTAATACACACCGCTGAATAAACGTTCTGTATTGAAATTTAGGTGGATAACTTACGACTAAACCTCCTGCAAGGACACCTGTTCCCTCCAGAAGGGTAGCAGAATGTATTTGACTGAAATCAATTTCTGCTCCAGTTAATCCAAATAAAGTGGGCTCCAGAATTTTCCAGACGCCCGAGAAAACATCTTCAACTGGATTCTGAAAAAAAATAATGATATTCATTGAAAAATTTGATTTTAAATCAATTTGGAATAATGTACTTGTCTGTGATCCAAGGCACAACTTTTGCTGGTTCTGATCTGGTATAAAGCGTCACTAATCACTCCTCTGAATGTTATCTTTATCGGTTAAAATTAGATTAGCGGTGCCCCGGCAGCGCAGAGGGGACGTTTTGAGAGCCCTGCGCCTTGTCAGCGATTAAAAGCCCACCAAAACGACATGTCTGCTCGTAAGTCTGTTTCCCCATTTATAATTACATTAGCGGTGCCCCGGAAGAGCAGAGGGGACGTTTTGAGAGCCCTGCGCCTTGTCAGCGATTAAAAGCCCACCAAAACGACAGGTCTGCTCGTGTTTACGCCATAACGTTAACAAAATGTCCAGCAAAAGTCATCATTCATCACAAAAATCATCTGCCACGGCCGGGATTCGAACTCGCGTTTCCGACGTGGCAGTCCTGAGTCCAGTGCTGTACCAATCGGCCACAGCGACTACTGGCGATCAGCTGAGACAATCGGGCTACTTCAACGCGCACGGCCGTCACCCGCTACAGAGGCGACGCTGCGTTGTGCCGCGACTCCACTTACCTCGCGGCAACTTTGAAGTGCCCGCGGCTGCCTAGTTCCACACGCTCACCGCGAGAGGACGCGAGCACACCACGGAACACCTGTTTCCCGACCAGTCAAACGCGCCCCGTTTGAAAGGGGTCTGCTCAGCGCAACCTGCCTAGCAAGCTTGAGAACATCTCAAAGTGGTCCTTGTTTACTTCGATCACTCTTATTTTGTTTCTTTTGTCCCATTCACCGCTGTGTAAACGGCGGCGGCCAATTTAGCAATTTACGAGTGCCTTCGAAAGTAGATTTTCTGTCGGATCCTCAGTGCAAACTGTGGGAACTGAATATATTTTTGGTAAGGCTCCCACTCTCTCGCTCCTCTCGGGTGTAGCTGAAAACCGGCACACTCCATTCCCCCCAACTTGCTCACCTCCGGCTGGACCTCCGCTGGGTGGACTAGCACAACTCGAGATTCATCTGGCTGGACGCTCCGCTGGGTTGAACAATCTCACTCACAGACGCCTGGGTGGATCGACCGCTGGGCTGACTGTAACATCATCTTTCATCTGGCCGGATCGACCGCTGGATTGAAATCATCAATTTCATTTATCATCTGGCTGGATCGACCGCTGGATTGAATTCATCAAACTTCATCTTTCACCTGGCCGGATCGACCGCTGGGTTTCATCCATCAATCATCATCTGGCTGGATCGACCGCTGGATTTTGATCATCTCCGCTTACCGCCGGCTGGATCTCCGCTGGCTGGATTAAGCAAAACAAACACGCCTGGCTGGACCGACCGCTGGGTAAGCCCTGAGAGACTGACTCTAGGGGACAATACCAAGCGCCTAGCGCACATCAACACTTTGGCCCTCGCGCCAACATATGGTCCCTCGGGCCGGATTTGGTCAACTTAAACAATTGATTTTGACTAGTCCGGGACAACAGACACTTCTCTAACGCAGTGCTGCTTCCATTCAAGATGCCAGCTGAAAACGAAACCCTGGCGACTGGCACATCCACAGCAGCTGGTGCTGCCACAACTGCTGACAAACTGACGGAGTTGAAGGCTCTCTACATGGAAAGACAGCGTATTTTCGCATCCGCTCAGAAAATAGCTGATCGATTCCAGGGAGTAACTCCCGAGAATGCCGACACGCACAAGATGTCGGTAGATCGCTTGCAGTCATTGCAAGATCAGTTTGACCAATGCCAAGCAGCAGTCATCAGAGCCAACCTCGCCGTACCCGAAAAAGAGCGTGTTTCTGTCAACTCTGTCCAAGACAGTTTTGACGAACTCATACACACTGCACAAGCGCTCTATGTGAAGAAGGCTCGCAAGAAGGGCAAAGGTGATGTAGAATCAGACGACGACAAGTCTGAAGCCGCAGTAGCCCCATCCAGAAGTATAAGATTACCCAAGCTCCAACTCCCGCATTTTTCGGGAAGTCTTGAGTCTTGGTCCGCTTTTTACAATCTTTATAAAACTTCCATCCATGAATCAACATCACTGTCACCTGTTGAGAAATTCTCTTACTTGCTTTCCTTACTTGAAAGAGAACCTCTTGATCTAGTCAAGACCCTAGCCCTTACTCCAGAAAACTATGAAGTAGCTTGGACTTTGTTGATCGAACGTTACAAAAACGAGCGTCGACACCTGTCACATCATTTCTCCGGATTACTAAATCTCCCGGAATTGAAAAATGATGCTTGCGTACCTAATCTGTTGACCAAGCTGCAAGAGCACACCCACGCTCTGGATGCGCTATCCTACAAAACAGGTACGTACGGGCCGCTCCTAGTAACGTCTCTGCAATCGAAGTTTTCATCTTACTTCACAAGGAGGTTCGAAGATTCTCGCAAGGATTCAACAAAGTACCCTACTATAGAGGAAATCATTGAGTTCTTAAAGGCCGAGTGCGCGCGTTTGGACGACCGGCCAGCTATCGGTTCTCAACAGAGGACATCCTCAGACCAAGTAGCTTCTTCCAGCCGTCACCCAAAAGTGCTGCACCTGGAAGCCCGCTCAGATTCCAAGGCTAACAGTAGAAAAAGTCTACGTGACCAAGCTAGGTCTCAATCAAGATTCCAGAAAACATCCTCTTCTTCCATTCAGTGCCCTGTCTGTAAACATGATCATAGCATCATGAGATGTCCAGAATTCCAAGGCAAAGAAGTTTCTCAGAGATGCAACCTTGTTTCTTCTCTGAAACTTTGTTCAAACTGCCTAGGTCGACATCCAATTTCGGAATGTGCTTCCAAGAGGTTGTGTCTAAATTGCAATCGCAAACACCACACTATGCTGCATTCAGCATCCGGTGCTCCCGGCATCCTCATGTCAACTCTATCACCTCCTAACACACTTTTGGAAACTGAGCCTCGTAATGGTTACGCTCGCGTTGTACTGGGAACGGTACAAATGCGACTCGAGTCTCCAAAGGGTACCATGGTCGTGCGAGGATTGCTGGATTCCGCAGCCGAAAGCTCTCTGCTGACCTCCGACTGCGCCGAGCAATTGAACCTTGTCTTGAATAATTCCCGTCAAGAAATAAGTGGCGTGTCTCAAACCTCCATACCAACTCGAGGCACAGCCGCGGTCACAATCTGTGGTCGTGAAAACCTTCATATCGCTAAAAATCATCCTGTCATAGTGGTGGATGAGATAACGAACCTCTTACCTTCTGCACACGTATCTCCAGCTGTCCGAGCCCAGTGCCACGATCTCGCGCTGGCAGATCCGTTATTTGACGTTCCAGGCAGAATCCAGTTCCTGATTGCAGCTGATTTGTACCCTCGTGTAGTTACCAGCAAATCGATTTCACTCGGTCCCTCAATGCCTCTTGCTCAAGGCACCGTCCTAGGCTACACTCTAATTGGTCCTACACCCAATTCAGATCAAAGCCGAAAGCAATCTTCCAAGACTTTGCTATGCATACAGGACGCTCCTTTGCAAAACGCTCTCCAGCGTTTTTGGAGTCTTGAGGAACCGAAACCTCCATCCATCAAAGAGGAACCTGAGGACCCAGCTGAATTATCCTTCAGAACCACTCATCTGAGAACACCAACTGGCCGTTTTTCAGTGAGGTTGCCCTTCCGAGAGCCCGCAGACAAGCTTGGCCACTCGTATGGACAAGCGCTCAGACGCTTTGAGTCGCTCGAAAGACGCTTCCGGTCAAATCCTGGATTACGAGAAGAGTACGTGAAGTTTATGAAAGGTTTCCAAGAAGCAGGATTCATGGTGCGTGCACCTCCCGACTTCATGAAAAATCCTCATTACTTCATCCCTCATCAAGGCATCATCAAACAATCCAGCACCACCACCAAATTCCGCGTGGTGTTTGATGGGAGCGCTAAAACCTCCACTGGTTCTTCACTCAATGACTTGTTGCACGTTGGTCCCAAATTACTCAATGACATACGCACAGTTTTGATAAACTTCCGTCGTCACGCCATCGTGTTCGCCTGCGACATAAAGCAAATGTACCTCCAGGTGGAACTTCAAGAGGAAGACCGACCTTTCCATCAAATAATCTGGCGTGATTCAGAAGAAGAGCGTCAAGTTCACAGACTAACTACTGTAACCTTTGGGATTTCAAGTTCTGCCTTCCTGGCCATCAGATCACTCCACCAATTGGCGCAGGAAAACCAAAACGAGTTTCCTAGAGCCGCTCAAACCATTCTCAAGAACATATATGTAGACGACATGATGGACGGTGACGACACGCGCGAAGGCGCCCTGGCTCTGAAACGAGAAGTGGTGAGTCTACTGTCCATTGCAAAGTTCGAGCTGCGCAAATGGATAAGCAATGACCCAGCTCTTTTAGAAGGTGTAGACCCAGAGCATTTGGAAATCCCACGTCTATGGGACGACCAGGAAACATCATCCTCGTCGATTCTGGGGCTTCAATGGTTACCAGCTAGTGACACCTTCACCTACAAAATCACTCCAGATGAAAGGGCTCCTACTAAGCGCCACATTCTTTCGGCCATAGCCACTCTGTTCGACCCTTGCGGCTGGGTTGCCCCAGTTGTGTTCTCGGCCAAGGCCTTTATGCAACGACTTTGGCTATCCGGAGCTGGCTGGGACAATCCAATATCTCCCGAGCTGCAAGAGGTCTGGAAAGATTACACGCGGGATCTCCCAAGGCTTTCCGAGACCAGAATTCCACGACGCTTGTCAGGCAACCCAAAAAATGCACAATTACATGGTTTCTGCGATGCCTCAGAACTGGGCTACGCAGCCGTCCTCTATCTGCGTTCCGAAGACGACAAAGGTAGTTTCGAATCCTCCCTGATAATCGCCAAGTCCAAGGTTGCTCCCTTGAAAAAGAAATCTATACCGCGACTTGAGCTATGTGCAGCCGTACTACTCACATCATTATTGGAATTCACAATTCCTCACCTCAGTGAATACTACAATTTGCATGCCGTACGAGCTTGGTCCGATTCAACCATTGTCCTGAGCTGGATCCAAACTCCATCCTACAGACTCAAAACATTTGTAGCGAACCGGATATCATTTATCCAGGAGCAACTTCCGACCGTGGAATGGTCACATGTCAAGTCGACCGACAATCCTGCGGACTGTTGCTCCCGGGGTCTAACAGCCTCTCAGTTGATTCGACATCCCCTCTGGTGGCACGGTCCCCAGTGGCTGACTCAACCGATCGAGCAATGGCCTCAAAACACATTTATCCCGGCAAATGTGATTCCCGAGCTCAAACCTCAGATTTTGCTCACAAAGGGACACTCCACACCTGAAAATGAAGATATTTTCTATCAACTCTCTTCCTGGAGCTCCCTCCAAAGAATCATAGCGCTCCTTTTGCGCTTCAAACATAATGCTTCGAAAGGACAACCTACTCACTCTGGACCTCTAAAATCAGAGGAATACCAAGAAGCCGAACGCTCCATAGTAAGGCGAATCCAGAAAGATGCATTTGCTGAGGAAAAGCTACTACTTGAGTCAAATCAGACTCCAACTGCAAGAGTACGCAAGCTGCATCCGTTCCTCGACAAACACGGTCTCATTAGAGTAGGAGGAAGGTTAGCTCACGCTGAAATGTCCACACAACGTCAGCATCCCTGGCTTTTACCCTCCAAACATCACTTAGTGGACATCCTCATTCGTCACTACCATGAGACACACCTGCACCCTGGCCCCCAACTCCTGCAGTCTCTCTTGCACCGCAAATACTGGATTTTGGCCGGGCGTTCAAGGATTCGAGCAGCTGTGCACCAGTGCATAAAATGCTTTCGCTGCGCGCCTCGCAACAACATGCCTCTCATGGGTGAGCTGCCAGCCTGCAGAGTGCAACCTTCAAGGCCCTTTACTCATACGGGCATGGACTATGCGGGACCGTTTAGAGTCAAAATCCATACTTTACGATTTGCACGCATAGTACCTGCCTATCTATGCATATTTATATGCATGTCAACAAAGGCTGTTCACATTGAAGTGGCGCAGGACCTGACTTCCGATGCATTCATAGCGGCTTTAAGCAGATTTACTGCTAGGAGAGGACACCCTGCCCACCTATACTCAGATTGCGGAACAAACTTCAAGGGTGCCTCAAATGAGTTAAAGCAGCTATACAAGGAGCTCATAACGCAGTTGCCTGAACATCCGGAAATCCGACAACTGGCTCAAGAAAGACAATTTGTTTTTCATTTTAACCCTCCAGCTGCCCCTCACCAAGGAGGGATCTGGGAAGCGGCCGTGAAAAGCGCCAAAACCCATCTCCAGCGCACGCTACAAGGCCAAACCGTGACTATGGAAGAATTCAACACCTTGTCCATCCGAGTAGAAGCCATGCTAAACTCTCGGCCTCTCACGGCCCTCTCAAGCGACCCCAGTGACCTCGCACCAATCACTCCAGCACACTTCTTAATCGGGGATACATTGGTGGCTCCAATCGAGCGGGACCGCTCGGATCTAAAGCTAACCCCACTAAAAAGATGGCATAGAGTGCAAGCAATGTCACAAGCAATATGGAGGCGGTGGAGTCTGGAATATTTGCACACCCTGCAAGTCAGGACCAAATGGGACAAGAACACAGAAAATCTCCAGACCGGTGCATTAGTTTTAATCCATGACCCTGCGTCACCCCCTCTTCAATGGCCTATGGCAAGAGTCATTGCAGTACATCCCGGTGCCGATGGAAAAGTCAGGGTCGCCACGGTCCGAACAGCCAAAGGCGAGCTTCAACGACCGGTATCAAGACTCTACCCGCTCCCCTTGGAAGCCTCTGCCTCCGCGGGGAACTAAAATCAAACAACTTATTAGTGCGAGCTCTTTGAAACATCCTCGGATATTTCAAGGGGGGGAGTATGTTTACGCCATAACGTTAACAAAATGTCCAGCAAAAGTCATCATTCATCACAAAAATCATCTGCCACGGCCGGGATTCGAACTCGCGTTTCCGACGTGGCAGTCCTGAGTCCAGTGCTGTACCAATCGGCCACAGCGACTACTGGCGATCAGCTGAGACAATCGGGCTACTTCAACGCGCACGGCCGTCACCCGCTACAGAGGCGACGCTGCGTTGTGCCGCGACTCCACTTACCTCGCGGCAACTTTGAAGTGCCCGCGGCTGCCTAGTTCCACACGCTCACCGCGAGAGGACGCGAGCACACCACGGAACACCTGTTTCCCGACCAGTCAAACGCGCCCCGTTTGAAAGGGGTCTGCTCAGCGCAACCTGCCTAGCAAGCTTGAGAACATCTCAAAGTGGTCCTTGTTTACTTCGATCACTCTTATTTTGTTTCTTTTGTCCCATTCACCGCTGTGTAAACGGCGGCGGCCAATTTAGCAATTTACGAGTGCCTTCGAAAGTAGATTTTCTGTCGGATCCTCAGTGCAAACTGTGGGAACTGAATATATTTTTGGTAAGGCTCCCACTCTCTCGCTCCTCTCGGGTGTAGCTGAAAACCGGCACACTCCATTCCCCCCAACTTGCTCACCTCCGGCTGGACCTCCGCTGGGTGGACTAGCACAACTCGAGATTCATCTGGCTGGACGCTCCGCTGGGTTGAACAATCTCACTCACAGACGCCTGGGTGGATCGACCGCTGGGCTGACTGTAACATCATCTTTCATCTGGCCGGATCGACCGCTGGATTGAAATCATCAATTTCATTTATCATCTGGCTGGATCGACCGCTGGATTGAATTCATCAAACTTCATCTTTCACCTGGCCGGATCGACCGCTGGGTTTCATCCATCAATCATCATCTGGCTGGATCGACCGCTGGATTTTGATCATCTCCGCTTACCGCCGGCTGGATCTCCGCTGGCTGGATTAAGCAAAACAAACACGCCTGGCTGGACCGACCGCTGGGTAAGCCCTGAGAGACTGACTCTAGGGGACAATACCAAGCGCCTAGCGCACATCAACACTTTGGCCCTCGCGCCAACAGCTCGTAAGTCTGTTTCCCCATTTATAATTACATTAGCGGTGCCCCGGAAGAGCAGACGGGACGTTTTGAGAGCCCTGCGCCTTGTCAGCGATTAAAAGCCCACCAAAACGACAGGTCAGCTCGTAAGTCTGTTTCCTCATTTAAAATTTCATTAGCGGTGCCCCGGAAGAGCAGAGGGGACGTAATGAGAGCCCTGCGCCTTGTCAGCGATTAAAAGCCCACCAAAACGACATGTCTGCTCGTAAGTCTGTTTCCCCATTTATAATTACATTAGCGGTGCCCCGGAAGAGCAGAGGGGACGTTTTGAGAGCCCTGCGCCTTGTCAGCGATTAAAAGCCCACCAAAACGACCGGTCTGCTCGTAAGTCTGTTTCCCCATTTAAAATTACATTAGCGGTGCCCTGGAAGAGCAGAGGGGACGTTTTGAGAGCCCTGCGCCTTGTCAGCGATTAAAAGCCCACCAAAACGACAGGTCTGCTCGTAAGTCTGTTTCTCCATTTATAATTACATTAGACGTGCCCCGGAAGAGCAGAGGGGACGTTTTGAGAGCCCTGCGCCTTGTCCGCGATTAAAAGCCCACCAAAACGACAGGTCTGCTCGTAAGTCTGTTTCCTCATTTAAAATTACATTAGCGGTGCCCCGGAAGAGCAGAGGGGACGTTTTAAGAGCCCTGCGCCTTGTCAGTGATTAAAAGCTCACCAAAACGACAGGTCTGCTCGTAAGTCTGTTTCCCCATTTAAAATTACATTAGCGGTGCCCCGGAAGAGCAGAGGGGACGTTTTGAGAGCCCTGAGCCTTGTCAGCGATTAAAAGCCGACCAAAACGACAGGTCTGCTCGTAAGTCTGTTTCCCCATTTATAATTACATTAGCGGTGCCCCGGAAGAGCAGAGGGGACGTTTTGAGAGCCCTGCGCCTTGTCAGCGATTAAAAGCCGACCAAAACGACAGGTCTGCTCGTAAGTCTGTTTCCCCATTTAAAATTACATTAGCGGTGCCCCGGAAGAGCAGAGGGGACGTTTTGAGAGCCCTGCGCCTTGTCAGCGATTAAAAGCCCACCAAAACGACGGGTCTGCTCGTAAGTCTGTTTCCTCATTTAAAATTACATTAGCGGTGCCCCGGAAGAGCAGAGGGGACGTTTTGAGAGCCCTGCGCCTTGTCAGCGATTAAGAGCCCACCAAAACGACATGTCTGCTCGTAAGTCTGTTTTCCCATTTATAATTACATTAGCGGTGCCCCGGAAGAGCAGAGGGGACGTTTTGAGAGCCCTGCGCCTTGTCAGCGATTAAAAGCCCACCAAAACGACAGGTCTGCTCGTAAGTCTGTTTACCCATTTATAATTACATTAGCGGTGCCCCGGAAGAGCAGAGGGGACGTTTTGAGAGCCCTGCGCCTTGTCAGCGATTAAAAGCCGACCAAAACGACGGGTCTGCTCGTAAGTCTGTTTCCCCATTTATAATTACATTAGCGGTGCCCCGGAAGAGCAGAGGGGACGTTTTGAGAGCCCTGCGCCTTGTCAGCGATTAAAAGCCGACCAAAACGACAGGTCTGCTCGTAAGTCTGTTTCCCCATTTATAATTACATTAGCGGTGCCCCGGAAGAGCAGAGGGGACGTTTTGAGAGCCCTGCGCCTTGTCAGCGATTAAAAGCCCACCAAAACGACAGGTCTGCTCGTAAGTCTGTTTTCCCATTTAAAATTACATTAGCGGTGCCCCGGAAGAGCAGAGGGGACGTTTTGAGAGCCCTGAACCTTGTCAGCGATAGAAAGCCCACCAAAACGACAGGTCTGCTCGTAAGTCTGCTTCCCCATTTAAAATTACATTAGCGGTGCCCCGGAAGAGCAGAGGGGACGTTTTGAGAGCCCTGCGCCTTGTCAGCGATTAAAAGCCCACCAAAACGACAGGTCTGCTCGTAAGTCTGTTTCCCCTTTTATAATTACATTAGCGGTGCCCCGGAAGAGCAGAGGGGACGTTTTGAGAGCCCTGCGCCTTGTCAGCGAATAAAAGCCCACCAAAACGACAGGTCTGCTCGTAAGTCTGTTTCTCCATTTATAATTACATTAGCGGTGCCCCGGAAGAGCAGGGGGTACGTTTTGAGAGCCCTGCGCCTTGTCATTGATTAAAAGCCCACCAAAACGACAGGTCTGCTCGTAAGTCTGTTTCCTCATTTAAAATTACATTAGCGGTGCCCCGGAAGAGCAGAGGGGACGTTTTGAGAGCCCTGCGCCTTGTCAGCGATTAAAAGTCCACCAAAACGACAGGTCTGCTCGTAAGTCTGTTTCCCCATTTATAATTACATTAGCGGTGCCCCGGAAGAGCAGAGGGGACGTTTTGAGAGCCCTGCGCCTTGTCAGCGATTAAAACCCCACCAAAACGACAGGTCTGCTCGTAAGTCTGTTTTCCCATTTAAAATTACGTTAGCGGTGCCCCGGAAGAGCAGAGGGGACGTTTCGAGAGCCCTGAACCTTGTCAGCGATTGAAAGCCCACCAAAACGACAGGTCTGCTCGTAAGTCTGCTTCCCCATTTAAAATTACATTAGCGGTGCCCCGGAAGAGCAGAGGGGACGTTTTGAGAGCCCTGCACCTTGTCAGCGATTAAAAGCCCACCAAAACGACAGGTCTGCTCGTAAGTCTGTTTACCCATTTATAATTACATTAGCGGTGCCCCGGAAGAGCAGAGGGGACGTTTTGAGAGCCCTGCGCCTTGTCAGCGATTAAAAGCCCACCAAAACGACAGGTCTGCTCGTAAGTCTGTTTCCTCATTTCAAATTACATTAGCGGTGCCCCGGAAGAGCAGAGGGGGCGTGTTGAGAGCCCTGCGCCTTGTCAGCGATTAAAAGCCCACCAAAACGACATGTCTGCTCGTAAGTCTGTTTCCCCATTTATAATTACATTAGCGGTGCCCCGGAAGAGCAGAGGGGACGTTTTGAGAGCCCTGCGCCTTGTCAGCGATTAAAAGCCCACCAAAACGACAGATCTGCTCGTAAGTCTGTTTCTCCATTTATAATTACATTAGACGTGCCCCGGAAGAGCAGAGGGGACGTTTTGAGAGCCCTGCGCCTTGTCAGCGATTAAAAGCCCACCAAAACGACAGGTCTGCTCGTAAGTCTGTTTCCCCATTTATAATTACATTAGCGGTGCCCCGGAAGAGCAGAGGGGACGTTTTGAGAGCCCTGCGCCTTGTCAGCGATTAAAAGCCGACCAAAACGACAGGTCTGCTCGTAAGTCTGTTTCCCCATTTATAATTACATTAGCGGTGCCCCGGAAGAGCAGAGGGGACGTTTTGAGAGCCCTGCGCCTTGTCAGCGATTAAAAGCCCACCAAAACGACAGGTCTGCTCGTAAGTCTGTTTTCCCATTTAAAATTACATTAGCGGTGCCCCGGAAGAGCAGAGGGGACGTTTTGAGAGCCCTGAACCTTGTCAGCGATTGAAAGCCCACCAAAACGACAGGTCTGCTCGTAAGTCTGCTGCCCCATTTAAAATTACATTAGCGGTGCCCCGGAAGAGCAGAGGGGACGTTTTGAGAGCCCTGCGCCTTGTCAGCGAAGAAAAGCCCACCAAAACGACAGGTCTGCTCGTAAGTCTGTTTCTCCATTTATAATTACATTAGCGGTGCCCCGGAAGAGCAGGGGGTACGTTTTGAGAGCCCTGCGCCTTGTCATTGATTAAAAGCCCACCAAAACGACAGGTCTGCTCGTAAGTCTGTTTCCCCTTTTATAATTACATTAGCGGTGCCCCGGAAGAGCAGAGGGGACGTTTTGAGAGCCCTGCGCCTTGTCAGCGATTAAAAGTCCACCAAAACGACAGGTCTGCTCGTAAGTCTGTTTCCCCATTTATAATTACATTAGCGGTGCCCCGGAAGAGCAGAGGGGACGTTTTGAGAGCCCTGCGCCTTGTCAGCGATTAAAAGCCCACCAAAACGACAGGTCTGCTCGTAAGTCTGTTTTCCCATTTAAAATTACGTTAGCGGTGCCCCGGATGAGCAGAGGGGACGTTTCGAGAGCCCTGAACCTTGTCAGCGATTGAAAGCCCACCAAAACGACAGGTCTGCTCGTAAGTCTGCTTCCCCATTTAAAATTACATTAGCGGTGCCCCGGAAGAGCAGAGGGGACGTTTTGAGAGCGCTGCGCCTTGTCAGCGATTAAAAGCCCACCAAAACGACCGGTCTGCTCGTAAGTCTGTTTCCCCATTTAAAATTACATTAGCGGTGCCCTGGAAGAGCAGAGGGGACGTTTTGAGAGCCCTGCGCCTTGTCAGCGATTAAAAGCCCACCAAAACGACAGGTCTGCTCGTAAGTCTGTTTCTCCATTTATAATTACATTAGACGTGCCCCGGAAGAGCAGAGGGGACGTTTTGAGAGCCCTGCGCCTTGTCCGCGATTAAAAGCCCACCAAAACGACAGGTCTGCTCGTAAGTCTGTTTCCTCATTTAAAATTACATTAGCGGTGCCCCGGAAGAGCAGAGGGGACGTTTTGAGAGCCCTGCGCCCTGTCAGCGATTAAAAGCCGACCAAAACGACAGGTCTGCTCGTAAGTCTGTTTCCCCATTTATAATTACATTAGCGGTGCCCCGGAAGAGCAGAGGGGACGTTTTGAGAGCCCTGCCCCTTGTCAGCGATTAAAAGCCCACCAAAACGACAGGTCTGCTCGTAAGTCTGTTTTCCCATTTAAAATTACATTAGCGGTGCCCTGGAAGAGCAGAGGGGACGTTTCGAGAGCCCTGAACCTTGTCAGCGATTGAAAGCCCACCAAAACGACAGGTCTGCTCGTAAGTCTGCTTCCCCATTTAAAATTACATTAGCGGTGCCCCGGAAGAGCAGAGGGGACGTTTTGAGAGCCCTGCGCCTTGTCAGCGATTAAAAGCCCACCAAAACGACTGGTCTGCTCGTAAGTCTGTTTCCCCATTTATAATTACATTAGCGGTGCCCCGGAAGAGCAGGGGGTACGTTTTGAGAGCCCTGCGCCTTGTCAGCGATTAAAAGTCCACCAAAACGACAGGTCTGCTCGTAAGTCTGTTTCCCCATTTAAAATTACATTAGCGGTGCCCCGGAAGAGCAGAGTGGACGTTTTGAGAGCCCTGCGCCTTGTCAGCGATTAAAAGCCCACCAAAACGACAGGTCTGCTCGTAAGTCTGTTTCCCCATTTAATTTGAATGGCAGAACAAGTATGTATTTCACCGATTATCAGAATTTCGGTACCTTACCTCCATAATTTTTTATACAAGTTTCAATCCACCACCCGGATCAAAATTAGTAGAGAATTAAAATCGTAATTTTTAAAGGCAATTATAGCCTCCTTTCAGTGAAATCTAAGGAGACATGACATTTATAAATATTATCAGTTAAGATGTAGCTTATATTATAACTGCAAAATTTGATGGATTACTTCACTTATAATGTTCCTCATGGGTGAGAGAAAATCCCATTTCAAAGATTAAACATTAAGCTTTCTAGGTGTTCTACCAGGCCAAAATCTAAGGAGTTGTCTAACATTATTTTTGCTCCGTGCAGTACCTCATTTCTATATTTTCAGCGTTTTCTGTCACACCTGGATGGTTAGGTTAGGGGTTAAAATCGCAGTAAGGCGGACGCAATTGCGTTAGATGAGTGTCCGCTGTGTCCGTTAGGTTAACTCGGAGTTTTCGTTTTGACAAATCTTGAGGTTTTTTCAATGTTCCTGGATTTTTTTTCAACAGAATTTTGAAGGTCAACTCGATGACCAATCGAGATCCAACAGGTTGGCTGGCCCTGGGTTAAAATCATGTTTTTTTAATATTTTAAAAATCCTTGAAATGGTTGTTTCCCATGGGCACAAGAAACATTTTAAACAAAATTTTGTTCCTCAAAAACCAAAAACAAAACAAAAACAGCTCTTATATCTGTGAGACCCCGCCCTGGAAGATGAGGTTTATTGCAGCTAGACAAGAGAAATAATAACATAGAATTGAGGAGGAGATGATATGTGAGAACTTACATAGTCAACACTCCATCCTTGATGTTTCCAACAGACGCATGCAACAAATGCCGCCGTTATACTGACCAACGGGCCGGCCCCTGGGAAGCCAATGTGATGAGAGCAGAGCACGGCCGTCAATCCTCCTGCTCCGACTAAAAATGCCCGCCGAACTGTAAGCATTTTCTAAGAAAAATCATACAGAAAAAAAATTCTGCTTTAATGAAAAGTAAACCTCAAATAAGACACTAAATAACAAATAGTAGGAAATGAACAATGAATGGACATGAATATCAGAAAATCTTCTTCATTCTACAAATTAGATTGGGTGAGCATATTTGTAAATCTTACAAATGAATTTTCAAACTTTGTTCACTGAAAAAAACTAATCGGTTTGCCCTACTAATTATTATAGTAGTGAAAGCACCTTAGTACCTTATTTTTGGGTAAGTAATACCAATTAATGTGATTGCACAAATTTCACTAATAGTTAGAAGGGCGAACCAATTCTTTTTTTCCAGCGTTGCTGGTCACATGATTACACATTGACGGAATAAGTATTTAGTTTAATGCTTTTGAAACGTGGGATCAGAATTGGGCAAATTTTATTCGTCAGATTATTTATCTAGTTCGGCAATGCAAAAAATTCAGATTATCCGAAAGATTATTTAATTGATTAATCTCCTCTTAGGCAATGGTGTCACTCAAGCATCAACTCTGATGCCAGACTGATTTCATTATTTCAGATTTGGTTGCCCAACTACGGATCAGCTACAGTAGCAACGACCAAAGTGTGCAATCTTGAATTGTAATTTATCCATTGGAACCCATACATTAGGTCAAACTTGAGGTTGTTTGCTTCACAAAGAGTACTGTATCCAATGCTGCTAAATTGCAAAATACACTACTGCCATGTTGACTGATGTTTTCAGAAATGTTGGGTTGTTGAAATTTACATTATTAGACCATTCTTTAGGCTGTCCCAAAAATGATTGGACTTGCCATTAGTTGGTTCGAATGAAAACATCAGCTTCTTACTGCTCCTCAACCAATCAGGTTGCCCTATCTAAGGATGGCAGCTGATGTTTTCATGAAAACCATAGAAGTGTCAAATCCAATAGTTTCTGGGACAAGCTTTACCAATATTTTTAGTCTAAATGTATAGAATCATTCAAAAGGTTATAAAACCATTTGACCACCAAAATTTGTCAAAAACAATAGCTATTTTGCTGAGAATAGTTGGGATAGTCAACATTGTCTTCCATGCTGAATGCTATTTCGGCATCGTCTACTTCACAGCTGACCTCACACCATTCTGCTGTAATTCACAGCATGGAAACATCTAGAGTCCATTATCAATACGTTTTTTTTTTTATGACTTTAATTTTTTTTCCATATTATTTTTTATTTTTTTATTTCAAAATTTGAATGCACTATTATAGAAGGGGGAAAATTCCAAATACTTAACCATACCTCAGCTTTATGGGGCAGATAACCAACTAAAACGCCCCAAAGAATGCCAATTAACAGGCCTCCTAGAGCTTCTCCTGGTCCTTTGATCAACTTGAATAATAAGTTGCTATCTGAAAGTCAGTAAAAATTTCAGTCAGAATAACGGAGGAATGGATATAATAAACTGTGCACAGCTAGAATTAGAGGGGGAAAAATTGTCTCACAAACAAAACATTTTAAATGAGACTGAACTGAGTCAGGAACCAACACTCGATATTTGAATCCTTCGAAAACTTTTAACGGAATAAAATGAAAGAAATGAATTAATACACAAAATTCAACAATTTGAAGGTATTTATTAATGCCTAAGAAAGATTATTAGGATAAGAGGTGTCTATTGTCAAGAATCTATCTTTCGTCATCATCAGCTGTCTTTAAAGACAAGTCCTTGCTAATGAATCAGAACGTTAACTTAAAAATATGAGTCAGGTGAACTTTTATCTGCAACAACATTTGTTCGTTAGGAAGTAAGTAAACCAGCATGCGGCGATTGAGCACATATTCCGATAATTCGAAAAGCGCGGCAGTTATTAGCGTGGCGCGGGCGGCAACGCAGAGCTGCTGGCCTCTCTCGGGCGAAACTCGAACTCTTGGTTGTTTCGATCACCCTGTAGATGGCGGGCGAAACACTGACGTGAACAATTCTAATATTAACACTATCTAGAGTGAAGAGTGGGCATAACAAGCCTTCCCGGTTGATTGGTAGGCAATCTGATTTACAGAAAGAGCTTGGAATTACGGAAACACGTAGACGTAAACAGGATAGTTACGTTTTTTGAGAAATACGTAAAACGTCGAAACAAAAATATTTCTCTACAACACTCGGCGCCATTTTAAAGCCTAATACTTATGAAACAAAGAATATAGATTGAGGTTTATTGAGCCGATTTTTATACTGATTTTGGTGGCTCGTGCAATGTTGCAACAACCTATTCTATCCATTTGTATCTAACTAAAATAATCGATCTTTAGGGAATTCACGAGGCTCCTGAGAAACTGATACTTTTGCAAAGGTTCAAATGACAAAAACATGTTTGCCCAACCTTGGTAAAAATGACTCAAGCAAAAAGTCCAAATTTGCATAGGAAATCATGAGTTCCCATGCAAAAGTCATAAGAATGCGTGGGAAATCATGACTCTCCTTGGGCTTCTCCTAGGAACCCATATGAGACCCATGATGAACCCACGATTTCCTGTGAGTTCCCCTTATTTTTCATGAGAGCCCGTGATTTTCCGTTGGTTTTCTCCATTTTCATAGATTTACAAGAAAATCATAATATTTCTCATAGGTTAATATATGAGAACTCATTATTTCATATGCAAAGGCCTTGATTTATCATGAGTCATTTCTACCAGGGAGTAGCAGAAGCCGCATGCGCAGCGTAGGAAAAGACCTACAGAAGCTCAGAGTTGGGTTAATTTTTTTTCATTTACCGGAGAATGGGGCTGCTGCAAACTTTTGCCAATAGGACCTTGCCGTTACAGCTATTTTCTGAGTGTAGTACTGAATTATAAACTTTCTTAGTGTGATTCTTGTGATTTTCACTGGTTTTTAAATCAGATTGGACTATTCATTTGTTCAGAGCAAAGGTTTGCAAGAGCCCCATTTCGACTCTAAATTTTTGACTTTTGAAAAAATAATAGCTCCTAGAACGCCTCCAATCCACCCTGTATGCAAAATCAACACGATGGTGTAGGAATATTCAATTATATCCACTTAATTTGACCGAGCGAACATTGGATTGTTTTTGTAACCTGGTAGTAAAAGGGTGAAAACGAACTGAATTTTCTCCCGAAACTGACGTACCTTTGTCATCTAAAACGAGACTGAGACAAAGTCCAAAAGCTGAGATGGCGACGACGTCGTCGAGACTAGAGGCTGCAACGACCATCGTTGCAATCCCTTTCGATTCGCCGTAACCTCCAGCCTGAAGCTTCAAAAGGGTGGGCACGACAACAGCTGGACTAACTGCGCTCAAAACAAATCTGCCGAAAAGGAAAGAAAAAAATAAAAAATAAAAATGATAAAACATAAAATAAAAATAAAGATAATAAAAAAAAATAAACAAATAAAGATTGAATTGATGAAAAAATATAAAAAAATGATAACAAAAAATAAAATAAAATTAAAAATGTTAACAAAATAAAATAAAAATAAAAATGTTAACAAAATAAAATAAAAAAAAGGATAACAAAATCAAATAAAAATAAAAAATGATAAAAAACAAAATGAAAAACAATGCAAATACTCGTAATGACATAAAATAAAATAAAAATTATAACAAAATTATATAAAAATAAAAATTATAACAAAATTATATAAAAATAAAAATGATAACAAAATAAAATAAAAATAAAAAATGATGAAAAACAACACGTATACTCGTAATAACATAAAATAAAATAAAAATGATAACAAAATAAATAAAAATAAAAATGATGACAAAATAATAAAACAATCAAAAATGATGAAAAACAAAAAAAAACAATACAAATAATAACATAAAATAAAGTAAAAATGATAACAAAATAAAGTAAAAATGAAAATGATAACAAAATAAAATAAAAGACCACACAAATAATAACACAAAATAAAATAAAATGTAATTAAAAACCATGAGAGAGGGTATCCTTTGATACAATGAATGGGGCTTTTTGCAAACGTTTGCTATGAGCTCAAACTAATAGTCTAATTTGATGTAAAAAATCGGCGGAGATCACGGAAATCACACCACAAAAGTCTAAAATTCAGTAATAAACTCACAAATAAATCTGTTATAACAGGAATACCGTATGGCGGAACTAGGTATCATGGGAGATTTCCGTCCAATTTGTCACTTTCTCCAGGAAAACAGAGAGATATAACTCAAACTACATAGATGGGAATATCCACACGATGCCTGCGAGTATGCCTAGCTCCTCCATTAAGCCTCAGAGAACGAATTTCGTATTTCTAAGTGTACTCGTCCTCATTTCTACAGGTTTTTATACAAGGATCATTTCTTTGATCCCCTAGCTGTAGCAAAGACAGATCATTGACAAAGCAAAGGGCAAGAGCCCTTTCTCCATTTAAACCTATTAACCCTTGTGAGCCTAAGGTATTTCGGTAACACAAAGGACTAAGGGGGGGGGGGTATTTTTGTACCCCAAGGATATTTTCATGCAGCACAGTCAGTATCAATAATTTTGAAACTTTAATGGATGGATTATGTACTTAGTACCCTAAGAGAGTAATTTATGTGAAATTTGAGTAAATTTTTGCTATGTTGCCAAATTTACACCTACTTTTAAAAAAAAATGTCAAAATAAAAAAAATGGAAAAAATGAAATGAGGTAACATCTTATTTGTCCATTTTTGATAAATTTCCAATTTTTTTTCAATGATCTGACTTAATATTCTTAGTCTACTTAAAATTTCCGTAAAATTCATTGTAATAGATGATTCCAAACTTAAAACTGGCAGGACGAAGGGGGGGTATATTTGTACCCCAACACTTTAAATTTCTATAATATCGACAAAAATTCATAAAAATTAATGAAATTTGGTAGACGTGTTCTAAGTATCCTAACTTAAAATGTCACGAAGTCCCAAAAAATTGTGAGCAGTTTTGACAAAATGGCGTCAAAAAAACTGGCCTGGGGTACAAATGTACCCCCCCTTAGGCTCACAAGGGTTAAAAATATCGCACTGTTAGACGATTGGAGACCGCCTCGAATTCGACCTTTTACATAGAATTTGATGTCTAGAAATGCTAGAAAAAACATTATTGCAATTTTTTATTTCGTCTAAAATAGACATCCTAACTTGTCTAATATTATCATTCTTTAGCGTAAAACGGATTTCCGTGGACCGTACCATTGAAAAAAATGGAAGAATAAAAAAGTTTCATTTTCCGCAGCAGCGGCGCGTGCAATCTGACAACGTTGCATTTAGTCCATATAAAGTCATTTAAAAGGTCGAAATACTTGAGATGAACAGTGCACTCCCTCGAATCGATATTTTACATGGGGTTAAAAGGACAAAATGCATTATTGGCAATTCGTACGCGCCACTACTGATTTAATACACTAAAAAAGTGATCTGTATACTCTGTTCACGAAAGGAAGGCGGGTGAGAATTCAGGTAGGAATGCACTATTTAGCAAAAGTGCGGCTATGCCAGCTACTCCAACCCTTCGCAGTGGCCCTTGTTCTCCCGACCTCTCTCTTGGCACGGAGGATTTCCAAGAACTGACAGACTCTATCGTGAACAGAGTATAGTCATACTTGTAATACCGCAGATTCTAGTCATATTACCTGAAGCACAACGATTTTTGAAAGACAGAAAGTCTGGTACTTTGACCAGAAAATGCTGGTGTTAATACCAGAACATTTTCATAGAACTGGAATTTCCTAAAAAATTTCAAGAACTATGATACAAACACTGTAGAACGCGGGTAATTGTACACAATTCCGTACATATAGGTTCACATATTTTTGTCATGCCTCTGGTAATCTTTTTTTTTTTTTTTTTTTTTTTTTTAGCGTAGTTTCAAAAGTTTTGTGTTTTTATGAAATAGTTTATAATTGGAACGTCGAAATGGTTTTGATTAACAACAGAATTTCACGACCATGAAAAAAACTTACCCCAGCGAAAATCCCCAAGGCCAGGGAAAACTGAGAAGGTAATATGCTGAGATAGCAACTCCGGCTGCCTCAACAATGCATGGTACAAAGGAAAGACCCAAAACTACGAAGCTCATCTTTTTAAGCGCTTTCGGATCCAAGCCAAGACCGGCTTTGATTAAGATTGTTGTTAGAGCAACATCACTGAAACAAAAGGGGGATACAATAATAAACACAAGGTAAAATATTATTATAGAGGAACTTCTCCCCCCTCCCTCACCTACACTCCGTTCCACCTCTAACAATAAAATCGAGTACCTATGTAATATTTATGAAACAAGTTCTTCTGTGAAATGATGGACTGATAAATGAGAAGGCAGAGAATTTTTTACCTCATTCTCAAATAATGTATTCATACTCGTAACTGAAAGGAAAATACTTTCAAACCCATTATTTCAGTCCTGAGAAATTGAGGAGTTCTTCGGTAAAATGGGGTTTAACCCTTTACTGCATGATTTTTTCTTCAATAAAATGATTTTTTTTTTCAGCACAATTTTGATCCTTGAGACTGGGAAATATAATGAAAAAATTCTTTCCATTATATTTCAATGGTAAAGAGCCTGAATATTAATTGTTCCAAATATGGCCTTACCCGCATTTAAGTATCCATGCAACTGAAAATAAAGTTTTCAGACGAAAAAAAAAAAATTAAAGTAGTAAAAAATAAGTTCGTAAGTTTCAATAGTTGTTTTTTTGTATATGGTACCCCCCCTGCGTTACTCCCAAACATAGCAATGAAAATCGAAAAATCTCGATCAGATTTTCAGTAAGCTATTTTCAACCACTCTGCACGTTCTCTATCCTGTGCTGCGCGCTCTAGGACAAAATCGACAATTCTTACTCGTTTAGTATCTGTTCCACATGTGACCCACCATGGAGCGACAGTACAACTCAAGTCCCCTACTTTTAGATAAGGCTTCAAAGTAATTGTTCCAGGTCTGGGCTCATCTGCAGTTAAGGGTTTTAAAGCAGTGGGTGTGCTCATGCTCGGGTGTGCTAGTAAACAACAAGTTCTCTCAGATTTTATTATACCATTGGATTCCACGTACCTTAAAATATGAGCACGCAACAACAATTTTTTTGAAACATCGCGCATTAATGTACAATCACGGTTATATGGAAGAAAGTCCGATGTTTTGTCCTTGTCACACTCACAGTTTCTTATGGGCACACAATTCGAGGATATAGGCTCATCGGCACCATCACACCATGTGTTATACCTCGAACAAGTTTCGATATGAAGAGAGGTTAGGATAATTGAGTGTCATGGCGGTCATACACCCATAAGAGACCGTGAGTAAGACAAGAAAAAAAACATAGAGCATCTTTCGGTATACCTTTGATTGTAAATTCGCTTGTGATCTTATAGGAATTATTTTACAGTGGAAAGATACTTGAAGGTACGTGGAATCTAATGGTGCAATAAAATTTGAGAAAACTGGTGGTGAACTAGCATGAGTGGGTCTGTTGCGTACTTTTGCTACATCAATATGACTTATTGTTTCTAACGTAAAATTCTGCGAAAATAACGATGTGTATATAAAAAACTTTCAAAATCCACTCATTAACTCAGAACATACCTTCCATTTCAAACAATCCGCGCTACACTAGACACTATATCATCGACTGAATACTACATAGATGGAACCATCTCGTTTATGTAAAAATGAACAGAACTTACAAACATTGGAATGTTCAGGGGTGCCCACGTAATAGAAATCATACGAGCAACTCGTATACTACGAAATTGGGGGGGGGGGGGATTTTTTTTTTTTTTTTTTCCTTTTTTGAGAAAATCAGTATTTTTGCTTACCGATGAACGTTCTCTAATCACTAGCTTCACAAATACTCAGTTTCTATTTCCTTTTCCACCACCTATACTGACCCCCTAAATCCGCCTTTCTTTTGTACAATCCCCCCAAGTCCATCTTTTATATCCACATCCCCCCCAAACTTTTTTCCTCAACCCTATCTATACCTCTCCGCCAATCCATTTCTCATCTCAAACTTACAACCCTACCCCAAATCCTCTTCCTCCCTCTATCAAACCCCCCCCCCATTCAATTTCCTTCCGGAAATATGTACCCTCCCCCCCCCAATGACGACTTAAAAAGCCCCAAAAACGAATTCTGAAAGGTCAAATTTTCAAAAAATGTCTATGGGTGCACAATTAGAAATTGATTGTTTCATTCAATCATCTTTGGAGACTCCAAAGTGGTTTTCTAAAAAGTCAAAATCCCACAGATTTTCTGGGTTAGGTCCCACGAACCCCCCTTCTCTGTCAGGGTACCTCATGCTCCCAATAACCCACCCTCACTTTAAAATCCTCCAAAACGTATTGTAGAGGGTCAAATTTTTTTAAAAAAAAAAATCCAGAGGACCCCCGAACCCCCCATTTTCCGGGGGGGGGGTCAATCCTCGTGATTAGGGGGGTTGCTCGTACGGTACCTAGGGGGGGTTGGGCACCCCTGGGAATGTTTCGTTCAGATGCGTACATTTCTTATATTATTTTGTAATCTTTGATAAGCCGAAAAGACTAGACAGCAAATGCAGCTTGTACTTCACGTATTAAAAAAGAAAGTCCATCATTTTGTAGTTACGATGTTGTTTACTTATGCACGGTGCGGTGGTTCCGTCTATTTAGAAGTATACCAGTGCAAATAGTGTCTACATAGTGTAGCGCGGGCTGTTTGAAATTGAAGTGATTTCCTGAGTTAATGAGTGGATTTTGAACGTTTTTAATGTGCGCATCGTTATATTCGCCGAATTTTTCAGAAGAATCAAGGTTCTATATTCTTGTAGCAAAAGTATGCAACAGACCCATTTGCGTTCGAAAATTTGGATCTGATTTCTAATGGGTAAGAGTGGGATAGAGCATTTGTTTGGAACCAACTTTGATCGTGACTTCATCACTAAACAGTAAACCAGTAGCGCACCGAGAGTTTCTTCATCTCTCTCTTTTCTCCATTAAAATACGTGTGTTAGACAAGGATGGACAAGGGGATAAACCCCCCTCCTTCTGTCCTTTTCCTACTTATACATTCAAATGGGAAATGAGAGAGATGGAAGAGATCCTGGTTGCGCCAGTGCAGTAAACAGGTCTATAATATCTGCCCAGCTCTGCAACCGACCCATTCTGACCTGCAAGAGAGCCATTTTTATCGATCGTTTGAGTTTGAAAAAAGACGGTGGACTCACCGAAGAACGGCGACTACTTCGCGGTAAACTCCTGTGGCATGGAAGAGTCCTACGTTCCTGAAAACTATGCCCGTGATAAGCATGCCTAGAAGCGGTGGGAGAGATATGAGCTTGATGAGCTGTCCTACGATGAAAGCCGTGAGTATGAGAGTGCAAAGGGCCAAAAAGTTGACCCCCGGGGACCATCTCGGTGTGCAGCAGGAAGTATAGGATGGAATAGATCAAAACGACGCAGATAACGTTGGTCACCTGCGTCAAATACCACTTGTTGTTCGGTCCGCATGGCTCTGTCAGACATCCTTCTTTAGATTTACTGAAACACACAAAAATACGAAAAGCGTAAGCATCGATATAGATCAATGACCAAAAAAAAAAAAAAAAAAAACGAGGCAAAAAATATTTCTAAATCATCAGGAACCTTTTTTGCTGAATTGGCATTTTCATTAACTGCATTTTTTGAAATGTAAAGAGTCGGTCTATCTATATAGAATGGGGCTCTTTCAAACTTTTGCTACAGGGGATTGAAGGGTTGATTCTTGCATAAAAACCGGTAAAAATGACGATGAGCACACTAAAAAATCACGAAATTTACTCTCAGAACCGGGCATAATGGCGGTTCGACGCGCAGGTATCATGGGAGATTCCTATCTAATTTGAGACGTATCTCTATGTTGTTTCCGTAGAAAAAGTGACAAATTAGACAGGAATCTCCCATGATACCTGCGTCGAACCGCCATTACGATCTTGCCGTTTGAGCAGTTTCGTGAGTTTATTACTGAATAATAGACTTCCTTAGTGTGATTTTCGTGATTTTTGCTGGTTCTTACATCAGAATGGAGTATTCATTTCCTTTCAGCAAAAGTTTGCAAGAGCCCCATTTGTTGGCTATTTTCACAATACTAATTTTTCTGTGCGCTTTCTGAACTTAGGATTTCTCAAGTCAGAGAGGGTTCACCCGGTTCATTGAATTAGAGCTCGTTTCAGAAACGTAGCTGCACACCTAGACCAGACTGTTCGGCGATTTTTCAATTTTATTTCCTTCAAATGAAAGCAAATCCTGCCCCGACTTTAAACAATTAATTTCAAAGCGTTCCTCAATGAAAAGACAAATCTTTAATTCATTCACACCACTTTCCATTTTGTATAGCATGAGAAATAATATTGAACAATTCCAAAGATTATCGGTCTGGGTACGCCTACACTTCTAACGAACTCTATCAGGGGTTTAAATGGGATGAGCTCCTGACTTGAGAATTCTTGAGCTCAAAAAACGTCTCTGAATGCAATAAAATTGAGAAGAACGCCTTCAGACAGATAGGATATGTGACACTGCGATACACAATGAAGACTCGAATGATTTCTAATAGAAAATAAATAAGGACCCTTTTAAGGTGATTCCAGGGACAATAAGTTCTAACTGTAGGCACCATGCCACGTCGTCGTGCTGCTAAAAAGGCAACAGTTTTTGGCAAAAATTGGTGAATACACGCAGAGGTCTCACATTTGAGGAACGTCGCGTCGCGTCGCACAGTGGAGCGCGGCGACAATAGGAGGGTTCACGGACATGGAATTTATTATTAAAACTGCAAATTTGTACACTTTTATGGTCACAAAACAAACTATGAAGTGTGATTCTTGTAGGATATTTTATTGCGAAACCAATAAAACAACTTTCAAACTTCTACGTTGTGAACTAACAAAGATTATACTCATTTAAAGTCACCACCTTAAGTCCAGCCTCTTCCATTGACTTTCTCCACTCACCCACTGTGCGACGTCCCTTCCGAGCATACCTCAAAAAGATTCCCAAGGTAATTTCAAGATTAAATATACTCAAAGATAAAGCCGGGATATTGGAAATAAGAAAATTCTCATAAGCCTCGATGAGTGCGAGTGAGGTGAGGGTAGGCAATTAGGCACAGTCTCACTCTCACTCATTAGGCCCACAGCGGAATTAACTTCCTATATTATACGGCTTTAATTCTCAATCAATTTCGCTCAGTTTGGTGCAAAAATCCATAAAAAAATTACTTAAGTGCCGAAGTTCTTCAATTTTGTGCGTTTTCTTTTTTGCAATTTAAAATGCAAAAAACACGACTTTTCCCAAAAGTGACACGTCATCGGATTGAAATCTGGAAAATTTTGCCTGGAATCACATTAAATGGATGTCCGCGGGTGTGGCAAAAAAGTTACTAAAGGAAATGGACTTTTTCACTTCGATCACCTCGCAAAAATTAAAAAAATAAAACAGAAACGAGCATACTCCGATTTCCTCATACACTGAAAAAACAGCTGTCTTAAAATTTACCATAACTTGGTTTATATTTTCGTCAATCCAAGAAAATTTTAAACTATAAGTTTTCCATAAGGTTTGAGTTTAAGATGTTTTGGTTAGTATTCAACCATTACATGGATAAAATTTAACCGATACGTCTTGAACTCGAATCATGGAAAACGTAAAATTTACAATTTTCATAGATTGTCGAAAATATAAACCAAGTTAATGTAAATCTTACAATAGCTGATGAGTTTTCAGTGTATTATGAGTTTCTGATGAGGTCGATTACCTTTTCAAGCCGTTGTCTGGTGAGCTGACCGCTCGATCTTCTAACTGATACGTGTTCCTTTTACCGGGCGACTCTCCCATTTGACGAGAAAACGTCCCAACAAAATGGGCGGTAAAAGTCTCACAAAAATGTGGTTACACGATTCGCGTCAACTGATTTCCCGTCAAACGCGAATGTTTTCGGGTTACCATTTTTAAAATGTGCGTCTCATCGAGAGAGCAGAGAGAAACACTTTAATTCTGAGAAAAAAAGGTTTCCACGTTCATAAATTCTGACTAGAATTTTCTCGAATTTTCTCAGTTGCAAGGGTCTGCAATGTTGTGTTTTTTTATAAAAAGAAATGAAAGTATGATGAAAGATGAGCTGATGTCAAAGATGCTTTTGATTTCTAATTAAGTCTCATTGTTCCGGAGATGAGACTTTGGCCAAAAATACAGTGCGTTAAATGAGAATTCCGCATAGTGACATCACTACGCCCACGATTTTTTACAACTTCACACGTATGTATCTACAAAACCGGGACACTTAGGAAAAAAACCAAAGTCAGCTTTTGATCTCAGTTCATCAAGTAAGTACTATCATTTTTTTTTATAAAAACACAAACATTTCAGACCCTTGCAACTGCCCCGTTAACAACGCCAGAGCTGCCATTTTGAGTAAATTTAATGCAATTTTTTAATCCACCCATGATTTTATCGGTTGAGAAAAGATTGCATGGTTCAATTCAGTGTATGGCTGTAATGCACGAAAATCTGTAATTTTTTCTCAATCGGTAGAAATGCCGTCAATTGATTAAAATATCCGCAAGTTTTTAAAGTTATCGACGACTCTGCCGGTTGAGAAAACATCAAATACGATAGTATTTTCGTGCATTACAGTCATACACTGAATTGAACTATGTATAATCTTTTCTCAACCGGTGAAATCTTCGGTGAATTTCAAAATGCCATTAAATCTACGCCATTCGGCAGCTCTGTAGCAACGTTGAATTGTTACCCTCAAATTTAATATAGCACTTTGTACCCCGATTTGTTTCAAATTCATTGTATAAAGCAACCAACAGATTTTAGGACGGCAAAATAAGATCGGTAATTAAACAAATAAAACTTTAAAATCGCATTTCCCTAGAGCGAGGAATTTGACTCCGAACGCGAAAGCTTCTAAGCCGCGCGAAAGCTGTACTGAGAACTACTGAACTGCGAATTCAGTTTCATAGTAATCACGTCTCCTTACTCGCGAAATAAAGGGTGAATAAATGAATAAAAAAGCGTTCCGGATACATCACAGATGAAAGCTGAGGTACGAGTAATTTGATGAAGCAGGACTAAATAGGTGCTTCCGTTTTACCTATGTTGGGAGAAAAATTTACGCTCAAGGCCGCAACTCTTCCTGTACTTTCGTTCTATGATACGCATAACGCATTACACTATTTATTTACTGCAGTTCCTTTTATATTCGAACAATGCGCAGTGGTTTCAAGCTCTGGGCTAACGGCTATGTATGGACGGACCGTGGTCTTCACGCGTACTGATTGTCAAGGAATCATGCGAATGGGTCCGTTGCAAACTTTTCACTGAGAAAACATCCTGGGTTAGATTTACTTTAATTTGGTTAAACTTTACTGTACTCCTGGTTTCGGAAATGGACAACTACACACCCTGTGTTAACCCAAGCCAACCTTTTATGATAATATTCACTATACTGTGTGTAGTTTCATTTTTTTTTAGAGCATGAGTGTCATGCTCTATTGAAATCGTTTCTACAAGGTCAATAATGCTTTTCTTATAGGAACGGCATGGTTCGGGGGTCCGCTCAGGGGATCGCTTGGTTTCAGTATCGAGAACGGGTCCTCGAGGACCGATTGACCCATGTGATTCCGCCAATCCGGTGTCCTCCCAATTTGTCGCTTTTTCTTTGTGGCGGGAGTTTTTGGCCAAGATTGAGGTTAAGCATTTTTGGGAATGTAATTACGTTACTAATTTGGATCAGACTTCAACGAAATCTTCTGTATGAGATATTGGGGTTTTATATCAGAGGATTGTGTCCATGTTTCGTGGATTCTGCGATTTAAAATGCATTTAGATGATTTCAAATTTCCAATCCTGTTATTGTTGATGTTTCGGTCCGCTAAAAGAGTTCGTTTGGGGAACGCGATCGGCGTTGCGTTTTAAGGTGAATCCTCAGCGACCTGTAGTAAGATTCTCATCCGCTAGATAACGTCACTGTTCCGCGGTCCAGAAACCATGCTTTTTCCGCCTTTAATCGTTAATTGCGAGAGCTAGAGTTAACTTTTCGAAAATGTAAGAACGTTGCGTTCTAGATCAAATCCTAAGGAAAATTTTAAGACCATTCCGAGCCATGGACGAAGATATAACCAAGGACTGCCGACTCCCTATCTCCGCCCGTGTTAAAACCTGTTAGCGGGTTTTCGAGCGCGACCGCAGCGCTCCAAGCAGCAATAAGGGTCAACTAAAAGCGAACCGCTGCAGCGGTAGCCGCTCCGGCTCCCTTTCTCCCATGCCTTCCCGCAAATGTATACCGTGTAGGTAATTTGAATCACGATTGAACGAAGTTAACAAATGATCAGCGAATTAAAAGGAAGCAAAATCCGCTAAAAAGCAAACGTCTGGAGTATTTCTTGAAAGATTCCTGAATTGTCGAAAATGATTAATCAAGGACTGAAATACTATACATCACAGTTAACCTCAAAACGGAATCAAACAAGAAAGAGTACATAGACATTTGTTTTATTAGTAGAGATCAGGCGACTCTTTTAATTTGCTGATGATTTCTGTTACCTTGTCCAAAGTTGATTCTGAATTTCCCTTGCTTTCGATCTTCCATTGAGATACTGAGTTATCTGATCCTCTTGGGTCGCCGACAGCAGTTGACAGCCATGCCATAACAGACCAACTCCAACAACGGTTTTAGCAGTAGCACAGCATGTGAGCATGGACACATCGCCAGGATCGCTCACTTGAAAGAGTAGTTCAGCTGACCGCTGCTTGGAGCGCTGGGGTCGAGAGCAAAACAGGACTAACAACAGTCGGCAGTCCTTAGTTATATCTTCGTCCAAGGTTTTGCGACGACCTCCCGTCCCCTTTGCCCTCTCCCCACGAACTACTGCACCTATGCCTACAACAGTTGCTTGCCGCGTTGTGCAGATTGCATGAATGATGTGTGTCCATCTACTTCATCCCAATTTCACAGCCATCACGGATGCCACGCCCGCCACGGGTCTTCTACCTGGTTTTATGCGACATCGGTCATCGTGGCCTAGTGTTACATGGTAATCAGCGGCGGATTCGGGAAAGGCACGCCCCCCCCCCCCAACTCACGGTAGCCTTTGCCTTTTTTCAACAGAAAAAATCCCATAAATTCCTCTCTGCAAATTTGAAAATTCATAGGCGTGAAGCCCCCCCCCCCTAAAAGAATTTTCTGGATCCGCCATTGGTAGTAATTTTTGCGGCACACTACGCCGGATTCCCGTGCGCTTTCCCACACTTACCTTTCTCCCTTATCTGTCAATGGGCGCTCCCCGAGGGGCGGCGCGGCGCCCCCCCCTAATTCTGAAAAATCAAAACTTTACAATAAAAAAGAATCGGAACATTCGAAGATCAAATAATAACGAAAGGAGTAAGAGTTAACAAACTTTATTCTTAGTTTACTTTACAATTTTAATAGGGGGCGTAATTTAGGGGGGGGGGCAGGGCGGGAAGTAGCCCCCCCAAGCAGTGGTGCCCAACCACCCCTTGCCACTATACAGCTCGCCCCCCAGTTTCAGGATTCCTCTCCCCCCCAGATCTAGACCTCCCCCTGATTTTTACCCCACCCCCTCCTGATTCAGACGACATCATCCTTCCCACCCGTCATCTCCCTCGCCGAAAGAAGTTTTAAAATCTACTAGTATGAACGTGTCTACATTGGCAACTACCGTTGGCAACGAGAATTTTGCGAACTTCCTTGAAAATTCAGAATCCTCTGGTCGATAATTACATGATTAGAGAATGTATAGGCAAGAGTTTGGTTTTGTTAATTTAAATAGGTTAACTCTTAGAATTCATCAGGACAATGAAAATAAAGAAGGAATAGTTGTACTTAGCTTTTTACTATTTCTATCATCTGATGCTGTCACTTTATTCATAATATCAAACACTTCAAAATAGAATTACTTTTGATACAACTACATGCTACAATCACTTACAATTTCTACCATTTGGAAGGATAATTGATTTATTTTCTATTTTGGGCGGAAGTGGGGGGGGGGGGGGGTTATCTAGACTTGCCCGTCTCTAAGTGAAGTCCCCTAGACCTTCCATTGACATTCAAAAAGTTGCCCCTCCGGGCAATTGTTTTGCGGGTGCCCATGTCTTTGTCCATGGTCTCTGAACCAGAAATTGAACGTTCTTCCGGTCTGTGGTTGCCTTCTTTTCTCATAAGTTTAGACACGGCCACCCTGTAAACCCCACAACAAGTTAAAAGTCTGCAATCCGCACCCTCGACCCGCAGCCACTATCAGAAGTAAATTGCCGGTTGACTTGCAGGTACTCTCCTCCTCCTCCCCCAACTTAGATTAGACACAAATATAAAATTAAAAAAAAAAAAAAAAAAAAAAAAAAAAAAAAAAAAAAAAAAAAAATGAAAAATAGAATGTATGCCCCAGCAAAGGGCCCCCTCCACAGTTTTCCAAGAGAGGGAGCGACCCCCTTGCCAGCGTAACTCCGAAAAAATAATTCCAACTGGGGTCCAAGTAACTCAAGTAAGGTCTCAAAATGAAATCAGATGGATCCAAAATTTTAACGGCGAGTACCGGTAAGCTTACTCTTTTGATCGGTCCAAACCGGATTGCGATACATTGATTTACTCTCGAGATATCGATTTTTCAAAGGCGCGCGGTATAGGATCAGAAATCTAAGATTCTCTAAAATCCGCGAATTTCGACTCTCATGGACCTAGCATGCGCCGTGAGAAGTCATATGTGAGTTTTTTGAGTTCACATGAAGTTCATTAAGGGCCCTGACAAATGTCGGACCGATAAAGTCTATATCGGGGGGGGGGCGTGGCCCCAACTCCAGCGTAAGTCTCACGTACAATGTCTCACTGCGGCCGCGGGAGGTCCCATAAGATCCGTTTAAAACTTGGATGGATCTGAATTTTTTTCAAGAATTATCTAAAAGCTGAAGCTACCGCCCAATCCAAACCGCAGTGCGCAATCCATCGATTCGTTCTCGAGATATCGATTTTTCAAAGGCGCGCGGTCTTGTCAGATCGACCTTAGAGGGGCGCTGGAGGCTGGAAAAAGGCGAATTTCGTCTCTCACGAACCAGTCGTGTGCCGTATTATATCGGTTCCGCTTTTTTTCGGGTCCCAATGATGTCCCGAGAGGGCCCAATGCAGTTTCGAGCCAAAAAATATCATCTTAGGGGGGGAACTACTCCCCGTTTCAGCGTAACTCTGACAAGAAATGTCTAACTGCGGCCGCGAGAGGTCCTGTAAGGTCATTAAATAAACTCGGATGGATCTGAAATTTTCGAGGTTGTCAGTCACAAGCAAGCGCTTTCGACCGGTGCAAACCGAATTGCAATACATCGATTCACTATCGAGATATCGATTTTTCAAAGGCGCACGGTCTTGTCAGATCGAACATTGAAATAAGCTGTGGATACTCTGTATCCGCGAATTTCGTCTCTCATGGACCGTTTAAGCTCCCTTAAAAATCGAATGAGCTTTTTTCAAGTTCATATTACGTTCCTTAAGGGCCTTGATGAGTGTCGGATGACATTTGATCAATATTAACATTCATTTTTTAATCTGAGACAAAAAGAGCTGAAACCATAAAGACGAAGAATTTCCATCGTGATGACTTTGGTTCAAGCGAGGAAAATTCTATAGAAGTCCCAAATAACTAGACTAGACTTTCCGGCTTGCTAGGATTGGTATTAAGAATTTCCTTCCTGATGACTTTGGTTCAGGCGAGAGAAATCTAAAAAAGTCCCAAATAACTAAACTAGACTTTGCGGCTTGCTAGGATTGGTATTGCGTCATCCGATTTTAAAGGAACTATCACTATCGAAATCGATTTTCAAAACCACAGTATTCACCTCGCCTCGTGAACAACTGTTTCAACACGCTATAAGTAAATTTTCATTCCCACTTTGACCTATCAAGTTATTTTTACAGCGATCACTGTTATACAAACACAAATGCAGCGTTGCGATTGAATTTGTCGCAGTTTTGTACTATCAATATGGAACTCCACACTTACAATGATTTACGGCCGACACTCATGCTCTCTTTGCTAACACTGTTCCAGTGTTGCAAGTTCCAACTTGTTTTTTTTTATTCTTGAATTTCTTTTATTGGAAGATTACAAACTGGAATCAGGGATGACAGGGCCCTGACCCGAAGGCCTGCAATACAATCTAACAAAGAATGAGTTTCACCTACCTATTGGTAATAAGAAACTGTTTTATTTGTTTAATGAAAATTAAACTTTAGGTAAGTCTTCTTGATGCCAAGATACACGTACGAAACAGATCAAGTACACCCTCAGACTATTATAACGGTTTGAGGGAGGTTGGGGACCAACAACCCTCGAGAGGTAAGGATACCTCAGCGTAATTTATACACTAGGGAGAAAACGTGAAAAACCTAGTTTGCTTTATAAGAAGATCCCTTGGCAAAACTTTAGCTGTTACCTGACTGAACCGGCCACCGTTCTGCCTAGCATCGTCGTGATCGCGATTCAGACGGTAAACAATGAACGCCATGGGGTCTTGAAATAAAAACAACTGCGTGTGCTCAGGGCTGAAGCTTAGTATTTAAATTGTCGATTGAGCAAACAGCAGGTAGTTTAGCAGTTAGGAGAAAAACTTGCAAGCAAGAAAAACCTAGAATACAAAAAAATTAGTTATTAGATATGGGCCAGGAGAAAAACAAATGTAGTTGGCGACATTTGAACAACCTGACAGTGTCTTTATTGGCTTGTACTGCCTTTATTATAAAATGATGATTGACAGAGGAAACCACGGTGTTGGGGAAGAAAACCTCTTCAGCTATTAGTTTGCCCGACCTAGCGCCCGCAAAGGCTGTAAAGGCTTTTGCTTCATCTGGTATTGGGCTTGAGTTAGATGTAAACACAAACAAATCCGATTGCTCGACCCATATGAAAGTAGCGTAATTCACAAAATCTCTCCTCCTCTCTCCCGGCCATTGGTTCAGATTTCGATCAAGTGATGACGTTAAACGACATGCTATGACGGCGTGACTGGCGCCATACGCGATGTATGGGTACGCTGCACTGCGCTCCTAAAAAATAGTTGGATGCGTCTTCTCAAGGCCAATCATAGCTCACTCCCAAGCAGAGTGAATTCGGAATTCGCCAAAAACGCACTTGATTTTATCAGAATGTGAGACACTTGGCTTGTAACTGTTGTAATTTTTCTTAATTGTTATAGCTGTTAGATAAAGTCCGAGAGTCTTTATCAAGCCGAGCGAAGTGATGAAGTGATGATAAGAGCTAGTTACGGCGTAAAAAGCACAAATTTAGCTTGAAAAAATCCGAAGATTTGAAATTATAACATGAGATATCTCGGTTATCTCAAAAAATATCGGGATGAAACTTTAAAAACACAAAGCACAACCGATTTGACTTCTAGCTTGGGTAAACACAAATAAACAATCGAACTTGTCTTGAACTATAGCTGGGTTAAACGGGAGCGGCCAAAGTTATGACCACTCCGTTTGAAAGACTCAACTCCGTAGTTTCATCTACCAGGCAATTATAGTTATTTTTAACCAATTTATGGTTTCAAATTAAACAAAGGATGGTTTAATTTTAACCAGGCTATACGGTTAAAATTTTACCAGGATTTGGAAAGGGGAGTGATGTTACTTTATGGGGAGTGAATGTAAGGGAGAGCGAGGAGATGGATTCATTCAAGGAGAAACGACACAGTGCGTGCTCTTCTCTCCTCTTATATTATGTAAATTGTCTCCATGGACCACTTTACCTCCAGGAGCTTTCAAAAGTATTCTCATGTTTTCCGATGTGACTGTCAGTAGGTGATCAAGGCGTAGCCCTTCTAATGGGAAATCTAAAAAATAACGGAATTTTCAGTTTTGAAGGCAAATTTAAACTATTTATTTATCTCTAATATTAATAAAACTTACATGTCCGGACGGACTTTTAATTCTCGAACATTTTATTAAAAATAAAAACCAGAAAAAACTTGACTGAAATGGCACAGGTACAATCAAAGTAAAAAATCGATAGGAACTGATGGGCAGCGCGCTCTATGCGGACAGCGGCGGAACTATATATTTACAATATTTATGGTTAAAATTCACCATTAGCTGGTATTGTTTTATTTACATTAATTTTATCGTAATTTTAGCCGCATAAGTTGGTTTAAAATTACGATGCATATTCTTGAAAATACTATTCTGAGTATGGCAAATTTAACAGTACCTAGATTATAGAGAATCCAACCCAGGAGGATGGTTCAAATTTAACCAGAGCATAGTAACTTTGCGATCCGTGGGGTAATTTCTACCATGATCCCCAGGTTAAAATCTAACGCACCCACTTTACCATAATGGTATGGTAAAATCTAGCACCACCCTGTGTAAAATCTACTATCTGTATGGTAAATTTAACCATGATTTAGGTAAGTTCAAACCAGGAAAATTTTACTATAATGGCATATTATTCCGAAACCAACTTTTTTTTCAGTGTTGCTACAACGATTTAGAGTGTTTAATCTAATGTAAAATCGCCTGAAAAGTCCATTGGTGGCACTAGAAAGTCATAAAATGCAATAATAAACTCACTAGAGGCGTTTAATGAAATCCAAGATGGTGGAGAAATATCGAGCAATTTGTATGCATGCACCACGAATATCCAAGGATGGCCAACTTTAACAACCAGCTCACTGGAGGTAGAGGTTATGTGTTTGTTTACGTTGTGGTTGGTTGTGATCGATATTGTGAGGTTAGCTATCCTAGGATGTTCGTAGTGCATCCATACAAATTGCTCGATATTTCTCCACCATCTTGGATTTCATTAAACGCCTCTTGCGAGATTATTATTGCATTTTATGACTTTCTGATGCCACCAATGGACTTTTCAGGCGATTTTACATTTGATTAATATCTCTTAATCGTTGCAGCAAAAGTTTGCAACAGACCCATTCTAAGGCTGATTTTTTTCTAACCGGAACTCAATGGAAATAGATCGATGTAAACCAGAGTCCCTATAGATGAAAGAGTCAAGACGCGTGAACAGAATTACAGAAGTTAAGAAGCGCATGGGTCTGAGGAGCCTGGAGACACGCCTCTTGTTTACATTTTCATCCAACGATATGTATTCCCGTCAAAGATTACTTATTCATGTAAAAATCTGTAAGTAATCTCTATTGGTCAACCTAACCTTCAATTTCCATTGGCTTCACAACCTGTTTTAATCTACAATGAAGAGTCATGCGTGAATTTTATTCTGTTCTGCGGGCCGATCATTTACTTTATCGTTAAACCGATCGTTCAAACTGTCTACGAGTGATGCTATTGGTAGAAAATTGTAAAACTTGGCTGTTGCTATGGTAACCATCGCTAAGAGTCTAGTTTTATAAAGGCTATTCTTGAGTAACCTTTAAAACACGGACTCTATAACGATGGTTACCATAGCACGGCTAAGTTTCACAATATTCGACCGATAGAATCACTCATATACACAGTCTTAACGAACTACCTAACGATGGAGTAAATGATCGGCCTTCAGATCATAATTATTTCAAATTCAATAGTTTTCATCAGTAAAAGCTAAACATGCCGAAAGTTTCCTCAAAGCTGGGCAGCGGGGAGGGTGGTTCCATGAAAATGTAAATAAGAGGCGCGCCTCCAGACTTCACAGAACTATTCTTATTCAGTTTTCAGCAGTCAATCAGAGATGGAACCTCGTATGACGAGACTCTTTCATATACAGATTACGGGAACGCTAGCGCAAACTTAAGATTTTTTTGTTTTATTATTATTATTATTGGGGGGAGGGGGCAAGAAAAAATCTGAATAGATGCAGTATAGAGGTGAGGGTCTCGGGGGATAGCTCCCATTGAGAGGGAGGCTGTGAATGGTAAACTCAAAGAGTAAACAAGAGTCGCAATTGAATGGAGGGCCTGCGTGGTCAACGTAGATAAGGGATCGGAACGCGGGATGGTCTCTGATTGGCTGCAACGGGTGGAGCAAAAATGACTCAGGGTATAGGGAAAATTACACGGGATTTTCGTTCCGGGGCGTTTATCTCGAAACCTAAGCAAAATAAACAATTTATACGAGTCGATTCAGCAGATTTTTCCGAACAATTTGATAGGTCATAAGTGCCACTTTATTGCAAATTCGAAAATACTGTTTCAGTTTAAAAGTACGCACAATAGCGAGTTACTCAAACACACGCCAAGCATGTAATCACTTTATTGTGCGTACTTTTAAACTGAAACAGTCTTTTCAAATTTGCAATAAAGTGGCACTTATGACCTATCAAATTGTTTGAAAAAATCTGCTGAATCGACTCGTATAAATTGTTTAGGTACGATTTTGCTTAGGTTTTGAGATAAACGCCCCGGAACGAAAATCCCGTGTTATTTTCCCTATACCCCGAGTCATTTTTGCTCCACCCGTTGCAGCCAATCAGAGGCCAGCCCGCGTTCGGATCCCTTATCTACGTTGACCACGCAGGCCTTCCATTCAATTGCGACTCTTGTTTACTCTTCGGGTAAACTCTTCTGCGAAACGACCTCTATAACTATTTTGGTAAACCGGTGTTCACCATGCAGCAGCATCAGAGTAGAGCTCTGGTAGAAGCGGTATACACCGGGTTACTGGAGATGAACTTTCATTTTCGCATAGAAAGCGCGTATTTTCAAAAACTCCTCATTATTTTAGTAAAAACTGATGGTAGACGGGTAATCGATTGATTTTAAAACTCGCCTTCCGTTCAACATATGATCTCAGTTATACAATCTCAGATACTTATATGATCTCAGTTTTATCTCTTGTCAGTTATATTCGATACATAATCGGCAATTCCGATAAATGGGGCAGTTCTAAGCCGCAAGGGTAAGATTGTTCTTCTTTTTTTCAAGGGTTTAAGTACTTGAAGAGCTGAGAAAAACGGCACCTTGGGTTTTTTCCTGAATATCCCGGTTTCGGAGGTACAATTAACAAGAATAAAGTAGCTAAAAATCGAGCGTATAGATATCTTCTCGGTCAAAATCGCATGTTCGGAACAATAATGACGTCTATTCACTTAAAAACTAAGAGGACATCCTTTTTTCATTTGCTTAAAAAAAAAAAAAAAAAAAAAAAAAAAAACAAACAGAATTTAGCTAGATCTTTGCAACCTGCCCATTCTAGAACGCCCGTTTGCTAAAGCAGAATAATTTTGAGTGTGGGGATCTGACATGTATATACTTTGGTGGTGCCTACTTCTGAATTGCATCGAAGCACATTGGTGAGCAATTGATTAGCAACAAGTCGAAACTTTGCATTAAACCAATACCGTCTCTACTCATACCAGGCTGCTCCGTTAATTGAAGAGTGGGAGGTTAGGGTTCGTCTTGGTATAAAATTTACCCGCAATCTTATGGGAGAGAAGTAGAGAACTACCACTTATTTAGTTCAAAACTGATTTTCGGCGCATAAACCTCTTAAAACCGTGCTGGAAGTGAATCTTTGAGTGCTACCAGAGCAAATAAAATTCATGAATGCTACTCCAAACCAAGAAAAATTGAATTTAATTAATGCCCTTGGCGGGACGGGTGGTGGTGGTGTAACGACTCTCTCCACCCCTCCCACCTGGAGATAGTCACTATATTCAATTTTCTTAATGAAAGTACTTCTCTGAGGATTTTGATTTGTCTGATTGAACTCCAACAAACTTTTCACGTCGTTGGAAAAGGTTTAAGAACTGGAAAGTTGGGTTCAATGGGTCTGTTGCATACTTTTGCTACAACAATATAGAACGTTGATTCTTATTTGCACCGGTATACTACCACATAGACGAAACCACCGTGCATACATAAGTAAACAACATCTTAACTACAAAATGATGGAATTTCTTTTTTAATACGTGTAATATAAGCTGCATTTGCTGACTAGTTTTTTTGGTTTATCAAAGATTACAAAATAATATGAGAAATGTACACATCTAAACGAAACATTCAAAGAAGATGGTTCCATCTATGTAGTTATAAGTCGGTGATATAGTGTCTAGTGTATCGTGTATCGCAGGTTGTTTAAAATGGAAGGGATTTTCTGAGTTAATGAGTGGATTTTGAAAGTTTTTAATATGCACATATCGTTATTTTCGCAGAATTTTACGTTAGAAACAATGAGTTATATTGATGTAGCAAAAGTATGCAACAGACCCATTTCCATTATTACAGTTTTACTCTCAACTCCCATAAGAGTACGTGTAAAATCCATACCACGGTGACCCTATAAACTCAAAAAAGCAACTTGGTATGAGTAGAGACGGTACTGGTTAAACAATCGTTCATCAATGCGTTTTGATGCGATTCGGAAGTAGGCAGTAGGCACCGCTACTTGTCAGAACCCGATACATATAATGCTCTTCTGCTCTTTGTCCCTGTTGTTTCCGCGGAAGGTAAATACACGGACCGTATACGCGTACACTGATAGTGATTTACAGGTTGCTCAAAGTTACTCAACCGAGAAGGCCAGAAGCTAAGGTTTTCATTCATTCATTGAAACTGTATTACTTAATTAGTTAGATGAATTACGATCTCCCCGGACGCGTCGCGTATGAATTCGTGCTCGCATGTGGCGCACAGTACAACGAATAAATGTCAAAGGCTGGACATGGCATGGCAACTTTAAATGTGAATATCTTTGTTAATACGCAACGTAGAAGTTTAAAAGTGATTTCATTGGTTTAACGGCACAATGGGTCTGTTGCATACTTTTGCTACATCAATATAACTCATTGTTTCTAACGTAAGATTCGGCAAAAATAACGATGCACACAATAAAAACGTTCAAAATCCACTCATTAACTCAGGAAATCACTTCCATTTCAAATAACCCGCGCTACCCTAGACACTATATCACCGACTTATAACTACATAGATGGAACCATCTCGTTTATGTAAACATGAGCAGAACTTACAAACATTGGAATGTTTCGTTTAGATGCGTACATTTTTCATATTATTTTGTAATCTTTCATAAACCGAAAATGCCAGACAGCAAATGCAGCTTATCGAATCCCGGTAATGGCAGCAGATTTTTCACTGGTCTTGTCGCTCGGTCTCCTCAAAAGTGGGTCCACAGCAAAGATTACAGTGGAAATCTGAGTGCCTACAGCATGGATGTTTCCTTGTCAAGTTTGGTGAATCATCTCATCTGTCTAAACCTAATCACCCATAATCAAAATTCTGTTCTCTCTTCAAAAATTAATAGTTAGTTAGTGGCTGTCGTGTATAGGCACAAAGGCCAAAAGCCTAGTGAAAAGGCTTAACAAATAAAAAAAAAAATGCAGCTTATGTTTCACGTTTTAAAAAAAGAAATTCCATCATTTTGTAGTTACGATGTTGTTTACTTATGCACGGTGGTTCCGTCTATGTAGTAGTATACCGGTGCAAATAGTGTCTAGTGTAGCGCGGGCTGTTTGAAATTGAAGTGATTTCCTGAGTTAATGAGTGGATTTTGAACGTTTTCCATGTGCGCATCGTTATTTTCACCGAATTTTACATAAAAATCAAGGTTCTTTACTGTTGTAGCAAAAGTATGCAACAGACTCCTTTCCTCCAAGAATCACCCCTTTAAAAATTTGTTTTTTGACCATAAAAAACATTCAAACTTTCATTTTTAATTATAAATTCCATATCCGAAGCATCCTTTTGACTCGCCCCACTGTGCGGTGGTGAGGCGTTAGTACCAAGTACACCTCAGTCCTCAATTCGCTGAGTAATAACTACATTATTCTTTGAGCTCACACCATTATCTCATATTTTGTTCGCACTCCTTCTTGGTGGATATACCGGATGATAATGTTATGTAAATTACGGCTGAGAAGATAAAACAAACACGAGAAAAAAAAATTACGAGAGAAAAATCATCCGGTGAAAAAACTATTATGGTTCAAGAAAAAGAAAAGAGAAGAAAAAGAAGTTGGGTTGAAAAATCGCATTGTTAGTTCCGGCAGGTATCACAATACTTACAGAGTCAAGTCAATTTCAGAAAAATAAAAAAAAAATAAATAAATTAAAAACAAATCATATTTTCTGCTTTTTTGTTCATAACTATTCTTATATACGCTGTTGAGACGATCAATTGGACTCCGTCTAATTTTTAGAGCCTTTCATTAGACACTCGTTTTACGGAGGTGTAATCGAGATTTTGTCTTTCTCTCTCTTTACCCAATCATAGGCGGATCCAGCATTCTGGCAACAGCGTATTCATTCCATTTGATTGCATTGGAAACAATCGATTAGTCACGGGGCCATGTCCCCTTCAAGAATCGATTGTTTATCATACATTCAAATGGGAATAATGCGCAGTTGCCAAATTGCTGGATCTGACTATGTACCCAATTCACTTTTGCACTTATCTCTTTCCTTACAAGCGTGCACACTGCACAGAATGGGTCAAAACCTCATTTCGATTGAATTATTGAGTCACAAAAATGTCAAGTAAACATAAATTTCCAATTATTACTTTTGCCTAATTATTAGCATCACTTTCAGATTAATTTTTTCTGAGAAGATCAGTTTAATTGTGCTATTTTTCTGCGCAAATGTGATGTTTAATGGTTACCGACAGGATATTGTTTTCAAGCTAGTATACGAAAGTAACCGAATATGTACGCTGTGGTGCTTTAGAGCAACGATGATGGGGTTTATTTTTTGAGGATACTGAAGGGATTTTATGTTGTAAATGTTCAAACGCTTCAGTTACTTACTATATCAATATTGGACAAAGGTGCTACGTTTAACATTTCTGATAAATCGATTTGGAGAGGAAAAAAAAGTAGGAGAGGCATGAGATTAGAGAGAAAGATGGACGACATCATATTTGCAGATAAGGGACCAAATAATGTTCGGTCCCGAGCATTGAATTGCGTGCATCTTGCGTGCGGTTTCGACCAATCAGAGTAGGTACTAACGCACGGTCATGTGACCGTGCGTAAGTTACGCTCGGGACCTAACATTTGGTCCCAGACCACTCAAGACCAGCTTTATTAGATCATGGGACCACACACCGCGTTGGGAGAGGGGTCATACGTTGACCATGTAATTTCGACGCACTTCTCCGTAGCTATATCCGATTCGAATACATACACTTCCGAAAACTCCCGCAGTTCGACCGGTGGTAAGTCGTGTCTTACTTTTATGGATGCGCCTTCATTTTCTAAGGTAGACTAAAACGGTACATGCGCGTACAAATAGTTAACAACTTTCCAACCCGTTACGCTATCCGATTCGAATACTCGTACCGAAAACTCCTGCAGTGCGACCGATGGTAAATCTTGTTTTACTTTTATGGATGCGCCTTCATTTTCTAAGATAGACTAAAACGGTACATGCGTGTACGATTAGTTAACTACTTTCCAACCCACAGCGCTGTTCAATTCAAAAACTACTCCAGAAAACTCCCGCAGTTCGATCGATGAAGACTGTTTCACACTCTCTCGAGATCAAGGACCAATTAATGTTGCCGCTTGACGATCCCTTGAACAGAAAGACGTTAAACGATACGAACTTAAGTGAGGTTAGGTGCTGTTCTAACCCCCCGTAAGTGCTCACCGATCATCTGCGCGCGGGACCGCGAAGACGTACTATTATTTGGTCACAGACCGAAACAAGCAAAATAAAACAAACATAAAAAACCAGAAAATCTGTCAGTTGTCAATAAATAATTAAGTTATGAGTCACATCAATGCTGCCGTGCTAAGGAAGAACGCCGTAAAAGCCAAAAATACAAAAAATTGAGTTAGACACGGAAATGTACTATTTTTGACATGCACTTTCACGTGGTAAAATCAGAATTCACTTATCTCTATTAGTTTCTGAGATATAGAGGGGTTGCCTGCCGTAAGTACGCCAAAATCGGTACCTTTACTCAGGAGAAACGCCGTAAGCGCCAGGTACACGGGCAGAATGCAGTATCTCCAGCCGAGCTGAGTGGAGATGCGGCGTTCTACCTGTGCATCGGGCGCTTCCTCGGCGACCCTTTACACAACAATGCATGCCCCGCCAGACGGGAAAAAAGCCGTATGTCCAATGGACATTGTCCATCGTGTCTGCGACCTTCCTTCGATCTTTTGTAATTTGGAGCAAAAATATTTGACTTGGCACCCTTATACAACAATAAAAATTCAAGTGAAGATACATATAATCGATTTATGTACGAAAACGTGCCAAAATCGAAACCAGTTGGGAGGGCCATGCGTTTAAATTTGAACGCGTTTTACTCGATTTCATGTGCAGTGGAGATACGGCGAAGCAGTCTGAATCCTTCGTAAAAGCAGAGGGTATACGAGCATCTCCATATTAATTTTATCTTCGATGCGTAATTTAGATCGGCACTTTTGACCATGAAGTAATCAAACGTGGCTGCAGTTTATAAAATGAGTGCTAGTCGGTCCAAATTTTGGATTTAGACCGTCTCTTGGGGTGGGGAGGGGGTTATTAGAATATCTCGAAGAAATTGGGAGATTTATAGGAGTTTTTCTTGGAGAAGTTTCCAAAAATGTACGCTCAAATCGAGCAATTCTAGGGAGTTTCCAATGGGCTTTTACGGATGTTTTAGTTGCCTTCCATTCTTTTTTCTGGATCAGGTGTTGTTCGAACTCTTTGTTTAAAAGTAGTGCCTCTGAAGAGTTTAAAAACGCTGGCTAAAATTGCTCTACGGAAGGCAAATATGCTGCACAAAACTAGCAGGGCTTCTTTTCTACTTAAAAATTGCCGTCGTGAGTGTTAATATAAAGGACTGAGACGATTTGGAAGGACCGGAGTGGGGGTTTGGCGGAGCCAATTTTGCACAACGAGACAGAATACTGTAATATCAATTGTTTAACAAAGACAGTGTGATGATATCGCGGTTGGTTTTGAAACAATGCAGGAGTAGAAAATTATCATTTAATGAATATTTGTAGTTCATTACGTAAATTGGTAGAATTCGTTTTAGAAGTTTGGGCATGGTTAGGGAACAAATTTACTTCTCTGTTGTAAAAACACATCTAAATGGAATACTTATATAAACATCGTATATCTTTATCTTGTAGCGAAGATTGATAAAAAAAAAAAAAAAACAAAAACAAGCAGGGAAAATTCCAACACGCAGGTGTTGGAAAAGCGTGCCACTAAAGTCTGAACAGCTTTAATGCTTTTGCTAGCAATGATAATAATTAGACAGCATTCAACATGGAGCTGATCTCGAGAAAATTGAGTCCAAAGTTGAAGAGCTAACATTTAAACAAAAAACTTGGAATTACCTACGTTTTGATTTCATTCAACTACCGTGTTGTGTTTTTGCATTTCAACACCGGCAAAGTGGAATTTACTATGTAGGAAAGGTACTTAATTTTTAGCGTTTAAAGTGACTTGGTTCCTTTCTTTTTTTTTTGGCATAATCACGAAAAACGAAACTCTAAGAGAAACCAAACGGCAGAGTTGGTTTACACTGTTGATTATTTTAAAATCCGTTAATCCGGACTTAATTCCGTTCGAAATTCTATAAAAGGAACCGAGTCGGAGTTGGTTCCTTACGTGACTCGGATTAAGGTTTAACCTAATCAGCCAAAGGAACCAAGTTCTCATTTTATTTCATCATATGGACAATGACATCAATGAGGCTCACCAGCTCACTTTTACCTGGAATTTTGACGGGAAATAGTTGTTATTATAGAAGAAGCACTTGTTGCTTCGAGATTCAGTATTGCTAGCTCCATCAATCAATTACTCAATTTTATCAAAAATGTCACTCGGTTCTTTTGTGACAAGTGCTGTCCAATTGAGCCTGTTTGGTGAGAAATTATGAAAAAAATAAATTTAGATCAGATGTATCTATAAGGAGATGAGTCAAAGGTGTTGTTTTTTTGTTTTTTGTTTTCAAAACTTTGGAGGGCTCTAGCTCAGAAGAGAAACATTTTCAGCACATACTCATGTAGGAAAATAAAGTCTTTTTATATATATATATATATAATATATAATATATATATATATATATATATATATATATATATATATATATATATATATATATATATATATATATGTATGTTGACCCCAAAAATACACTCCATAAGTTTGGCACTTAAGTTTTGAAACACCCTGTTCTTGATATTTTGCTCCCCCCCCCCGCCCCCTTCACAAAATACAACATCTTGACCATGCACATTTTTAAAATCACAGTTTGACTGTAGAGATATTTACTCCCCCCCCCCTTAACGAAAAAGGGGAACATGAGTCACCTATCTCTGATGTTCGTCGTGCGCGTGCACAGATTGTTCGGCTTTACGACTGCCATTTTGGCTTTCTTTATAATGCGTTTTTTGGGTTTATTAGTGGATTTTATGACTATTTGATGCCGCCAATGTAATTTTCAGACAATTTTACATCAGAATCAAAACTCTATAGCACTGTTCCAGTGAAAAAATTTTTTACACGCAACGAACTTTTTAGGATAGGTAAATAAGTTATTCCAGAGTCAATTCCATAGCTGCAGCGAGGAAGCTGTCCAGGGGAGGAAGACACGTGACAGCCCCTCTCACTTTTTAGAGCAATTAATGCGAATTTTACCCCTCTGGCTCCCTGTGTTCTGGATTTTAAACACCTATTTTTCAACAAAACGCCCAAAATGTCCTCAAAAATCCCTTGATTCCATCGACGCTCATTGAGGGGCTTTCAATTTGCCGATCCCCCAGAATTTCAAATGTTTCCGATGCAAAGACCTGTTTTGTGTGACGTCATAAAAAAAAATTGGTTTCAAACAAAGGCTCCGTCTCACTCGCTCTCGTGGGTTTTCCCATACGAAACACGGTCCAAATTTTCAAATACAAGTGCTAGTAAACAAGACGTTCTTTACACCAGTTGTGTTTATCACACCATTGGGTTCTACGTCCCTTATAAAAATTTCCGATTGTTTCAAAAAATTTCCGATTGGATATATATTCCCGCACTTTCTTTCCCATAGAAATAATCGAAATTCCATAGAGACAATCGAAATTCGTGTAGATTCAAGCGCGCTGATTATAGCAACGATAGGTCTTATGATTGAAATAAGGCGAAATAAATCTATGATTCTATTCTTACAGTTTTAACACCCACTTTTTTCTCAGTGATAAAATATGAGAACGCTACACAAACTTTCTGAAACATCGCGCATCAATGCACAATCACAGTTATATCGAAGAAAGTCCTATGTTTTGTCCTTGTCACACTCACAGTTTCTTAAGAGCACAAAATTCTAGGATATCGGCTCATCAGCACCATCATGGCATGTGTTATACCTCGAACAATAGCTTCGATACGAAGAGAAGTTAGAATGATCGAGTGTCATGGCGCGGCGGTGATACTCCCATAAGAGACCGTGAGTAAGACAAGGACAAAACGTAGAACATCTTTCGGTATAACTGTGATTGTAAATTCGCTTGTGATCTTTTAGGAATTATGTTACAGTGAAAAGATACTTTAAGGCAAGTGGAATCTAATGGTGCAATAAAATTTGAGAAAACTGTTGGTTAACTAGCATGAATTTGCGTTCGAAAATTTAGTGAGCGAGATAGAGCATTTGTTTGGAGCCAATTCTGATCGTGACGTCATCACTAAACAGGTCTACTTAAGGATGTGAATGAGCCTCTCTCTTTTCTATACCCCTCCCGCTCTTTATCAATACCTCGTCGCTTCTTTTCGATGTACCCTCGTCAAACAGATTTTGACACTTTTACGATGCGAGACCCGAACGCTTAATGCACCGTGAAGAAATCTTGAGACCGGTGGAGCCCAAAGGCGAGGGGCAAAGAGGGTTTCTGTGAGAGATGTTTCCACCCCCCTCCTGCCTTGGAATTTTGACTCATAGGTTGGCACAAATGACTTAGGTTGCTGGACCTGTATGGAATTCTCGTTTAAAGGAATTCGACTTTGACGCTTAATAACTTATTGAAATTAACAGGAATACCGAAACTTTTACAATTTTAAGAAAATAGACGCCGAGACCTCCTGGATTGCAGCAATAAATTAACGATTAATGAAACCAGTTTTAAGAAAATACGTTTTTAATTTTTCAAACCTTCCCGCCAAAGGTTTTGCCATAAGCAAGGCATTGAACCTATACCGGGTGTCCGGTAAGTCCCGGAACGGCTGCGCCATTTCTTTATTTACGCAGATAAAAAAACCAAACTTTAGGAATGTTCCTAGATAAATAAAAACTACTTTTTGGGGGGGTCAAATTTTGGTCGCCCCCCCCGGGGGGGGGCGGGGGCAACCCTAACTTTTTTTTCAAATGGCAACCCCTATCTTGTGATACCTCATTCAAAAGAGGGTAAAAAACTGAGCATTTTGGCGCAAACCGCATGTCGATATCTCTTTTAGTATTTGAGATATCGAACTTCAAAATCTATGAAAACCCATTTTAAAAAATCATAACTCTTATTCAGAAAGTCGCTATTTAAAAAACTAGGGGTCTAAACTACTCTACATAACAAGCTCTTTCCAAAGAAAAACACCTCTGCCCAAAAAATTAACTTACAGTTATTGTTTTTTTTCCCGCCAAAATTTTTTAAAACATTTTGGCGGGGAAAAAAAACAATAACTGTAAGTTAATTTTTTTGGGCAGAGGTGTTTTTCTTTGGAAAGAGCTTGTTATGTAGAGTAGTTTAGACACCTAGTTTTTTAAATAGCGACTTTCTGAATAAGAGTTATGATTTTTTTAAAATGGGTTTTCATAGATTTTGAAGTTCGATATCTCGAATACTAAAAGAGATATCGACATGCGGTTTGCGCCAAAATGCTCAGTTTTTTACCCTCTTTTGAATGAGGTATCACAAGATAGGGGTTGCCATTTGAAAAAAAAAAGTTAGGGGCGCCCCCGCCCCCCCCCCGGAGGGGTGACCAAAATTTTGACCCCCCCAAAAAGTAGTTTTTATTTATCTAGGAACATTCCCAAAGTTTGGTTTTTTTATCTGCGTAAATAAAGAAATGGCGCAGCCGTTCCGGGACTTACCGGACACCCTGTATATTGGATATGAAAATGAAAACAAGAAGCGTACCGTATATATACGGCACGCTTAAAAAAAAAGTTTGGGCCCAGCTCAATGATAATCTTTGCCGGATTTTCAATTTTCATTTCCAGCAAGGTGTTGGAAATTAAAAATTTGTATGATATTCAACTGTATCGATATTGTGAAATATTATAAAAATTTAATAGATTTGCTACTTTATTTGTTCGTATGTTTATCTATGGATTTGTATCTTCATTAAATTATTTACATTGCCTTTTTATTTACTATCAGTTTTTACAAAATTTGTTCCATTTTTCTTTTTATTTGTATTTATTTGTTCAGACCCAGTCTATAGCCTTTGGGTGTAGAACTATAAATTAGGTAAGTATGTTACTTACTTTCTCAGCAATTAAAAATCATTTATGGAATAGCAAGCGACAAAAGTTGAAAATTTAGGCGTAGTAAAGTTATAAATAGCGCATAAATATCTATAAAAAAGTGTTAGTTGAGTCCAAGGTAATTTGTATTCGTACTGTCAATTATAAAAAAAGAAAAAAAAAAGAAAAAAAATCCTTCACATCAAAACAAGACTTGCTGGCAACTTTAAACTTTTTGATTTCCAAGCGTTTTGATGAAAAGCCAACGATCAAGTTTACTTTCATAAATGTTTAATGTTGTGCCGTATGAAAAATAATCTTGGGAAGGTTCTAATATTATCGGTTTAGGTGCGCCTTAAAACGACTTCTAATCAAATGCATCGACAGCATCAATCGATGCTGCTGAAATGGTGAAATAAAAAGTGAGTCGCACTCCTGTAACCGAAAATCGTCACAAAAATTATTGTCTTGATTAATTTAAACATGTTTGCTTAATAACAATATTGGATGACAGAAAGCACAACGGCCCGGCCCAACTATAGCGCGAGTAATCTTCACGATCAGTCGGTCCCGCTTCACACATTTTTAGCCGCGGTTTTACGATCAAGTGCACGGCTGTACTCGCAAACTGAAAAATTTTAACGGTTAATAATGCTTGCGGAGTGCAGAAGTTTGCTTTGATTACACGGGGATTTGCCTGTTATCTCGAATTCTTGACTGCAAAAACTTTTGCGTTAGATGGTACGTGTTCATCTGCAGCTGTCAATCGTTTTAAATCTAAAGTCAAATTATATCAGCTTTGCGATCGAAGTTCTTCTAAGCCCTGCACTCTGTTGGACTTTCCAAGAGATTATTTCTATGGTACATTCTTCGTAAAATAGATATTTGCACTTTCAGATGCACTGCATGGAGAAAAATTTATATTAGGGGCTACCAGAATTACTTATACGGAATAGTTAAATGTAAATTCTGGTATCTGTGAAGGTATTGCTGGTTTCAACAAAAAATGTATTTTGAATATTACCAGAAATTTGGTCTAGGATACGCGAATGAGAATTTAACTTTTACGTAGAAGTAATTCTGGTAGCCTCAAATATAATTTTTTTCCGTGTGTCGGTGAAAGAAGCAAAGAAAAAATGCGCCTACCAACCGTAATTGGTGGAATTTGAATTTAAATTGTATTGAAATTTGGTAGCTATAACAAGCGAGTCTCCGGAGCAATAAAATGACAACAAAACCCGAAAAACGAGAACGCACTTAAAAAAAAAGTCCCAGCTTGTAGAGAGTTCAGACAAGAGGGTAGTCAACCTCTGATTGGTCATGAGTTTTAGGTTCTACGGGCGCCGCCATTGGATGAGTTTTTGCGGTTTCAGGTCAGTAGGTCTACAGTAATATGGACTACGGACAAAATGTCTACTTTTTTTGGTCTACTGACAAAGTGTCTACGGAAGTATGTCTACAAAAATAAAGTCTACTTTGGAAAATTACCATATTCTTAAAACTTCTACATATTTAATGTCCACAAAATAAATGTCCCCAGTATATTATTTCCTTTTTTAAAATATGTCCACTTTTTTTTACAAAATGGTCTACAAAACAACAATGTCTACAATTTTGTAACAGAATTAGAAAATGTAATATAAGTTAGTTTACTCCCCTCATTCATAGATCTTTGTAATGTTGAATTACAAGTTTTGAAGACAGCGTCACAGAAATCTGATTAATTTAATGTTGAATTCGCGAAATTAAAACCAACATTTGATTCACTCAGTATTTAAATTGAAAAGAGACAATTTCGTCACAAGGGAAAAGGCTGAATCAATAAATGAATAATTCGATGAGAAATATTACAAAAGTGCTAAAAAAAGTTTATATAAGTGATTTATATATGTGTAGTATGGCAACTTCGTTGCACGCCTAAAAACTATGACAACCGTTAAAATAATTATCATTCAAACTATCGATGATTAAATATTTATTACTTTCTTACAACATTTATAATACAAAATTGTAGACATTGTTGTCTTGTAGACCATTTTGTAAAAAAAAATGAACATATTTTAAAAAAGGAAATAATATACTGGGGACATATATTTTGTGGACATTAAATATGTAGACGTTTTTAGAATGTGGCCATTTTTCAAAGTAGACGTTTTTTTTGTAGACACACTTCCGTAGACATTTTGTCAGTAGACCAAAAAAAGTAGACATTTTGTCCGTAGTCCATATTACTGTAGACCTACTGACTGGAAACCGTTTTTGCACATTTGTATGCAACTAACGAAGAGGCCCAAAGGTATTTAAAGCCCTTCCTTCGTACGCGCTCAAAGTAGAATCGTCAAATTGGCATCGGAGAGCCTTAATCCACCGCAAATCGGCAGGTGAGCCAACCGTTGCATGTTTGGTTGATCTTCCGTTCGTCAAACAACTGTGCAATTAGACGGCCCGTCAAACTGCAGAGTTATTTGACGATGGATGGTGCGTCATCTGTTCACCAATCTACTTTCAACATAACCATTAAACCCATTTAGGAGATGTTTTGGTCAAGGTTATGTTTGAATTTTAGAAATGTTAGGTTGGTAGTTCTAAAGTTTGCGGTGCGGATGCCAATTTGACGATCCTACTTTGGGCGTGTCCGAAAGGCCTTTCAACAGATAAAAGAGTTAGTTGTCGATGAACTTATTAATTTAAATCATGATACATATCAAGAACGTCTATAAATCACAAATGAATCTTTAAAAGTGTAAAAAGATGTTGCCCATCTAAAAGGAATGAAATATAACACCGTTAAAACCTCTACGGCACGGTAATCAATGCAGCGGACCAAAACAAAACAAAGGCCCTCAGAATAATGCGTAAAAATCCGTGCTAAAACGCATCCAGTCGCTGTGCCCATAGTTTCACTTGTCTTAACTCTATACATACGGGACCTCTTATCTGAAAATAAAGTCGACATGCGGCGGTGTGCCTCGGAAGAGCAGAGGGGACGTACTGAGAGCCCTGCGCCTTGGCAGCAAATAAAAGCCCACCAAAACGACAGGTCTGCTCGTAATTTTGTTTTCCCATTTAAAATTACATTAGCGGTGCCTCGGAAGAGCAGAGGGGACGTATTGAGAGCCCTGCGCCTTGTCAGCAAATAAAATCCCACCAAAACGACAGGTCTGATCGTAAGTATGTTCTCCCATTTAAAATTACATTGGCGGTGCCTCGGAAGAGCAGAGGGGACGTTTTGAGAGCCCTGCGCCTTGTCAGTAAATAAAAGCCCACCAAAACCACAGGTCTGCTCGTAAGTATGTGTTCCCATTTAAAATTACATTAGCGGTGCCTCGGAAGAGCAGAGGGGACGTATTGAGAGCCCTGCGCCTTGTCAGTAAATAAAAGCCCACCAAAACGACAGATCTGCTCGTAATTTTGTTTTCCCATTTGAAATTACATTAGAGGTGCCTCGGAAGAGCAAAGGGGACGTTTGGGAGCCCTGCGCCTTGTCAGCGAATAAAAGCCCACCAAAACGACAGGTCTGCTCGTAATTTTGTTTTCCCATTTAAAATTACATTGGCGGTGCCTCGGAAGAGCAAAGGGGACGTTTTGAGAGCCCTGCGCCATGTCATCAAATAAGAGCCCACCAAAACGACAGGTCTGCTCGTAAGTATGTTTTCCCATATAAAATTACATTAGCGGTGCCTCGGAAGAGCAAAGGGGACGTTTTGAGAGCCCTGCGCCTTGGCAGCAAATAAAAGCCCACCAAAACGACAGGTCTGCTCGTAATTTTGTTTTCCCATGTAAAATTACAGTAGCAGTGCCTCGGAAGAGCAAAGGGGGCGTTTTGAGAGCCCTGCGACTTGTCAGTAAATAAAAGCCCACCAAAACGACAGGTCTGCTCGTAAGTATGTGTTCCCATTTAAAATTACATTAGCGGTGCCTCGGAAGAGCAGTGGGGACGTATTGAGAGCCCTGCGCCTTGTCAGTAAATAAAAGCCCACCAAAACCACAGGTCTGCTCGTAATTTTGTTTTCCCATTTAAAATTACATTAGCGGTGCCTCGGAAGAGCAAAGGGGGCGTTTTGAGAGCCCTGCGCCTTGTCAGCGATTAAAAGCCCACCAAAACGACAGGTGTGCTCTTAAGTCTGATTTCCCATTTAAAATTACATTAGCGGTGCCTCGGAAGAGCAAAGGGGGCGTTTTGAGAGCCCTGCGCCTTGTCAGCGATTAAAAGCCCACCAAAACGACAGGTGTGCTCTTAAGTCTGATTTCCCATTTAAAATTACATTAGCGGTGCCTCGGAAGAGCAGAGGGGACGTATTGAGAGCCCTGCGCCTTGTCAGTAAATAAAAGCCCACCAAAACCACAGGTCTGCTCGTAATTTTGTTTTCCCATTTAAAATTACATTAGCGGTGCCTCGGAAGAGAAAAGGGGGGCGTTTTGAGAGCCCTGCGCCGTGGCAGCAAATAAGAGCCCACCAAAACGACAGGTCTGCTCGTAAGTATGTGTTCCCATTTAAAATTACATTAGCGGTGCCTCGGAAGAGCAGAGGGGACGTTTTGAGAGCCCTGCGCCTTGTCAGTAAATAAAAGCCCACCAAAACCACAGGTCTGCTCGTAATTTTGTTTGCCCATTTAAAATTACATTAGCAGTGCCTCGGAAGAGCAAAGGGGGCGTTTTGAGAGCCCTGCGCCTTGTCAGCGATTAAAAGCCCACCAAAACGACAGGTGTGCTCTTAAGTCTGTTTTCCCATCTAAAATTACATTGGCGACGGGGAAAGTTTACCCTTCAATGGTTCCGAAATTGTGTAGGAATGCGGATGGTTATTTACATATTTGTTGTTTTGCGGACATCTGAAAAGGCATTTTTAATAAACCTAGTATTTCATTGGATGACGAATGAATTGCGTAGTCAAGCAGGTTAACAGCTAGAGTGACTAAATAGTCCAGGAAGAAAATTATTGTTATTCGTGCATCTAAGTTTGAAAGTTTCAAGTTTACTTTTGTGATCTTTCTTTTGTTTTTTAATCAAAAGTAATGTGCATAGCAAGCCAAATTCGAGCAATCAAAATATATTGAGTGGGACTACAACCGATGGAAATGCTTCGATCAATAATGCGTTCGGATAGGGGGGAAAAAAGAGTTTAGTTTAAAATTTGATGGAATTTCGAAAGATATAATCACCGATAATTTTTAATTATATCGGTTAAAAAAAAGAAAAGAAATCTGAGTATTTTCGTGCAGTTTAGGCATCACACTGCTAAACTGAGAAATGAAATCTTTTTGTCAACCGGTGAAATCATCAGTGAATTAAAAAAATCTATTTGAGATTCACAACACACGGCTGCCTCTAGGTTAACATACAGCTCGGGGTGGTTGAATTATACAGAATTTTTCTGTATTTTTTTTTTAAAAAGGTGCTGTTCAAGATTCAAGATCAGGACGGATATTCTTTAGCCGCATCCAAATAGCTATACACAAAATAGGAACCATTTCACTTCTACATTTTTAGTGTGAAAAATGTGTCCGATAAAAATTACTAGAATGTAGGTACGAAGCGCGATAGATAGATAAATAAATAAATAAAAAAGAAAACAAAAACAAAAAAAACGGAAGTTACAACGTGAGTCACCAAAAAAAAGTTTGATGATGATACTTTAAATACCATCCAACGGTCAATTCGTTAACATTTTGTGACCCTATGCATCTTTATCAAAATCAAGCACAAACTACTGAACGGTGCTGAAACAAATAAGTCTAAACAAAACACAATTCGCGAGCGACTGCAACTCGTGTCCGGACATAGCTTGAAACGGAAACACACTGCGATACGTGACAAAACACATTTTGAAAGCCGCTGGGCGCGAGATGCATGTGTCAGAGGCTATTGGTATAAAAAGGATGGTTTCGAACGAAAAAAAGAGAAATAAGTAAATAAAATACCCACGAAAGAAAATGTAAATAAACAAAAAAACAACAGAGGACGGAGGGAACTGAGTGTCTGGTTTGGCGCACGGTTGTATTACTTTGATTCGATATCACGAGACAGTAACGCACACACAGTCACACTCACGTATTACGCGGCGGCTGAGGCGCAGCGCGGGCTGTCAGATCATTCGACGCGTTAAACTGGTACACAGGAGACTTTAACACTGTAATTTTGTTCATCTAAATGTCTCCTCATCAAAGAAAAAAAAAAGCCCTTGAAAGAAAAGAAGAGAGGATAAAGGGGAAGAGCGAGGCAGAGAGAGAGAGAGAAAGAGAGAGAGAGGCCAGAGGAGAAGAAGATAGAGAGAGAGAGAGAGTGAGAGAGAGAGAGGGGGTGGGAGCGAGAGAGAGAGAGAGAGAGAGAAAGTGGGAGAGAAGGTGAAAAGGAGACAGAGAGAGAAGCCGGAGAAGGAGAAGGGGAGAGAGAAAGAGAAAGAAAATAGAGAGAAGGAGAAAAAGAGAGAGAGAGAGAGATAGAGAGAGAGAGAGAGAGAGAGAGAGAGAGAGAGAGAGGGGAGAGAGAGAGAGAGAGAGAGAGAGAGAGAGAGAGAGAGAGAGAGAGAGAGAGAGAGAGAAGAGAGAGAGAGAGAGAGAGAGAGAGAGAGAGAGAGAGAGAGAGAGAGAGGAACCGAGTAGCAAAAATGGACCCTAAAACGTGTGAGGTTTTACGCAAGTTTTTCCTTCGGCAAAACGGTCAAATTGGAATCATCTTTTTTACGTAAACTGAACTTTTACGGAAGGTTTACCTGCGGTTAAACAGAACTTTTCCGGTACAGCCGCAAGGGAACAGAAAAAAACTTCGTAATAACCTTTCATACATAGCTTATCATATTTCTTTCAAGAAAGTGAGAGTAATTAGTGTATACTTATGGTTGTTCCAAATTTTTTTCCTTCTTTTTCGGCTTTTCTGCAGAATTTTCGTTTAACCGCAGTAAAACCTCGCGTAAAAGTGCCGTTTTCGCAAAAAAATATGATTTTAATTTGACCGTTTTACGCAAGGTTTTCCTGGGGAAAACTTACGTAAAACTTCACATTTTCGGTCCATTTTTGCTACTTTGGGAAGGGAGGAAGAGAGAGAGAGAGAGAGGGGGGGAGGAGAGAGGGAGAGCCGAATTTCGTCTCTAGGACTAGACTAGGCTACATTGGCTAGAGTTTAGTGGAAATAAAGATTTAAAGTTGACCCTTAATATCCATTTGATAAAAGGGCCATAGGTGTTATTAGTTTTTGCAATCTTTATAGCTAGTGTCTGTCATTGCCTTACCGATTTGTTATACATTTTAATTGATTTTCTTACAAATTTGTCAATCTTAATTAATTTTATTGATGGAACTGATTGCCAAACGTCCAAACCTTAGTTGAGCATACGTCACAAATAAAAATGGTAACAATGTTTGATAGGAAAAAAATCAAAGTTTCGGTAGCTCCTTGAAAGTTTCTCTCCTTAAAATAGTTGTGGAATGGGTTTTCATTTCTGTATTTGGACATAACCTGGCCATTAAACAGTTTGGACTACTTATTGAAAGAGGTCAAACTTGTTTTTGAAGAAGAATATGATATGGTCCAAAATGTTTAAAAAGCGTAGAACATTAATTATTATTGGACATACTATTTAGATCAGTCCCAACGTGGAAGAAAATCTTTGGACGAATATTCGTGTTTAATCTAATTTAGCTATTCTCAACCTCTGATGAGCAGTTTGGGCCCGATTGTACGACCTTTGCTCACAACACTTCAAATTAAAGATTGTTTCATGTTGCCAATTACATTAAAGTCACTCATCATACGTGGGACCGAAACACATTTTTCGGCTTAGTGACGGTTCCTACAAGACGTTGAATGGTGAGGTTTAGTCCAATGTCATTTACAGACCATACCGGAATTCGGGCGATTTTAAGGTTAGGCCATTGTGGTCGCAGATTTACAAATAATCAAGTAAAAAGGCGAATGAAGTGCGGTTCGTATCGCAATTCAAAATTATTCGCCGAGGAGATCGTTTTTCAACTTCTTTAATGATGAGCTTTGTTGAGCACTGAATGATATATTTAAAAGACTCACGCACAGATACTCAAGCTGCGGGATGTTACCCTGCGCTGTTTCTGAACATCGCGCGACAGTTAGGAAATTCGATACGGCTTTGTCGGTCTGCTGGGCGCGGTTACAGAACTCCCGTCGTTTTTACGATACAATGCCCTTGCTGGGCTAGTTTAGATTTCAAGACTTTCTTAAAATTATAAAAAAAAAAGATACATGCAAAAAGGGGGGAAATGAAAGAAGATCAACATTTTCAACTTTTAAGAAGAAATGTGACTTTTGGAAGTGTGACACTTTAAATAATAATAATAATAATAAACGAGAGCTCACGGAAAATAATACGGGAAAAGAATTAAAACACGATAAAAAAATACAAGTGTTATGGTAATGGTATCTATAATGTAAAATCTAAAAAAAAAATGGAATTATGAAAAAGAAGAAAAACGGAACAAACACTTTCTAGTGATTTCCACGCATAGATACGATACGAATATGAACCGCTTGAAGAATTAGTTGGCACAGTGTTGCCAGATTGGGGTGAAAAAGCCGTACGTTTTACATTGGTTTAAATGGGGACGATACGGCTTTTTACCCTCGATCTGGCAACACTGAGTTGGCAACGATTCTAAAACCATGCAGTTTTATCATTTCAGCCGCATATAATTAGTTGAAATCATGTGTACTGGTGTATCAGGACTAGTGTAAGTTGGTATAACAATACTAGTGTACGTGTTGGAGTGAGAGAGAAGAGAGAGAGAGAGCAATGGGAGAGATAGATAGAGAGAGAGAGGGGGAGAGAGAAAGAGAGAGGGAGAGAGAGAGAGGAGAAAGACAGAGAGAGATAGCGAGAGAGATAGAGGAGAGACAGAGAGAGGGAGAAAGAGAGGGAGAGAGAGAGAAAAAAAAAGAGAGAGAGAGAGAGAGAGAGAGATGTGGGGAGGGTGAGAGGGGGGAAGACAAAAAAAACAGCGGCATGCAAATATGGATTAAAAAGTAAGAACGGAACCAGGGATAGAAAAAGGATAATTGTCATACGCCCAACCGGAGGCCAAAGCTTGCGATTAATCGATGGAGGTCGTTTGTTGGAACGGTCGGTGCATGAATTTTGAATTTCCCGCGCTGATCGTTCGTGGCGGAAGATGTCGAGGCGATGTTCGGTCGTGACGCGCAGCGGCGCTCAGAATTCGTGCCGACAAGACA
>VMOF01000035.1:62791104-62851333 GCA_011764245.1 Trialeurodes vaporariorum | reverse complement strand
AGCCATGATAACAGACTACCTAATGCGTCAAAGCCTATGAATCTCAAACGATGTGACAACTGGGAGGTGTGTCTAGCGCGTATTTCATGGCTCACTGTGTTTATCTAACGGAGTTGCCAAAACTCACTTTTCGTTTTTATGTTTGACGAATCAAGAATTCGACCTCTCCTTTCAAAGAGCGAAACCGTGAACCTTCAGTTTTTGGGCTATTTTGAGGTAAAATAGTGCAGTGGCGTAGCGTGCAATTTGGCAACATTGCAGTTTGTCCATTTAAAATCATGGAAAATATCGAATTACTAGGTGTTCGGTGAACACGTTCGCATTCGACCTTTCGTATGGGTTTAAATGGACAGCATACAACGTTGCCAAATGGCACGCAACGCCACTGACATTGTGTACCAGTTACCGCACACTAAAAAAAACAGCTATCGTGAGATTTACCATAAATTTATATTATTACAATATATTATTAATATTATATACAATTATTAATTATTATATATATTATTAATACTATTTTATTATATTATCAATTTTATTTTTACCATAAATTTTTGGTTTAAATTTTCGACAATCCAAGAAAATAAATTGTAAATTTTACGTTAATTTTTATGTTAGTATTTTTACGTTACGTTTTTAGCCATTACATTCTTAAAAACTTAACCAAACGTCTTGAACTCAAATCATGGAAAAACTAAAATTACAATTTTCCTGAATTGTCGAAAATTTAAACCAAGTTACGGTATAAAACTTACGATAGCTGTTTTTTCAGTGTGTATAGAGTTAGTAGACGATGAAAAATAAGTCACAACATAAACATACACATTTTCTTTAAATTATAACACTCGAAAAACGCAATAGAGGAGATTAAATCAATGGCAATGAAATACACATTTCGATGCATAGTTTTAATGAGCAACACGCGAGAAATGTAGATAAAACTATCAAACTGCGGCACAGCTTCAAAGATTCCTCACGATCTTCTTTTATGGATTTTAAGTAGCCAGAGTTTGCAGAAATTTTCCCTTGGTACATTTATATCCCTATGTCCTGACAACCGAATATCCGATTCTTGAAATTGAGAGTACTTAAACTTTGTAAGTCATTAAATATATGTTTGTCGATTGACTAATCGATCACATATTAAAAAGAAGTTGTGGTGAGAAACATAACGTTATATGTTCATTCTAGATGTGTAAGGGTAGCGCCTGAAGCATTGACCTTGGATGTGCGACTGAGATATTACGTAACATGTGTGTCATAGCTACTAGCCGAAGCAACGTCTCATTGCCAAATTGGTTCTACAGTTTCAACTCTTCTTAACCCCTTTTGTTACCAAGGTGTTTTACACCTTCTGATAACCAAAGAGGGGTGAATTTTCACCCAAACTTATAAAACCTTTGCTAATGGCTTATTTTGTTAATATTTTTCAAATCTATAAAAATCATTTGTCCAGCATTCTTTGAGTAATAATAGCATACCTTGCTTTGTTATTTCAAATTGTTTAATTTTTAAATGTTTGGCGAGGAAATTTCCAAGAAAGCACTAAATTCAAATAAAACTAGAATTGTGACCGTTCCTTTGATTTCTTTGAATTTTGAAATTTGGATGCAAAATAATCCCAGATTGAAACGATCACAAATTTTGAAACTGCATGATATAAGCCATGTAATCTCATGATAAAATAATTTTTCTCTCAAAATTTTCAGAGGGGGGGGGGGATTTTCCCTCAGCGACTTTGCTGCCCAAAAATACGGAAAGTTTGATAAAAATGTCTGATTTTTGTGGAAAGCTTCTAAATACACTTTCGTTGAGGCTGACTTGGAAGCTCAAAGAAAAATTTCAGCTTTTCATCTTCAAAGAAACGGGCCCTGGGGTGAATTCACCCCAGAATTCACCCTCCCCCCCCCGGTAACACAAGGATTATAAAAAATTTCGATCAATTTCATCAAAGAAATAAGAACAAGATAAGACTGAAAGACGGGAAGATAAAAATACGTTTTTTTTTTTTTTTTTTTTTCATAACTCCAATGATTCCTTTTTCTACAGAGGCAAAGCTTGTATACACACATAAATTAAATTAAAAACTTGTGATACAAAGTTGAAAATTCGGGTCAAAGAATGCCTACTCGCAATACGTGTACAACTCAAGTTCATTCCGATGTAATTGACATTCGAATGAAATTCAGAAAATGTTACAATATTTTCTTTGAAGTATACTTGAATAAAATGTATCGAGACACTTTTTTTAAATTTTAAAAAAACAGAACACACTAGTTTTATCGGACTCACAATCAGTCGGGGAAATTTAAAAATTTTCATAAATACTGTGCAATGTCGAGTTGCGGTTGCAATATTTCGTTGCAGCTACAGAAAAAGGTAAATTGAGTGTAAAATCACTTGAAAATAACCATGGGAGCACTAAAAGTTCTAAAATCGACTAAAAAAATCAATAAACGTATTTAAACGAAATTCCGAGATGACACTATAGAATGAGCGGGTCACATTGGGGAAGTCCCATCGAATGGGCAGTTGCAAGGGTCTGAAAGTTTGTGTTAAAAAAAAAGAAAAAATTATAGTACTCGATGAGCTTAGGCTTAGAACAATGGTGCCTTTGGTTTTTTTCTAAGTATCCCAGTTTTGAAGATAGACCCGTGCACAGATGTAAAAATCGTGTATATGTAAAATGTAAAATCGTATGTATAAAAATAGAGACGTAACTACGCGGAATGCCCACGTAAAACAATGTATTTTGGGCCAAAATCTCATCTCCCGAACAATGGGACTTAATCAGAAACCGAGGGCATCTTTGTTCTTAGCTCATTTTAGCACCTACCTACATTTTCTTTCTAAAAAACAAAACATTGCAGGGCGCTTGCAACTGCCCCATTCCCTGTATTTTCCCAGATTTCCTCGTAGGTACCTATAACCTTGACATTATTTCCTTGCTCCATTCATCACCCCCGCTCATTATTTTTTTATTCATTGCAGCTTTCTCTGTAATCCATCACTTTTCATCAGCATCAGTGGCGTCGCGTGCAATTTGGCAACCGTGTATTGTATCCATTTAAACTCATTTAAGAGATCAAATTCAGGGGGTGCACAGTGCACAAGGAAAATTCGATTTATTTAATGAGTTTAAATGGAGCAGTTGCATTGTTGCCAGATGGCACGCGACGCCACTGATCAGCATAGAAAGGAGCGAATAGATGGGACCCCCCATTGCACGTCCAAGTAACTCACTGATATGACAGCCATCTTGACATTTTGTTTCAACGCGTTTATGGACTTTGTGAGTCATTTGGAACTTTTTGATGCTCCCACCTAGCAACTAAGTAATATGTCACGTGATTTTTTTCACCAGAAGTGACCCTCCTCTGTACTCTGTAGCTGTGGCAAAAATTTGCAACATACTCATCAAGGAATTTCCTAAAATGTCTATAAAACGGCATTACTACAGTTTATTTTTGATTAAATGATCACTTGTAGTTCAAGTTGAGGTAATAAATTTTGTGACCAGGGTGATTTAAAACATCGAACATCGAACCTCGACCTATAGAAAGTGAAGTCGCCACGCTGGGTCGCGTCGCATATGTCCGAGAAGAATCGTAAAATGTATTCTTTGTTACTGCACCTCTCACTATCCCTCCAACCCCCCCACCCAGCCCCACCCCACCCTCCGTACCAGTCAAAGTTTACTCCTTGAAATCCAAAAACGATCGTAAAAGAGTCGAGCAAATAATTTGACTTGAATTCGAGAAAAGAAATGAGCTGGAAATGAGAAGAACACGAATAAAAATAAAGTCAAAGAAACATAATCCATCCATCGGCTCATATAAGATAACTAAATAATAATAAAAAATAAAAAAAAGTGCGAAAAGCAATGCATGTCAAGGTCATTTAGATGAGGTATGAGATTGCCACGTTCTAAAAAAAAATTCACTCATACAGATGAGAGCAAATGAATTCTCCCGGGAATATCTCATGAGATTTGGCAACCGCTCACGCTTGAGCCCATGTTTAAACAAAATAGTCGAATACAAATGATAAATTAAATGTTTTTTTTTTTTTTTTTTTTGTGAACGTGTAGCGGATCATAAACCGTAAAAAAAAAACAAAACAAAACAAACAAAACAATGAAAAACATCGACAGGGTTCACCCTGGGTGAGATTATTGTTGATTCGAATAGCATGTAGTTAAAACATCAACATGTCATTCGAATAGTTGGTATTTATACGATGAAAAGGAGATTGATTGACCAGCCAAAGATGAATCATTCTGAAAGATTTGAGAGTCGTGTTGCTAGTACAGAAAATTAGCTAGTCGGAGGAAAAGTAAAATGTTCCCGAAAATATTAGTCCAAAAGACTAATCCCAGATCTTAGCCTTTTGTGGAGGCAAAGTGCAAACTAATGGTAGAGCTCTAGAATTCATCTAGAAAGCAGAGATTACACAGTTGTGTTGTACATAGCAGTAGCATGGACAAGAGAAGGAGTCCAGGAGGTTGCAGACCAGTTTCGCACTTGACATCGAAATTTTCCTATAAAAGGGTAATTTGTCGCGTTTGTTTGGGGAATTTTTTTAAAAATGTTTTTGCCTCTGGACCCCTCCTTCACTACTTAAAAAACCCTGGAACCTCCCCTCCCACGAAAATTTTCTGGCAGCACCAATGATATACAATCCAAATATTGCAATCCATAATAACTATAACGCACTGGTACTTTTTCGTCACGTTTTGTGATAGTAAAAAAAGGTGAGATGAGTACTTTCTCATCAGACAGTTTTTCTTGAAAGCGACTTTACACAAAACAACCTGTCTATGGGCGGAGCCAGCAATTCTGCAATGGGTCTGTTGCATACTTTTGCTACAACAATATAGAACCTTGATTCTTATGTAAAATTCGGCGGATATAACGATGCGCACATTAAAAACGTTCAAAATCCACTCATTGACTTAGGAAATCACTTCAATTTCAAACAGTCCGCGCTACTAGACACCATTTGCACCGGTATACTACTACATAGACGGAACCACCATGCATAAGTAAATAATATCGTAACTACAAAATGATGGAATTTCTTTTTAATACGTGAAATATAAGCTGCATTTGCTGTCTGGTCTTTTCGGTTTATCAAAAATTACAAAATAATATAAGAAAAGTACGCATCTAAACGAAATATTCCAATGTTTGTAAGTTCTGTTGATGTTTACATGAACGAGATGGTTCCATCTATGTAGTTATAAGTCGGTGATATAGTGTCTAGTGTAGCGCGGGTTGTTTGAAATGGAAGGTATTTTCTGAGTTTATGAGTGGATTTTGAAAGTTTTTAATGTGCGCATCGTTATTTTCGCCGAATTTTAAGTTAGAAACAATAAGTTATATTGATGTGGCAAAACAAAGCAACAGACCCATTGCGAATTCTATCCATTTTAATGTATGAGAAACAATCGATTCTTGAGGGGCCATGCCTAGTTTCAAATCGATTATTTCTCATACATTCAAATGGGAAGAATCCACAGTTGCCTAATTGCTGGCTCCGCCCATGAACCTGTCAAGAATGATTCAGCAAAATGAGTTGATTATGATAATTTTCTGACTCCCCGGGGCACGTGGTAAGTGTACGAGGTCATCTCTAACAATAAGACTCCGTCTCTGTGCTGTGGCGATGACTCTTCCTACATGCCCGCTGTGAAATTGCGTCTCGGCGAAATGAAGGCGCTTCGTCTTCATTAGACTCGATTGAGCGGACAGCCGGACGCTTTGCCGAGTTCGATAAGTTTGAATGCCGCAACGTTACGCTTCTAAGAGTAATGATGATGAATATGCGCACCAAATACCCACGCACTAGAAGGAGGCCGAGATATCTGACCAGGGTATGCAATAAGCAACGCACATTATACCATTCAAAGCATGTTTCGTGTGCATTTACGAATTGTATATCCTAGCTAGAAATCTTCGTCCTCGCTGTAGTCAGAGTGACTATTACACGTGTTTTTTTTTTTTTTTTTTTTCTTTCACGAGGGGATTTAGCCCCTCTTGATGGATAAATCTCTAGGGAGTATTGGCCGACTCGTGACTTTATGTATTTTAAAAGAGTCAACCGCGTGACCGAATTCGAAGGTTCAAATGCGACGGTGGACTTGCGGCGGATAGACGGATTTGCCGGCGTTCCAGTCTGTTCCCATATACATAGTTCGTTTTCTCCTCTTTCCTCTGATAGACTCTATAGTGGGGAGCCTTCGATATCTCCGACTCCTGCTTACCTCCTCAATAACCTAAAATGAACGACTAATCAGAACTCGTTTGAGCTCTTGCCGGTACCCAAGGAAAATTTCCATGAAGGGAGTGTAGAACGTCTTCAACTCTTTTTCGCCCCTTGAAAGCCTCATTGAAACCAATCATTGAAACATTGCAAAGAACAAGATATATAGTATTAAAAGAAAAACGAGATAAATGAAACTAAATTCAAAATAACCAATCTTGTTTTAAAATTTAAAATTTGACTTACATAAAAGTTGCCAGAGGCCTTTCTATCCAAAGGATTATCACCAGTGGCTTCAGAAGCAAACAAATTAATAACAAAAAACAATAAAAAAACAATGGAAACTAAAAAAAAAACAGCATGATGCAATATGTGAACAAAACAAAACAAAAGAAAGAACAAAAGCAAAAGCAAATGCAAAAAAAAATAAGGATTTGCTTTTTAAAATTTGCTTTTATTGTTGTTAATTTTTTGCTTCTAAAGCCACTGATGACGATCCAAAGGTTTGAAAGGCCTCTGGCAACTATTATGTAGGTCAATTTAATTTTAATACAATATTGATTTTTATTAATTTAGTTTCATTTATATAGTTTTTTTTTTAACAACTAATAACCTCGTAACCTCGCAGCAAATCGATAAACAAAAAAAAGCCGATAATTTTAAACGGAAAATCCGAGACCTCGTAATTTCCTTTGGACGTATACTACGGGCGTTTGTAATAATAAAACGTTTAGAATGAATGGAACGCAATTTTTCTTTAGCTTTTTCAATTAAAATTCTCTTTCCGTTTGATTGTCATCAATTTCTAGAAGCTTCTTCGATGAATTGACGACAGGTTTTCTGCAGAAGGGGTAAAGGGGGGGGGGGGAACTCTTATACGGTGATTTGAGACAGGAGTTTCCTCCACTGGTATTTTTCATAGTCAAAACCTTTAACCACTATAGTAAAATAGATGCTCTGATGTGATGCGTTTTTTTATTCTCCGGAATCCGCACCGGTGCAATAACCCGGAGTTTTCGGAGCTGCTCCGAAGCTGTCTGGTGCAGCACCGGTCACGTGTTGAAGCTCCGGAGCTCCAGCTCCGATGCATCGCACAGTGTAGCAAATGACCAATCTAGCTGTGCAAAAGTCAAAAAATCGAAGTCAAGCATTCCATCTGACAACACTGTTTATAGGTACATAGATGTTTGCTGACATGATATACATCGGTGTTTTATCAAAAATTCCGATGTTGATCGGTGAAATGATCGGGAACCCGACGAGAAAACAAAAAACTCGTCAAATAACCAGTGATTTTAGTTGAACTTTATATTACTCCAGTAAATTCCAGATTGATTCAAGTCACGAGTTACATTTTTTCTACGATGAATGGACCTTCAGAAAGTATGTTAAACAGTTGATTTAATAATTTAAGTTTTTTATTAACTCCTCCCAAATTTTTAAATTTTTTTCGTAAAAAAACCAAGATTTTCAAATTTGAAAGACCATATCTTTTCATTATCCGCCGTTATCCGCGCTGAAATTTATGCCAAAATGTTCAAAAAACTATGTAGATTCCGAATTTTTTTGGGTTTTTTTTTGCGACCGTCTGCGACCGCGAAAGATATTTGCGTTTTAAGTCGCCTCCCTCCGCTGTAGCGCACGCTGCACGAGGCGAGCGAAGCGACTGTCACTGAATTTCTCATCACACCTTACTATACCTCTGCCACATGCTTCCATTCATTTGAACAAACTGATTGACCACATTTATCTCCTTACTGATTTGAATTCTTACTGTGGCGCAACTGGCTAGAAGTTATCGATGTAATATTGAAACCCAGGTTCTAATCTCGGCAGCAATTTTTTTTTTTTTTTCTTTTTTTTTCTTTTCCACCAGCAAACTCATCACCAGGAAGATCTTTGCAATGAAAGCACTTAAAGATGTCACAAAAGATTTTGGAGGTTTTTGGGTTTTGGATATAGTATATTCATTAGTAAAGATCAGTACCGAAGCATGTCATTTGGCAACTTCGCAATTTGTCTCTTTAAACTTTTGAAAAAGGTCGCATTTCAGGGCGTTAGCCGCGCACATTTCTGTTCAAAAACTATCTAACGATCTTTTTCACATGTTTTAATGAGCAAACTGCAACGATGCCATATCGCACTCTTCGCCTTTGTATTTATTTGCCCATTCTCTTCCTGGAAAAATATATGGTTGCGCCTTTGCAATTTGCAGTGTTTCATAATGAAAAATTAGTATTCAAAGATGCATAGAATTATCGATTTGAAAATTTATTTTGATGATGATGAAAAAGATGATGGTAATGATGACGAAGGTGAAGATGAAGATGAAGAAGAAGAAGAAGAAGAAGAAGAAGAAGAGAAGAAGAAGAAGAAGAAGAAGAAGAAGAAGAAGAAGAAGATTAAAAATGTATTCAGAATAAATTTTTCCCGCATTCTCATAACATTTTTTGTTTGTTTTTTGCTTGTTTTTTTGTTGATTTTTTTTTTTTTTTTTTTGGGGGGGGGGGCGGTTCCCCATCACCTTCACCCTTTAGGTTATGGTGATATTTCATGAATAAACTCATGAATACATAATACAATATTAATTGACCTGTTATAAGTCCGATAACCATGAGAAGAATCATGTTGAAAATCTTTCAGAGTGGGTTAAAAATCACACTTAATAATAAATCGATTTCAGCTCATTAAAACTGAAATTATGAACTTTAAACGCCAACCCCAAATACTTTTCTTGCTCGGAAGGCCTTTGTGTACTGTTTTGTGGGCCCCCTCAGACAAAAATTCACTCCTTGCTGTGAATACAGCGAACGCCAAGACTTTTGCACAGCTAGATCGGTCATTTGCTACACTGTGCATCGGTCCTCAACTCCGATACACTGGAGCTTGCACCGGAGCAGCTCCGGGCGCATCGCACCGCTAATAAAACAACACTTCGGTGCGCACCGGTGCTGGAGCCCCGGAAAAAAAACACTCCGGAGCACCGGAGCTGCACCGGTGCGCGCTCCGGAGAATAAAAAAACGCATCAATGCGGGCAACATTCAACAGTCAAACCACCCGCCTTCATCTCACCTGAGAGGTTAGTAACCAGAGAAGCTAGGAGGCAGCTTGCGAATTAAAGATCTGTTATGGTCTGCAATGCTTACCTTGCATGTTTGTGAAAATTCGAATTGACCTCAATCGAATTTTCATGAGCATGCAAGAAAGCCTTGTTTCTCTTGGGCTCATGTCTTGAGTATTTAAGACATGAGCCAAGACTGGTTCGGGGTCATTTTCCCCGCTGACGGCTTTCTAGATAGTCGGCTATCGGACGAGGCGTTAATCGCTATCATCCTCTCTCTCTGGTTTTGGCGCATAGTCGCTAGAAACTTTAGGTGGGCTTTTTAGCTACAACCTTCCCCCCTCATCTCCTATTCACTCATCTTGTTATATACCACTGTGTAAGTGTCAAAGTGATTAATATAATTAATATAACCTATTCAGTTAGAAATCTAAACGGAGTTCATTCATTCACCCAATCTAGTTTCAGACTAGTTAACATATATTTATATATTTTATAAGGGGCACCGCAAAGATCATTACAGATCGTTGTATTCCTCATAGTTAAATCATGCCCCGTAAATATTAAGATGAATCGAAAATGAGACGGGAGGGTGAAATTGTAAAATGTACCACATTATTTGATTGATCCTGCAGACCGACTTAACTTGTAAAAATCATCAGATAGGTAAGCCTGATTGAAGACGTACGATCAGAATTACAATTGATTACGTTGTTTAGTAAAGATACTGTTCAACATATTGTTAGCTTCAAATGGGCGTGTGAAATAGTACGGAGGGGGGGGGGGGGGGTGATGGAAGGAAATGGAAGGGTAAGAGTATGAGAGGAAATAACGGAACGAAGGAGGGAAAATGAGTTCATAATGTGCCCCCCCCCAACCCCATCCAAAAATTTTTGGCTGCGGCCATGGGCCCCTCGGTCCTATACAAACTGATTTCCTAACATTTTGAGGCCAGAATTATTTTGAGAATTCAATGTCATGAATACTGAACACTGAACAGGTCACAAGAGCAACGAAAAGTGAGCGGCCAAAAGTGGCGCAGTCAACAATTTTTGTGGGGGGAGGTCTAGCCAGGGGGCTGATTCTGCTCTTTTGGACGAGACGAGAAGAGATATAGCGGGAATCGATCATTTCCATTGGTTTAAATGGGGTCACGTGACCGATTTGTAGTCATTTGAGTCGTTCATGCATTTCAGAAAAAAACGACTCCTCAGTTCATCGAATGCCTCGAAATCCGTCACGAGACGCCGTTTGAACCAATGAGAATGATCGATCTCCGCTATCTCGTCTCGTCTCGTCCAAAAAAGCAAAATCAGTCCCCAGAGTCCGAACATCGTTATGATATAGGGAGGGTCCGAAGGTCATAACATTTGGTAAAAATTCTTTGAAAACGCAAAAAGTGACAGTTTTTTTCTTTCCAGGGTAACGTTTGGTGACAAGGAGGAGGGTCCATACTCCTTGGACACCCCCCCCCCCGACTAGGCCACTGGCGGTCTACCTCCGAAAAATCCGCGTACCGAGTATGCTTAAGGATAGAAGAGTCTTAGGATTCGCGATCGAGTTATTTCAGACAGTATACCCAGATATGAAGCAAGATTTTGGCAAGATTTTAAAATCTTTGTGTTCTTGCCAAAATCTTTCCATTCTTGCTAAAATCTTTCTAAAATATTTCCAAAAAAAGTTTCTTGAGAAACTTTTCTAAAATGCTTTAAAATGGTTTTTTTTTAAGGTTTAGAAAAGATTTTTGTTAAAAGATTTCGCAAACATTTTAAAAAATTTGGAAAAATAGATTTTTTAAATAAAGTTTTTAAAATATTTCGAAAAACTTAAAAGATGCGACAATGGGTGCACAACTGAACCACTAGATGGCGCGCGCTCCCTCGCATACAAATATATTAATTTATTCCTTTCATTTATTATTGTTATTTACCTTTTTCTTTATTCTTTCTTTTCAAGTGTCTTAAACGAATTCAGTTCCATCCATACATCTAATCATATTAATAAAAATCTGCATATATCTACTCTAAATTCCTCTCTAAAACTCAACTTCTCGCAAATTCAAACCATTTTTTCTAGGGGCATCCCATCTGGAGCCTCAGCTAGGTTACTCACAATTCCATGAGATGAAGCTGAACGTGAGGAATCTACTTGTCGTACGCTTGTGTCGACGCATCTCACAAACCGTCTTATCTTTTAGATACGAATAAGTCTTTCTTAAGACTCGTCTCAACTTTAACTCTATTTCTAGAAGGCTTAAGTTGAAAAGTGCAGAAGCGCCTTCCCTGCACCTTTTCTCCTTCTTTTAAATATAAATCTTCTTGTTAAATAAATCCTTTCTCCTTTCATATTAATTAATCATTTATTTTGATTGATTTTGACAATGATTCTAAAAATCATTTTGAATGATTTTTTTATTACAATTTTTAAAAGATTTTACGGCAAGATTTTGCAAATGTTATCAGAAACATTTTCAAAATATTACAGAAAGATTTTAGTAAGAATTTAAAAATCTTTTTTAAATGTTTTCAGCAATATTTTAAAAAGATTTTCGCGGCAAACAATGGATGGAACATAGCAATATTTTTGAAAGATTTTTGAAAGATTTTGAAAGATTATCTGCTAGAACTTGGCAAGATTTAAAAATATTTTAAAATCTTTCTTTCATATCTGGGTAGCGTATCGTGCAGTATGCAACGTTGCAATTTTGTCTATTTAAACCCATGTAAAAGATCGAATGCAAAGGTGTTCACCAAATATCCAACACTTCGATCTTTATCATGAGTTTAAATGGACGAACTGCAACGTTGCCAAATTGCACGCTACGCCACTGATTTCAGAGGACTTCCAGCTGCAGCGTAAAGCTTCCGTGTTTTGTATAGATTCTTCTCATTTCGAATTATTTGCTCAGGTGTTTTCAAGCCGTTTCGAAATGGACCGAACGTGCATGCTGCATCGTGTGTAACATGCAAAATCGTTAGTTAATATGTTTACGTGACAAATCACTCGGTATTTCACACCTGGACCTCATTTCATTTGAACGTAGAATAAACCGCTCGCTTAGGTATACTGCCGACTGTTTAAATACATTAAAGATTTTTAGAGTGGGTTCATCCATCATTTTGGAGCTGGCAAGAGTTTAATTGTATTTTAAATTCGTCGGACAATTTGATTTATGACGCGAATCGAGACAGTCTAGAGGTAATACAGGGTGTAACAAAACTATATACGCAGTAATTTTCAAGGCGTGTTTTTGAGGTAAAAATAAGACTATTTTTTTCCTATAAACTTGGGTCTGAAATTGTAGTCTTTTCGAGTAACAGTCAATTCTAAGCCGACTTCTCCAACTTCAGGGACGATTTTCTCGGAAATGGTTTGCGAAATGGAAAAACTTGTAAGGACTAAAAATGCATAATTTTTTACGAAATTTTGAATGATGCTACTGGTTTTTGGGTTTAATGAATTTGAAAGCACGTTTTCACATAAATAAGCCAAAAAAGAGAGAAAAATCAAGAAAACCCCCCCAAAACCCCCTCAAATTTTTGCTCACAGAATGTTCAAGACCAAAATCGGCAAGAGCGCCTAAAATTACCCCAGAGTATCTATTTACGAGCATTAAGAAAAATTCACGAGGGAGTTACGACAATTTTTCAATTTGTTTTTCGGAAACTTTGCAACAATGTTACTTGAAAAGACTACAATTTCGAACCCATGTTTATAGGGAAAAAAGTCTTCTTTTTACCTCTTGTGCCGATTTTCGGAACAATTATTTGTATTCATGTGTGAAAACTCATCAGCGGCATCCATCCGAAAGAAAGACCAGTTCATTTTCGCGAGTTATCCGTTTCCTCTTTACGCTCTATCCTCGATCACTCTCAGGGCGGAGCGGCGGAAACGCCGATTTGTTCTAGAAGGTTCTAGAAGGTTCTGGAAGCTTTCCTAGCGGAAGCCAGGCCTTGTGTAACCAAGCGTTCTTCATTCGAGTGGTCTCTCTCCAGCGTGCCGGTTGGACACTGGAGAGAGAGCTCCCGTCTCACTTTGTGCTTCGTGTCTGAATGTTGTTTAAGTACTCCATTTTAACTGTATCAGGATTTTAGTCTACGTTTCTCTTTTGATACCTTTGCTGAAATACATTGAGCGATTGAATTCTCCATCCCCAGTATTGGGTAAGTTATTTTTGATTTGTTTTGAGTGACTTTTCTCTTGTGGTTTTGTCGAGTCTTTGTCGTATTCATTGCCAAGGCACGTGCTACCATTTCCCTTTTCTGTTTTCATATTTCTCTCTCTCTCTTGCCAGAGCACGAAGGAAAACTTCTCTTGTTAATTATTGTTTATGAGATCTGAAATTGCCTTTTAAATTCATTGCCGAATATTTAACGAGCCCTTCTGGCCTTGACGACACTCTGTCTCAAATCAACCTCCTGTACGATTGCATGGAGGCCTTCTGCCGTCCATTGCTGCATTTTAATCTCTCTTTCTTGCCTTTAAAAACCCTTTCAATGTCTTAACTTGTGTAACCTTTATTTTCAGGCAAAACGTAATTTTTCTCTTTCCTCAGGTGTAACTTTAAAATCCTTGTAGGCTTTATTTTAGGCTTTCAACCATGTGCTTTCTCTTACTGATTGCCTTTTCCTTTTCCAAGTTGTCTCTTAAAGACGAAGCATTTTCTCATTAGATCTCAGCTCATTTCTCTTTAATATTTTCCTATTTTGTAAAGTGCCTCCGTTTTCTTAAAATCGAAATTGTTAACCAGAAATGGAACTTTGTTGAAAGGCTTAGGCCATGAGGCTAATCTCAAATTCTCAAATCAAAAGATTGTTAGTCAATTCAATTATTTCTAGCCAAGAGCTCATTCATCTGCTGTGTGTTTTCTAGGTTATCTAAGTTATTTCTGTGTTATTATTTTTTGCTTGGAAATTGTTTCATACAGGGTCGCTGTCGCTGTCGCTGTTACAGTCGCTGTTTCAGTCGCTGTTGCAATCGCTGTTTGCAGTCTCTGTTCGTACCTGTACTAGATGGCTGATTTGGCCTACTTCATGTTTTTGTTCCTGTTCTGATCTACCCCTTTATGTCTGGATAATTTATCTTTGGATTTCTACGTCTTGAGCCGTTTCGCTCGATTAATGATATACGCCTCTTGGATGTCTTCAATGATTTAAATCTACGCTTCGTAACCGATTGGATATAAGTGAATCTACGCTTCAAACCGTTTGGATTAGTTCTACGTTCTTCGTTTATCTCCACATCATCATCTCTGGATTTATTAACGTGAGCTAGATTTTACTATTTATTTACATCTTTACCAACGGATATTTCTGATATGAAGTCATAATCATCTTGGTCTAATAGTCATTCGAGAAGGCGTTAATCAGGTTTTGGTCATCGGCTGCGGCCACTAAGTAATACCCTAACCGTTCGGCAACGCAGGTTTTTATCCAGCATATATATTTTCTTGAAATTTAAACTTTTGTCCCCCCTTTTATTTTTGTCATATGTGTGAGTATGTGTGTGTGAGTGTGTCAGGAATTGTGTAATTTTCTTATAAATTGAAATCGTCACGTTATTCTAGTCAACTACGTATTGGCCATGTGCTTATTTACTCTATTTAATGTATCCGATTGCGGTGCAACTAAAAGTTTGATTTAAAGTAAAGAACCAGCAGATTTTTCCTGTTGTGTCTGTGAGAGTTTTTGACCGAGTTACTTTTGTTGATCTCACCCGACTGATTTAAGAATTTTCAAGCGACAAGTTTCATTGCGCTAAATAATATTTTCATTTGACGGATTTCATTGTACCTTATGCGGTGCATACCTTTTATTTAATATTTGATCTGGTGATCTTGTGTGTGTGTGTATTATTGTTGTGTGTATGACAGTACAAAAGACTGTTTGTTAATCTCATCCTTTTGATTTATAAAACTTTTTGTCAAGCGACATGTTTGTCCGCTCGATTGAAATTAATTTTGACGGAGCACTAATTTTGTGTCTGTAACTTTGTGATATTATTATTGAGCTGTGATACTTTGAACATTTGAATAGAATTTTGTAAAAGTTCTCCTTGTTGCTTTTGGCATTTATTTTCCTTGTTGTTTTTCCCTTTTTCTCTTATTTATAAGTGACAACAGTAAAGAGTTGTTACAAATGGTAGCCGGATCGTGGTTATGATTTCATTTCTCTGGTTGGGTTTTGTTCCCTTTTCTTGTTGTTAGTGTTTGATTTGTGTGTGTGTTGTTTGGTGTGACTATCCCCTTGCTTTTCTGATAATTCTGGTGCATTGATAATTGCTTAGTGGCATCATGTTATTCATTCCTGAACTTTTGTCGAAGGAGCTCATCGAGTATGAATTGGCTATTAGAGGCGATGAAACTCGGGGACATGTTCTAGTATGTTGTAAGCAACTTAGATCCCTACTTGAACAAGGAGTGGAACCTGATCCTAAAATTATTCAAGGTTTAGATTGTAATGTAGAACTTAGTTGTGTTGAGGAAACCTTTTCTAGATTGGTGACTCTAATTGAGGATTTTGAAATCGACCCAGTGTTTGGACGCGATAAGCAAATTTTGGGTCGACTTGAACATCTGTTGCGACGTTTGTTTTATTTAAAGTTATATTCGCCTGATTGTGATCTTATGGAAGACCTTGCCAATCTGGAATATAAATTAAAAACTAAATTAGAGGAGTTTAAACAATTTCTTGCTCACAATTCTGAATCTTTCTTAGAATTATCATCGGCGGTGTTGCCAGTTAGTGCCAGTACTTTTCTGCCAGTTAGTTCACAATCTGTTGCTGTTTTGTCCCAAAATGTGTCCACACCAAGCGTTGTCTCTCAGGCCCCTATTCCATCGGCCGCTCCTTGGAGTCTCTTTAGTGATCCTATTTCTCGTCCTAATGTTAATGTACCCAATGTTGCCTCGTCACTTGTTACCTCTAGTAGTGTTTCTATCTTTAGTCCTCCTGTACCTGTTACTACCTCGTCGGTACATTTCTCTAGAGCTTCTGATGCCCATTTTGCTCGATCTATCTGTGGTCCTTCTTTTTGTCAAAATGTTAATTTACCTAGTCAGCCTCCTGCATCTGTTTTTGGGACGTATGAGTTACCTCGACAACCTGCTATTTCTAGTTCTCGGTTGAATCCTTATGCTGAAACTTTCCCTGTGTCTTCGAGATTTGTACCTGCTAGTTCTAGTTTCAATGCTACTTTGTCTCAATCTACTTTACTGCAGAATCCTCGTAACTTCAGTAAGATGCCAAATCCTCTTGAACGTCTTCTTCGCAGTCTGCCTGACTCTAACGGGTTAGACCCTGAGGTTCTGTTAAAATTTCTTGAACATGTTATGATTGTTAGACAAACGGCGGGTGTATCCGATCAAGATCTATTGGCTGCCATCTTACGTTATACTCGGTCACCTCTTTCTCAGTGTGTTATTGAAACTTTGAATTTAAATCTTAATTTTGATGCTTTTCATGAAAAGGCTCTTGATTTGTTACCTCCTTTAATTCATCGCCATATTAAGCATTCTTCTGTTGATAGATTTCAAAGAGACGGTGAAAGTTTTGCTGATTTTGTTCATGATATTTATTCTAAGGCCTTGCTAGTGCGTGACTCACGTTCTGAAGCTGATTTGGTTCAACTTGTCATTTCTAATATGCATCCGGATTCTGCTGCTCATTTTGTTTTCCAAAATCCACCCCGTACTTTTGATGATCTTCACCGTTTGAGTCGCATTGCGCAAGATCGGGTGTTTGCTGCTACTCAGCGTGCTAACCAAGGGATTTTGTTTAAATCTGCTCTTGTATCTCGGCCTAATGTTTCTCAACCCTCTCGTCATCGGGTGAATGTGGTTGAAAGTCCTGCAGTTTTTCCACCGGATATTAGTGCGCCACCTCCTGGTTTCTCTGGTAGTTCTCCTGTGAATTCTGCTCAACAAAATTCTAGAGATTGTTATTATTGTGGTTTCAAGGGTCATATGGCTCGGAATTGTCCAAGGCGTGTAAATCCAAAAAACTAATTTCGCACCTGGATTTCTGGAGTGGTACACAGGTGTCGAAGGGTAATGCTATTTCTGATCCTTTAGTTTATCGGATTGGTGTACCCAAAACCGCTCCCCTACCTCATTCTGTTGTTCAGTTAGGTTCTTTGGAAATGTCAAGTTTAATTGATTCAGGCAGTGCTCGTACTTTAATTTCTGAGAGAACTTTTCACTTAATTAGGAATTCCAAATGCCTCAAGAAAATTGAGAAGTGTAATATATCTTGTTTTACTGCTTCGCATGAGCCTCTAGAAATTTCTCGTTCTGTAATATTGCATTTCAAGATACAAGGATTTTCCTGGAATTTCAAATTTCTTGTTGCTCCTAATCTTCATGCTGACATGATTCTCGGTGCTGATTTTCTTAGGCATTCGGGTTTAATCCTTGACCTTCATGGTAATACCTTTTGTTTTAAGTTTAAATGCAAAAATCATTTTCCTATTTCTGGCTACAAACCCCCTATATGTATTGAGGCACTCTCTAGTTTTGATGTTGATTGTTCCAATATTGAGAATCAGTGTAACACAAAAACTCCCGAGTTGGATGAAACTAATGGTCCAGATCTCTCGCATCTTAACAGCTGGGAAAAAAGAAAAGTTAGGCGAATTTTGGAAAAGTATTCTTCTGTTTTGACCACTGATTTAGGGCGGTGTAATTTGCTTGATTATGACATTGTTTTGAAGGATAGAAAACTTGTTCATTCCACCCCGTATACACTCTCACCACCTAAAATGGAATTTCTGCGGCAGCACATTGATAAACTCCTTTCTTTGAATGTCATTCGTCCTAGTAAAAGTAGTTATGCTTCCCCTGCTTTTCTTGTGCCAAAGGGTGAAAAGGATTTTCGCATGGTGATTGATTATCGCAAATTAAATCAGCAGGTTGATATTGAAGCAGTTCCGCTTCCTGACATTAACACCGCTTTTAATTGGTTCGCTAAGGCTAAATATTTTTGTGTTCTCGATTTAAATTCTGCCTATCATCAAATCAGTTTGTCTGAAAGGTCCAAAGCCATGACAGCATTTTGTGTACCTTTTGGTCTCTTTGAATGGGAACGAATTCCGTTTGGTCTTGCCACCGGAGCTCAGGTACTTACTCGACTTGGTAATTTGCTTTTCTCTGATTTGCGTTTCAAAAATCTTGTAAATTTTATCGATGATTATGTTCTTTTTGCTGAAACTTTTGATGAGTTGATTGATGTTCTTGATACTGTCTTGTCACGTTTTCAAAAGGCGGGTATCACCATCAATCCAAAGAAATTACAGGTCGCTGTTCAACAGATTTCTTATTTAGGCCATCTCTTTTCGCTTCGAGGTCTTGAAGTCGATCCTGAACGCACTCGTGCAATTCGTGATTTCAAGCCACCTCGAGATGCAAAGGGTATCGCCCGTTTCTTAGGAATGATTCAGTTTTATGGAAAATTTATTTCAAATTTGGCTGAGCGCGCCTTACCTCTTAATCGACTCCGTAAAAAAGGAGCAAAATTCGAATGGGGTGATGAGCAACAACGTGCTTTTGAAGATTTAAAATTAGCTATCATCAGCCCTCCTGTTCTTCAAACTCCTGATTTTTCAAAAGAGTTTATACTTCAAACTGATGGCTCAGGCTCTGCCTTGGGTGCAGTCTTACTTCAAGAAGTTGATGGTGTGCGTCTTCCGGTTGCTTTTGCTTCTCGCACTTTGACTGATCAGGAACAGAAATATTCTGCGTATGAAATCGAATGTCTGGCAGTGCTTTTCGCTTGTGATAAGTTTCGTATTTATCTTGAGCATAAGGAGTTTCTCTTAGAGTGTGATAATCAAGCTCTGACATGGCTGTTAGCGCATCCTCGTCAGCTTGGAAGAATTGGTCGTTGGATAATTAGAATTTCAGCTCTTAAGTTTCGAGTACAGCATATTCGTGGAACAACTAATGTGTGTGCTGATGCATTATCTCGTATGTTTCATCAAGAAGATTTCGAACCTCCTGAAATTAATGTTGTTAAAATTTCTGTCCCGGTTTTCCCTTTTGCTCACGATAATCTACTCCAGTATCAATTAGAAGATCCCTTTTTGAAAGAGAAGATTACTGCTGCCAATGAAGGTAAAGATATTTCTCCCTACCTCCTTAAGAAGGGTGTTGTTTTTTGTATTGATGGTCGAACTAATATTCCAAAGATTGTTGTACCCCAGGCCTTAATTCCCATGATCTTTCAGTATTATCATTGTTCAGTGTTTGGTGCTCATGTAGGTTCTTTCCGAACTCTTCAACGTATTCGAACGCACTTTACTTATGCAGGAATGGCTTCTGACGTGAAAAGGCGTGTTAAAGCATGTGAAATATGTTGTCTCAGTAAACCCGCTCAAAATACTCGTGTGGGGTTTCTCTCTTCTAAAGTTCCTAGTAGACCTATGGAGAAGATGCATATCGATTTTGTCGGACCCCTACCCAGGAGTAAATTAGGAAATCAATTTCTTCTCACCTGTTCGGATTATTTCTCCAAGTTTGTGTGGCTTTTCCCTATTCGTCAGGCTACCTCTGTAATTGCAATTAAAGAATTGAAAGGAATCTTTCAATCGTTTGGTTTTCCTGAGTCGTTGGTGAGTGATCAAGGTCGCCAATTTACTTCTGACATTTTTGAAAATTTTTGTTTTTGCCTCGGCATTAAACACATTGTCACTCCGGCGTATTATCCTCAGGCCAATTCGGCTGAAAGGGTCAACAGAAATTTAAAGAGTGCATTAATTGCTTATCATCATAACAGTCATAACACCTGGGATGAAAATATTCCTTGGCTGCAACTCTCTTTTAATCTCGCATATCATGAAGGTCACAAGCACACCCCTTTTGAAATTATGTTCTCATTTCCAGCGTCTCATCCTCTTGCTTTGCATTGGTCACTTAATGATCTTTTACCCTCCGAACCTCGAGATATTGAGAAGGTATGGAAGGATGCAACCAGGCACTTGTTGAATGCCCATAAAAAGTCGGAAGTTAGGTATAACCAATCTCGTCAGGATCATAGTTTCGCTGTAGATGACTTGGTCTTACTGAAGGCTCATAACCAGAGTAGTAAGGCGAAGAAATTTATGGCGAAATTGGCTTTCAGGTGGAATGGTCCTTATCGTATTCAATCTTTTTTGTCTCCAGTGACGCTACTTCTTGCGGACCCTAAAACGGGTGAAACGCTGAAGAAAGCGCACGTCAGTCAACTAAAGAAATTCTGTGAAACAAAGTGAAGAATTCAAAATTTTTGATTTGGCTTTGTTTCGGTGTATATTTAAGGTGTGTGTAAAATGTATTAAAATTCAGTACTTTGGAAGGTTGTTTCCTGTACTGTAGATTTTCTGTGCTCTCTATTTATGTGATTTTGTGTAGGAAATTTTTGAGTACCATTTTCTTTTCTTGTTTGCACTAACCATTTCCATGGAGTGTTGTTGAATTCTTGTTTCCTCTAATATCTCCTTTGTGAGATTGTTTTTGATTTATTTCGTTGCCCCGGGTTTTCCTGGTGGCTACCTTACTGTGAGTTGTATCTCTCTCCCGAATTGTGTCTGATTCATTATTATGGGTATTGAATCATTATTATGGGTATACTGTCGCGAGGTATCTCCCTGGAAATGTTTTCGCGAAACATTTCCTTAAACGGATGTGTCTTTAGATATTATTTTAGGTTAGTATAATTTCGCAATGGGATTTTTCTATCCAATTGCTCTGTACTCCTTAGTTGATAAGTTTAACTTTTCTTTAGGTTTATTTCCTCTTTCCCGAGTAGTTGGTAATATTAGCGGTATGATTTCCCCTTTTGAATAGTGTTCAATTATTCTCATCTTTTATGATATTATATATTATTATTTTTTTTTTTAAAAAAAAATTAGGCTTTGGTTGTGTCTTAAAATGAAGAGGAATTTTCATCTACCGATTTGTGAGAAAAAAAAAAAAAAAAAAAAAAAATACATACACTTGGAATTTGATTCCTGTGTTAGTCCATTGTTTAGTAAGATCTGTCTGCATGTGAATGTGGATTTTGATCGTCTTGTTCCTTGTGTGTACTTTACTAGGTGTTTCATCGAATGAGTCCCAAGGAACATTTTGCCATCTTTTGTCCCTCTGGATTTGGATTTTGAAGAGGTGTTTGTCCGAGAGCCTCTCACAGTAAAATCTGTTATTTTTGTTTTCTCTTTTTGCTTTCTGGCTTCGAATCAGTGACTTGTTTCCTCCTAGTGAGTAAGTCTCTAACAAGAACACTGATTGCTGCCTTGTGTATTTAGATACGAAAGGTGTTCGTTTCTTTGTGTGTTTGAATTATTTTGTCCCGGTTTCTTGCCTAAATCTACTCGCTTTTCCTTTTGGATAACGCTAGCGAGAAGGATTTAGGCGTTGTAAGTTTATTGATTTGTTTCTTTTCTGCCATTTATATGGTGTGATTTGGTTGTGATTTTTTGTGTTTGTATTTTCCTCTTGGTGGAATAATTAGTGTGGATTTTACTTTTCCCCTTGGGGATATTCTAGTAAATTTCCTACGCTACCTTGTATTTTTGTGCCCTCTTATTGGTACAAGTTCTTCAACAGCCTATGTATTCGAACCAGGAAAGTTATGTGGTACTCTTTAATTGTCAGTTATGTTTTTCGTGTGCGTTACCTTATTTCTGTAAGTACTTTTAGTATTTTGTTGTTGTCTGTGGATCTGGTTGATGAATGGGTGTTTCTTTTGGATGGTTGTCGTTGGGGGGAGGAGCCTGTGCCGATTTTCGGAACAATTATTTGTATTCATGTGTGAAAACTCATCAGCGGCATCCATCCGAAAGAAAGACCAGTTCATTTTCGCGAGTTATCCGTTTCCTCTTTACGCTCTATCCTCGATCACTCTCAGGGCGGAGCGGCGGAAACGCCGATTTGTTCTAGAAGGTTCTAGAAGGTTCTGGAAGCTTTCCTAGCGGAAGCCAGGCCTTGTGTAACCAAGCGTTCTTCATTCGAGTGGTCTCTCTCCAGCGTGCCGGTTGGACACTGGAGAGAGAGCTCCCGTCTCACTTTGTGCTTCGTGTCTGAATGTTGTTTAAGTACTCCATTTTAACTGTATCAGGATTTTAGTCTACGTTTCTCTTTTGATACCTTTGCTGAAATACATTGAGCGATTGAATTCTCCATCCCCAGTATTGGGTAAGTTATTTTTGATTTGTTTTGAGTGACTTTTCTCTTGTGGTTTTGTCGAGTCTTTGTCGTATTCATTGCCAAGGCACGTGCTACCATTTCCCTTTTCTGTTTTCATATTTCTCTCTCTCTCTTGCCAGAGCACGAAGGAAAACTTCTCTTGTTAATTATTGTTTATGAGATCTGAAATTGCCTTTTAAATTCATTGCCGAATATTTAACGAGCCCTTCTGGCCTTGACGACACTCTGTCTCAAATCAACCTCCTGTACGATTGCATGGAGGCCTTCTGCCGTCCATTGCTGCATTTTAATCTCTCTTTCTTGCCCTTTCAAAACCCTTTCAATGTCTTAACTTGTGTAACCTTTATTTTCAGGCAAAACGTAATTTTTCTCTTTCCTCAGGTGTAACTTTAAAATCCTTGTAGGCTTTATTTTAGGCTTTCAACCATGTGCTTTCTCTTACTGATTGCCTTTTCCTTTTCCAAGTTGTCTCTTAAAGACGAAGCATTTTCTCATTAGATCTCAGCTCATTTCTCTTTAATATTTTCCTATTTTGTAAAGTGCCTCCGTTTTCTTAAAATCGAAATTGTTAACCAGAAATGGAACTTTGTTGAAAGGCTTAGGCCATGAGGCTAATCTCAAATTCTCAAATCAAAAGATTGTTAGTCAATTCAATTATTTCTAGCCAAGAGCTCATTCATCTGCTGTGTGTTTTCTAGGTTATCTAAGTTATTTCTGTGTTATTATTTTTTGCTTGGAAATTGTTTCATACAGGGTCGCTGTCGCTGTCGCTGTTACAGTCGCTGTTTCAGTCGCTGTTGCAATCGCTGTTTGCAGTCTCTGTTCGTACCTGTACTAGATGGCTGATTTGGCCTACTTCATGTTTTGTGTTCCTGTTCTGATCTACCCCTTTATGTCTGGATAATTTATCTTTGGATTTCTACGTCTTGAGCCGTTTCGCTCGATTAATGATATACGCCTCTTGGATGTCTTCAATGATTTAAATCTACGCTTCGTAACCGATTGGATATAAGTGAATCTACGCTTCAAACCGTTTGGATTAGTTCTACGTTCTTCGTTTATCTCCACATCATCATCTCTGGATTTATTAACGTGAGCTAGATTTTACTATTTATTTACATCTTTACCAACGGATATTTCTGATATGAAGTCATAATCATCTTGGTCTAATAGTCATTCGAGAAGGCGTTAATCAGGTTTTGGTCATCGGCTGCGGCCACTAAGTAATACCCTAACCGTTCGGCAACGCAGGTTTTTATCCAGCATATATATTTTCTTGAAATTTAAACTTTTGTCCCCCCTTTTATTTTTGTCATATGTGTGAGTATGTGTGTGTGAGTGTGTCAGGAATTGTGTAATTTTCTTATAAATTGAAATCGTCACGTTATTCTAGTCAACTACGTATTGGCCATGTGCTTATTTACTCTATTTAATGTATCCGATTGCGGTGCAACTAAAAGTTTGATTTAAAGTAAAGAACCAGCAGATTTTTCCTGTTGTGTCTGTGAGAGTTTTTGACCGAGTTACTTTTGTTGATCTCACCCGACTGATTTAAGAATTTTCAAGCGACAAGTTTCATTGCGCTAAATAATATTTTCATTTGACGGATTTCATTGTACCTTATGCGGTGCATACCTTTTATTTAATATTTGATCTGGTGATCTTGTGTGTGTGTGTATTATTGTTGTGTGTATGACAGTACAAAAGACTGTTTGTTAATCTCATCCTTTTGATTTATAAAACTTTTTGTCAAGCGACATGTTTGTCCGCTCGATTGAAATTAATTTTGACGGAGCACTAATTTTGTGTCTGTAACTTTGTGATATTATTATTGAGCTGTGATACTTTGAACATTTGAATAGAATTTTGTAAAAGTTCTCCTTGTTGCTTTTGGCATTTATTTTCCTTGTTGTTTTTCCCTTTTTCTCTTATTTATAAGTGACAACAGTAAAGAGTTGTTACACTCTAAAACACGCCCTTAGAATTAATGTTTATTATTTTGTTACACCCTGTATATGAGCATGAGATTGTCCGAGAAGCAACAAGTGTGCGTTCTTCCGAAGCAATCATGCGATTAAAGCATAATGCTAATTTTAAAGATAGAGCACTATACTCATGTTTTATCGGGCCATCTGCCCGATACTGCCTCAATTGAGGCAAGTATGATTATACATTTACACTTCAACAGTTTAAATTGTAGAAAAAGAATGGGGCTGTTGTACACTTTTGATACAGGTAATTCGAGAGTCAATTCAGATGTAGAAACCTCCACAAAAACGGTGGCAGGTGGCAGCACTTAAAACCTACAAACCCAATCCTAAACTCATAAAATGATTTTAAACTTGCGACTTTAATGGCACGACATTTGCCACTAATAATATAATAAGATATTCCCATCTTAATTTCGCCACTCTTTCTATAGGCAAGGAAGGGAGATTCACACAATAACTATTTATATATATAGTCACCATAAGAATGATTAACAACCGATTGTGACACCCGGTGACACCGGTGCCAAAGTAAAGTCATCTCTTGTTGGCCACTTCTTGTTGTCAGTATTATTAGATGAGAATCTCCCATTATGAATGCCCAACACCGCCATTACGGCCGCGCGGGTAAAGGCATTTTATGATTTAAGGAGTAGATTCCGTAAGTTTTAAGTTCTATCATCGTCAATTTTAGAAGTTTTTTCATCCGAATCGACCTTTAAATCGTCTGAAGCAAAAAAGTGCACTGTGCAACAGCCCAATATGGGTCTGTTGCAAACTTTTGCTACACCGATTAAGAGAGTTTAAGCCAATGTAAAATCGCCTGAAAAGTCCATTGGTGGTATCAGAAAGTCATAGAATGCAATAATAAACTCACAAGAGGCGTTTAATGAAATCCAAGATGGCGGAGAAATATCGAGCAATTTTTATGCATGCACCACGAACATCCAAGGATAGCCAACCTCACAATATCGATCACAACCAATCACAACGTAAACAAACACATAACCTCTCCCTCCAGTGAGGTTGTCAAAGTTGGCTATCCTTGGATGTTTGTGGTGCATGCATACAAATTGCTCGATATTTCTTCGCCATCTTGGATTTCGTTAAACGCCTCTTGTGAGTTTATTATTGCATTTTATGACTTTCTGATGCCACCAATGGAAATTTCAGGCGATTTTACATTAGATTAAACACTCTTAATCGTTGTAGCAAAAGTTTGCGACAGACCCATTGTAGGGAAGGATGGGGTGTACAAAACGGAAGACCGTCTCTGCCTCACTGAGGGAGCTATTTGCAGAGACAATATCCAATAGAGACTACGCACTATCTATCTTGCCCATGTTTTGCCCGCGAAGGCAACTTTTTTTTTCGGGGTCTCAACAGAACACCACAAACATGGTCCGCACGTTGACTGATGAGAAACGTCGTTGAGATTTTTGCCCAGTGAAACCGAAGTACCGAAATTGCATCAGTCAACGTATGGACCATGTTGGATGGTGCACCCTCGTATTCTCCCTGTGTTGAATCCTGTTGAATCCCGACAAATAAGTCAGCCACGGCTAGTGCGTAGTCTCCATAGTCTCCATTATATAGGCAAATTTTAGCGATCAAATATATTATATTATTATTATTTATATATTATTATTATATATTATTATTTTTATTATTATTATTATTTTTATTATTTATATTCACCGTCGTATGACATTCGATGGATTTGCATTTTATTTTGATGATACTCGATTGTTTCGTTGGTCTGACCGGAGATCGTTGAATTCCAACAATTGAAAATTCCGAATTCACCTCCGGAGGTAGATTCGATTTTGAATTGTTGCAACCGGTGCCAGAAATCTCATCTTCTATCCTTTTTGACTCCTTTCGCCACGATAATTTCGGAGACAACGAAGTTTCCGAATAAAGTTTATGTTCAGACCATGCGTAGAAGTCATTTTCCTATGAGACAAACATAATTTTAGCTTCGAAAACGCTAGTTTCATGGTTAATAATGGCCATTTTATTCAGAGCTGATTTAGAGGTTATGTTATGGAATATTACTATCGATTTTTTTCATTTTCACGAGAATATCATTCAGAAGTTCATTCTCGACTCTCATTGGCTAGATTTTTCATCAATCAGCGGCATCAGTTAGCAATCATCGATTCTTTCAGTGAATGATATTCGATCGCTAAAATTTGCTTTTTATTGTCTCTGGCTATAATTTGGTAATATCAGATACGAGTATTTACTATTTTCAAGCTGGCTAGCGCTTAGAGCGTAAACTACTGTTCTTCAATGAGTGTGCGCTTTGAATAAAACGTGCGCTTACACAGATACATGCTTCAGTGATCCATTTTAATAGTGAAAGAGATAAGCACGGAAGTTCAAGAGCATACTTTGCGGAGAATGGGGTTACCGCTGATAAAGTTGAGTTGACTAGGATCTCTCTTGTAAGTACATACAATGTATTTATATAGTCGTGTGATAATGATGGGGGGGGAGGGGGGGTTACAAATTGACGATAATGTCTGAATGTTCCGTGCTAGTGCGCGAGGCGTTCGAAGTTCGTTCTTCCTGGCTTGCTACGCTACACCACGCCGTACTTTTTCGGGATATGCAACTCGCCTCGCACTTTGTGGGGTTAAAAGCTCTGTATAGTGTAAACTCTGTGTGTGCGATGCAAATTGCATAACCGAAAACCCGGACGATCCGTCATATTCCTTAACCCTTGTGAGCCTAAGGTATTTCGGTAACACAAAGGACTAAGGGGGGGGTATTTTTGTACCCCAAGGATATTTTCATGCAGCACAGTCAGTATCAATAATTTTGAAACTTTAATGGATGGATTATGTAATTAGTACCCTACGAGAGTAGTTTATGTGAAATTTGAGTAAATTTTTGCTATGTTGCCAAATTTACACCTACTTTTAAAAAAAAAAGTCAAAATAAAAAAATGGAAAAAATGAAATGAGGTACCATCTTATTTTTCCATTTTTGATAAATTTCCAATTTTTTTTCAATGATCTGACTTAATATTCTTAATCTACATAAAATTTCCGTAAAATTCACTGTAATAGATGGTTCCAAACTTAAAACTGGCAGGACGAAGGGGGGGGGGGAATATTTGTTCCCCAACACTTTAAATTTCTATAATATCGACAAAAATTCATAAAAATTAATGAAATTTGGTGGACGTGTTCTAAGTATCCTAACTTAAAATGTCATGAAGTCCCAAAAAATTTTGAGCAGTTTTGACAAAATGGCGTCAAAAAAACTGGCCTGGGGTACAAATGTACCCCCCCTTAGGCTCACAAGGGTTAATCGATTTTTTACTCGAGTTTAAATGGTAAGTAGCTATATTTCCAATGTTTCAAAAAAGACTAGAAGATACCTAAGCGAAGGTGTGAAGACTAGAGTCAACCTCCCCCCCCCTCCACGATTCATAGACGATTTTTCTCATTGTTGCCAAATGTACGGCTTTGGGTTGTATATTTCCTGTGAGATACAATGTAAAATATACAGTTTTTATACCTATTCGATCTGGCAATACTGATTTTTCTCCACTCTGCCTTTCCGCGATGACATCTCAAGGTAACGCCGAGAGAACGAGACACAGAACCCAAAATTTCTGCCGGGGGCCTAGTGCTCCTGATGAGGAGGGGGGAGGGGGGTACCCCATCCGCACAATGGGAGTACTTGGTCTACATTGAAAGGATAAATCTTTTTTGCGGACACTTTTATTCCTACAACAATTATCCGCTCGAAATAAATTTCCAGGCACTCATGAGAATATTTGGGTTCTAATGAAAGCTTACAATAAAAGTCTTCATGGCTTTTGTCATCTATTTATATTTACGATCTAGATTCTAGCGTCGAATTGGAATAATTGAGAACCTTTTCGATAGAAGGGTGCAGAAGACAATTTAAGATGACAGCACTAAAAACTTCCAAAAGCCACTCATGAACTCAGTAAACGCTTTTATTTGCGTGAGCCAGTGGCGTAGCCAAGGAGGGGTCCAGGGGGTCTGGACCCCCCCCCCCTTGACACCAAAATGTGTCCTAAAAAAAGGTAATTTTTTGCGTTTTCAGACTAATTTGACCAAATTAGTATCTTTGGACCCCCCCTTGACAATTTTCGGACCTCAGACCCCCCCCCCCCCTAGAAAAATTCCTGGCTACGCCACTGGCGTGAGCGTAATAGTTGCGCAGGGCGGTAATAATGGGAGATCCCCATCTAATAATACTATATATAATTCCATCAAGAAGTGTCCAATAAAAGGCGACTTTCATTTGACACCGGTGTCACTAGATGTCTCGGTATCATTAATCGGGTGTGGATCAAACTCTGGTGTCTAATTATTCTGTGAATCTTCCTTGTCAGTATAAAGATAGTGACAAAATTAAAATAGAGGAAATCCCCTATTATTACTGCCCTAAGCCATCACTACGCTCGCTCAAATAAATGCGTTAATTGAGTTTAGGAGACGATTTCGGAAGTTTCTAGTGCTGCCGTCGTTATTTTTTGAGAGTTTTACACCAGACTCGACTATTAAAGTGTTTATAGCAAAGGTGTACGACAGCCCCATTAAATCGGTCTACGATGGAAGCAAGGACCTGAATAAAACATCGGATGTGCTCTTTCGAACAAAACCAGCCTTGCGGTCACCCTAAGACTTCTTCGAAAGAGCACACCTCACATTTAATGAGTCCCGTCCACAGTTCAAGAGAGTTGCGCGCGCATGCGCAGATCGAGTATAATACGGGTAAGGAGGAGTACCTACTTTATATTGAGTTGTATGGGTCTGAAAAATTGAGATTTTTTAGCACCACCTGACAACAATGGCGCCAACCTTCATTTGTCTCTTGGTCTTGGGCAACAGCTGTAGTTTAGTCTGGAGTCCTCCACCCACACCCACGTAAATTCAGATGCATGATATTATGCTAATGACATGATATAATGCGACTACATAAATAATAAATAAATATAGCATTCCTTTATCTTCTGCATTGTCATCAGCAGATCTAGAGACAAAGCAATTACGTCCCGTGAAATGTGATGGCAACGCTGCATTTTATACATTAAAAATATTGTAAAATATCGATTCGAAGAAGTGCACTGTATGTGCACCAGCAATAACATATATATTGACGAAATGCATAGCAAGTTTCATGAGGTAAACTATAGCGGTAGGTATACTTCCCGTGTTCACTAAAAATGCTCAACAATCATATATGAGTTCGGTCCAAAATTATTGCATCACCGCACGGATATTAATAATCATTTCACTGCAATCTTTGGTGATAAAAGTTACTTACATTAGAGGTATTTGTTGGTTTAATATTTTTTTTTTTTTTTTTTTTTTTTTTTTTTAGGAACTACTTTTCATCAATCTTTGATCGCACGATTTTTCTAAAACGGTAAGTTTAAGATATAGACTAAGTTATGATCGTTTGTTTATCACCAGTTAATCATTGTCGAGTCCACGATGTTTGCATCACTGAGCTCAATGGTACGGTACAGTTTGCACTCGTGGGCGCCCGCAGAAAAATTTTCAAGGGGAGGAGGGGCAACATTGTTGAACCCCAGTGGAAGTTCTAGGAGCCCCCCCCCCCCCCCCCGGGAATAAAGGGAAAACTTTTTTTCATCCAAATAGTATATAAATATTAAGCCATTGTAGGTGTATCAAATAATAATAATAATTTTGACGTTTTTGATATGATGAATAAAGGGACTACAGATGACAATGATCGTAAGAAAAATGTATAATTATATACTATTCCTTGCAAAAAATGAGTCAAAATTACAAAATAAAGTAATAATGAAATTTGTCGACTATTACTCTTTTGATTAACATTCCATTGTCTTTTGTTCCTTTCATTTTTATCGTGAAATGTTGACGGTTTCGAATTCCAGTGGGGAGGGGGGGCCCTCACTATCATAGAGTGTCCTTGTCTAGAACAAAGGAAGGACGCCATTTTAGCAATCTAGCAGTATACAGTGTGACTATACAAAATGAGAAAGTAAAATAATCAAAATTTCATTTTTGATTGCCTCCTGTAGCATTAGGTTCTCACAAATACTCGTGGGGCTAATTATACATATTTGTCCTTGTTCGCGAAAACACTTTAGAAAAGAATGGATTAAAATTCATTGATTTGCTGACAAAGGGCATAGAATAGGATATTACAAACGCGTCAAAAGTATCAAATTTAACTTACGTATACAAGTCTTGATAAAGCTCATAAATTAGTATACTTTTCAGGCCACGTAAAAGACGAAACTTACATGAAATGCGGTTCTTTTCGATATTGTGATGTCTATGTTTGCTTTATTCCGGCCGCTTCAAAGAAGGCAAACTAGTCTCTCTTCTTCCGCTTACAGCTTGATTTTGTAGAAAAACATGATGTACACGTGCCTTCAGAAAGGTGCGCTGAAGACTTTCCAATTTTTTGTTCATTTTCAAACATTTTCCAAAAGATGGCATGGCGCTACTGTCGTAGTACGCAGGGGTTGTAGAGGGAGCCTTTTAAAGAAGTGTGAGCCCGTGTCCTCTTGATAATTTAGTAGTCATTATTTTTAAAAATTCAATTTTCAGCTCCATTTTACCCCTAATAGAGACTAGAGACGATAATCGAAGTTCACTCGCAAGTTCGATTCCAGAAATTTCAGGCCAAACCCGGAAAATAAAAAAAAATTAAAAAAAAGCAGTAGAAAGCAACATATTATTCCTCTCTTCGGAAACAACTTTCCGTGAGTATCATCGAACTATGAAGCGATTTAATGAATGATTAAAAGTAGCATTCGGCTACGGCAACGGGATATAATCTATACTCTGTTCGGGATAAGAAATCCGATGAGAAGTCAGGTAAAAACGCACTATATTGCAACGCAGCGGTTCCTGTGCCGTCGATTCTCAGCCACTTCGTTCGCTCGCCGGAGACCAGCCTTTCAGACCCTTTTATTTGAAGAGACAATGCCGTGAACTGACCAATTATACCGTCCTTTGAACGCCAACTCGAAAATTAAACTTTTGCGGCATTCGCGAATTTTGAATAACCGATTTTAAATTTAAATTCTACTCAACGCGCACAGAAAAATGATACCTAAAGGCGGTTCAATATGTAGTGCGCGTTGAGTAGAATTTAAATTTAAAATTAAAATTCGCGAAAAGTTTAATTTTCGAGTGGGTGTTCGAAGGACTGTATAATTGGTCAGCTCACGGTATTGTCTCTTCAAATAGAAGGGTCTGAAAGGCTGGTCTCCTGCGAACGAAAAAAGTGGCTGAGAATCGACAGCCGAGGAACCGCTGCGTTGCAATATAGTGCGTTTTTACCTGACTTCTCATCGGACTTCTTATCCCGAACAGAGTATATGTAGATAGCACATACTACATAATTCGTTGTTCACTGTTTCAGCGAAAATGCTTTCCAAGGAGGAGAAACTCTTAGGGCGATTCCAGGCGAAACTTTTCCAGATTTCAATCCGATAAATAGCGCCACTACTCACTATGGTCGATTTTGGAAAAGTCGTGTTTTTGGCATTTTAAACTGAAACCACAGAAAATACGCAAAATCCAATAACATCAGCACCTGCGAAATTTTTTCGTGGATTCATTTCGCCATAAGCTTAGCGAGTGCGAGTGATAATACGTCTATCTGCCTCACTCGCACTTATTGAGGTCTATAGGAATTTTCGTATTTCATTATTCCCGGCTTTACTTTTGAGTGTTTCAGCTTGAAACTTTCAGGGTATCTTCCTGAAGTATGCTCGCAGGTGCTGACGTTCCTCAATTTTATCAAAAACGGTTGACTTTTTGAGCAGCGCGACGCGACGTGGTGTCCACGGTTGGAACTAATCGACCCTGAAATCATCTTATATTATGAAACGTTGTTTGACGATTTTTGTTTTTGTTTTTTTTTTTTTTTAACAATTTTCTCTCTTTATTTCTTTTTTTCTTCCCCTTCTTCAATCACTTGTTCTAGTGTTCCCTCGGGCTAAGAATAATGCTGACCCAATTAGTTCCAAGAAGGCCACCTTTATATTCTATATAATAATTATGAATAAATTAATTAATTAAATAAGAGGTTGGAGTGAAATTTTTTATTTTGCGTTCAACTCTCTTCCAAGTTTTCCTTGAATTATTAATAATTTTCAATTATTTCAGTCTTTAATTTATAAAAAAAAAAACTGATATACCAGTATATGGAAGTGGATTCAAAAAATGTATCTCTTATGACTTAAGTTGAGCCACTTATAGATTTCTTCGTAGCCACACGGGATCTATCTAAAATTACGATATTTTAATATGATCTTTATTCAACGCACGGTTATGATACAGCGATGCTTTCGGAATTCAAAGTTCGTCATTATCTTACCGGAAAACAATGCTTCGTAAAATTATCGATTAAATGTTTTCTTGTTTATTGTGACGAGTAACACAGTGACATAGTGACACATAAGAGCGTTATAACACATTTTCCTGTACATGGATGGGAACTGCAAAGGTTAAAAGACGATAACAGGATAAAAATAATGAATGGAAGCCAAAATAAACATATTAATGTATATTGCATGGGCTGGGTATTAGGATCAATGACCACATTGGAAAGTGTTGCTTTTTTTTTTTTTTTTTTTTTTTTTTTTTTTTTTTTTTTTTTTTACTTTCTCACAACTAACGAAAGTAGAAATAGAAAAAGTATTGCAATGGTTCAGAGATTTTCAAAGGTATTTTGTTTTGATACTTATTCCACTATGACTAATGTAAGTCAATCGTGATAATTATGAGATAATTGGCTCTGATCATGCCTAATACTATCCTTTTTAACATCTCTTAATTATTTATAAGTGGTTTGGAGAGGTAAATATGTACATGAAATTCATGAAATTTCTGTGGCGACCGTGATCTGTAAGTCCGTGAGTCCGTCTGTATCCCAGCGGAACGTTTGCATAATAGGTCTCAATGTATTCAAATTTTGCAAAGGTTGCTTTTAGTATTCCCCAGAGGGATTTTTTTTCATTTTTTTGAAATCTTAATATTTAGGTTAGTTATGGATGAAAAATGGTTTCACATTAAAATCAATGGGATAATGGGTCAAAAAAGGACGAATTTAAATATTTCAAAAATGGATCTCATCTAGATCAGGATAAAAATATCAAAGGTGGTCTGGGAGGCCTTCTCGAAAATATTAAAGTAAGGTCTGTGGGGGTCCCTGATTAAATTTGATGTGAGAAAGTGTTCGTATGGGGTATGTATACCCTACAGTCTATTTTTATACATTTCCAAATGGTAAAATTATTCTCAATAAATGACTTAAAAATAATAGCTTTCCTGGGAATATGCGTGTCATGCACTAGAATTGAAAGATTTGTTGGTGGGAGGAGTTGAGGGTGGGGAATAATAACACAGTCTGAACCAGCTTTGACTGGATTATAAGTTCGGGTGCCCAACTGGCCCACGTCACGTTTCGTCCGGGTCAGATAACTTAGGGGTTGTGTTGAGAAGAACTCATAGAACAGCGCTGAATTATCGCTAAATGATGTTTCATATTAATGAAGATACGTTCTACCAAGCCAGCTATAGTGATAGAGAGAATTTATGGGACGTGATATTGAAACTGCAAGGAGGCATCCATAATGGAACCATCTTGTGGACATCTTTACACGCGCTCGGTTTGTTTGCCTCATATTTTTTCATTGCACCGATTGAGAAAAGATTACAAATCATAGTTTTTTCGTGTAGTACAGCCATATTACGGAACTGAGCCGTGTTATCTTTTCTCAACCGGTGGATTCATCGGTGAATTGAAAAATGCGAACCCACCAAAAAAGACGAGTCGGCTCGTAAGTATGTTTTCCCCCATTCAAAATTTCATTGGTGTTGCCCCGGAAGAGCAGCTAGAGGGGACGTTTTGAGAGCCCTGCGCTGCGCCTTGTCAGTGATTAAAAGCTAACCAGAATGACAGATCTGCTCGTAAGTCTGTTTTCCCATTCAATAATACATTGGTGGTGCCCCGGAAGAGCAATACGGTCCGGGTGAATCTCCAAATCCCCAGTCACCTTCCCCAATTTTAAGAAGGCTCTCGAAATGCATCTTGCCCCGGGACACTCAGAGATGTAACTGTACGGTGCTGCGGAAATGACGTTAAAAAGGTTACAAGAATCAATGTATACAGGGTGTTTCAGACCACCCGTCCACTATCTTTTTAGCGAAAACGGCGCAAGATAATGAAATTCTGACGAAACTTTTCCAATGTATATCGACCCCAAAGAATTCAGGGAAAATATTGCCGACCCCGAAAAACGGCCCCTAAGGGCCTATTTGGGCCCCTAAAAAGGGCCAAATTGCTGTTTCTCAATGTTTTCTTATGGGGCGGGTGTTTTTTTATTTCAGAAACGAATTGTACGCCTGAAAATAAGCATATTTTGTTCAGGGCATTATTTTCAAAAAATGGCCCTTTCTCAAGTTAGGGGCCGTTTTAAAAAAAAATAGGGGCCATTTTGAATCGCTCGCTGTGACCTTGAAAATTGACGGATTTCAAAAAACTAAAAATATTCTGAATCAGCAGATCAAGGGCTTTCATTTGATGTATCACAACCTTATTTTCTGCGAAAAGATATTTGGGGCCCCCTCCCCCCTAAATTTTGGGGCTTTGGGGGCCGCTACGAAAAAAATTTCAAATAGCAAGGTATAGGTTGGGATACATCATTGGAAAGCTCTTGAAAAGACGAAAAAAATGGTCCAAACCGGAAGTCAATCCGATCATTTTAACGAGAGTTACGGCCTGGCCTCTCCCCCTCAATTTTGGGGCTTTGGGGGCGGGGCCCCTTTGAGTAAAATTGGAAATGGCAGGGTACAAATTTTTAAAATCATTCGAAAGCCCTTAAAATGACAAAGAAAATAAACCAAACCGGGTCTCAATCCGATACTTTTAACGGGAGTTACAGCCATTCAAAGATTTGAAGTATTTTTCTCGTATTGCGGAGGATTCATCGAGGAGGCCGTAGAAAACACAAAATCCCGCGAATACGAGAAAAATACTTCAAATCTTTGAATGGCTGTAACTCCCGTTAAAAGTATCGGATTGAGACCCGGTTTGGTTTATTTTCTTTGTCATTTTAAGGGCTTTCGAATGATTTTAAAAATTTGTACCCTGCCATTTCCAATTTTACTCAAAGGGGCCCCGCCCCCAAAGCCCCAAAATTGAGGGGGAGAGGCCAGGCCGTAACTCTCGTTAAAATGATCGGATTGACTTCCGGTTTGGACCATTTTTTTCGTCTTTTCAAGAGCTTTCCAATGATGTATCCCAACCTATACCTTGCTATTTGAAATTTTTTTCGTAGCGGCCCCCAAAGCCCCAAAATTTAGGGGGGAGGGGGCCCCAAATATCTTTTCGCAGAAAATAAGGTTGTGATACATCAAATGAAAGTCCTTGATCTGCTGATTCAGAATATTTTTAGTTTTTTGAAATCCGTCAATTTTCAAGGTCACAGCGAGCGATTCAAAATGGCCCCTATTTTTTTTTAAAACGGCCCCTAACTTGAGAAAGGGCCATTTTTTGAAAATAATGCCCTGAACAAAATATGCTTATTTTCAGGCGTACAATTCGTTTCTGAAATAAAAAAACACCCGCCCCATAAGAAAACATTGAGAAACAGCAATTTGGCCCTTTTTAGGGGCCCAAATAGGCCCTTAGGGGCCGTTTTTCGGGGTCGGCAATATTTTCCCTGAATTCTTTGGGGTCGATATACATTGGAAAAGTTTCGTCAGAATTTCATTATCTTGCGCCGTTTTCGCTAAAAAGATAGTGGACGGGTGGTCTGAAACACCCTGTATATCTCCATCCACCAAAATTGATTTTATTGCATTTTTATAGATATCCATTCAATTTGCACTATCCTGTTAGATGACCATGAAATCTTTAATTTTGATTTTTGTAACATTTATCGTTTAACCCCTGGTTTCTTTAATTTCTGGGTTAGCCAGCGGCGTCTCGTGCAATCTGGCAACGTTGCAGAAAGTCCATTAAAACCCATGAAAATGATCGAAACACTGGGGGTGAACTGTGCACTCCCTCGAAACGATGTTTTACACGGAATCAAAAGAACAAAATGCTGCGTTGCCGGATGCACGCGACGCCACTGGGGTTAGCTATAGCAAAAGTGTTCTATGATGGCACAGAAAAACACTCTGAAATGTAAAGGGGTGTCTCCACCTGCGAATTTAACTGCGCGAATAAACTGATTGAGCCAATGAGCTGCCTTGAAGTCGATAGGTCGAGTCCGATGTATCCACAACAAAGAAGCCAATGGGTCTGTTGCAAACTTTTGCTACAACAATTAAGAGTGTTTAATCTAATGTAAAATCGCCTGAAAAGTCCATTGATGACATCAGAAAGTCATAAAATGCACTAATAAACGCACAAGAGGCGTTTAATGAAATCCAAGATGGCGGAGAAATATCGAGCAATTTGTATGCATGCACCACGAATATCCAAGGATAGCCAACCTCACAATATCGATCACAACCAATCACAACGTAAACAAACACTCAACCTCTACCTCCAGTGAGGTTGTCAAAGTTGGCCATCCTTGGATGTTCACGGTGCACGCATACACATTGCTCGATATTTCTCCGCCATATTGGATTTCATTAAACGCCTCTTGTGATTTTATTATTGCATTTTATGATTTTCTGATGCCACCAAAAGACTTTTCAGGTGATTTAACATTAGATTAAACATTCTTAATTGTTTTTGCAAAAGTTTGCAACAGACCCATTGGCTCAATCAGTTTATTCGCGCTTTCAAATTCGCAGGTGGAGACACACCTTAAAACAAGTTATGGAAATTTAAATGGGAGAATAGACTTACGAGCAGACCTGTCGTTTTGTTGGGCTTTTAATTGCTGACAAGGCTCAGGGCTCACAAAACGCCCCCATCTGCTCTTCCGGGGCACCGCTAATGTATTTTTAAATGGGAAAACAGACTTACGAGCAAACCTGTCGTTTTGGTGAGCTATATGAATCGCTGTCAAGGGTCAGGGCTCACAAAACGGCCCCTCTGCGCTTCCGGGGCACCGCTAATGTATTTTTAAATGGGAAAACAGACTTACGAGCAGACCTGTCGTTTTGGTGAGATATATGAATCGCTGTCAAGGGTCAGGGCTCACAAAACGCGCCCTCTGCTCTTCCGGGGCACCGCTAATGTATTTTTAAATAGGAAAACAGACTTACGAGCAAACCTGTCGTTTTAGTGAGCTTTGAATCGCTGACAAGGCCCAGGGCTCACAAAACGCCCCCTCTACTCTTCCGGGGCACCGCTAATGTATTTTTAAATGGGAAAACAGACTTACGAGCCAACCTGTCGTTTTGGTGAGCTTTGAATCGCTGACAAGGCCCAGGGCTCACAAAACGCCCCCTCTGCTCCTCCGGGCACCGCTAACGTATTTTTAAATGGGAAAACAGACTTACGAGCAAACCTGCCGTTTTCGTTAGCTTTGAATCGGTGACAAGGCCCAGGGCTCACAAAACGCCCCCTCTACTCTTCCGGGGCACCGCTAATGTATTTTTAAATGGGAAAACAGACTTACGAGCAAACCTGTCGTTTTGGTGAGCTTTTAACCGCTGATAACGCTCAGGGCTCACAAAACGCGCCCTCTGCTCTTCCGGGGCACCGCTAATGTATTTTTAAATGGGAAAACAGTCTTACGAGCAAACCTGTCGTTTTGGTGAGCTTTGAATCGCTGACAAGGCCCAGGGCTCACAAAACGCCCCCTCTGCTCCTCCGGGGCACCGCTAACGTATTTTTAAATGGGAAAACAGACTTACGAGCAAACCTGCCGTTTTGGTTAGCTTTGAATCGGTGACAAGGCCCAGGACTCACAAAACGCCCCCTCTGCTCCTCCGGGGCACCGCTAACGTATTTTTAAATGGGAAAACAGACTTACGAGCAAACCTGTCGTTTTGGTGAGCTTTTAACCGCTGATAACGCTCAGGGCTCACAAAACGCGCCCTCTGCTCTTCCGGGGCACCGCTAATGTCTTTTTAAATGGGAAAACAGACTTACGAGCAAACCTGTCGTTTTGGTGAGCTTTAAATCGCTGACAAGGCCCAGGGCTCACAAAACGCCCCCTCTGCTCCTCCGGGGCACCGCTAACGTATTTTTAAATGGGAAAACAGACTTACGAGCAAACCTGTCGTTTTGGTGAGCTATGAATCGCTGACAAGGCCCAGGGCTCACAAAACGGCCCCTCTGCTCTTCCGGGGCACCGCTAATGTCTTTTTAAATGGGGAAACAGACTTACGTGAAAACCTGTCGTTTTGGTGAGCTTTTAATCGCTGACAAGGCTCAGGGCTCACAAAACGGCCCCTCTGCTCTTCCGGGGCACCGCTAATGTCTTTTCAAATGGGGAAACAGACTTACGAGCAAACCTGTCGTTTTGGTGAGCTTTTAATCGCGGACAAGGCTCAGGGCTCACAAAACGGCCCCTCTGCTCTTCCGGGGCACCGCTAATGTATTTTCAAATGGGGAAACAGACTTACGAGCAAACCTGTCGTTTTGGTGAGCTTTGAATCGCTGACAAGGCTTAGGGCTCACAAAACGCCCCCTCTGCTCCTCCGGGGCACCGCTAACGTATTTTTAAATGGGAAAACAGACTTACGAGCAAACCTGTCGTTTTGGTTAGCTTTGAATCGGTGACAAGGCCCAGGGCTCACAAAACGCCCCCTCTGCTCCTCCGGGGCACCGCTAACGTATTATAAGGGGCGATAGCCCCACCGTCAAGTCTTAATACAGAACGGTAGCTAGCGCGGACCCCTTATACTTACAACAAACATCTTGGAAATGGCCCTCAGCGGGGTTTTGGCATGAGTTCGGTAGATTTCCGCCTTTACGAGACCTCAGAACCCTATAAACCCTTATATGGCTGGAACGGGCCCTCAACGATCTAAGGAATGACGTCGGCCTTTTTTGGATTGATGGCCTTGTAAATTTCAAATCTTAAAAAAACTGCGATCAAAAGTAAAAAACGGCCGTGACCATCAAATCATCACGTTTTCATCCTAACTACTCAACCTAGCGGTTAAACGCCAAAGAAAAACCCCATATAACCGTATATAGACGGATTCAGAATGCTTTGGTGATGATACTTTCATAAGTTTCAATCCATTTTATTCAAGCATTAGGCTGAAACTTTAGTTGAAAGACGAAAAGTAACCGTCTCTCAGCTCTCCGCCGCGCCGATTCCAGCCACTCCGAGTCCGCTTGGAATTGAGCGAGGCGAATGCGCATTGCCTGTATATCTACTATGAAAGCGGCGATCTACACTGCGCATATTTCGTAGCGCAGTGGAAGTGCGCTCGCCTCACACTCTCACGACCCGGGTTCAAACCTCGGGCGAGCCATCTATTTTTGCACTTTCAGTCGTGCCTTTTTTAGTATTTCTTTCTTATACTTTTGACTCTTTACACATTTATTTCTTACAATAAATTTCGACAATAGTGTCATGATTTACCGGTTAGGATAAAAAAAAAAAAAAATAATAATAAAAAAAAAAAATATATATTAATGTGCACATCAAAAATTGTCAAAAACATGAGAAAACATTGATAGACATGTGTTAGAAACTGAGCTTTAAACTCCAACTTTAGCCCTTATTTTGCCATAATCACTGAATGTAGGGGAGTCTTTCGTCTCGGCCGTCAGCCGTCAGAGGCCAGTTTGTTTATATTCTCTGAACTACTCTCCGCTCACATCCGCTCGTTCTTATTTTTTGAAAATCAGGTATTTTACAAGCGTTCTTATGAGCGGACGACAGTGTACACGCTTCACTCTTGTAGAGTTTTTGATGTTGTGCATTTTACCTGCCTCACAATTGAATCGTATAGTTCGAAAACACACCATCGTCATTTTTAAGGAAACTACAAAAACTGTGCAGCTCGGGCGGAAAAGTCATTGCAGAAAAAATCTTTTTGGTGATAAGCAAGGTATTTTAGTACTTCTTCCTTAACACCGAAAAGATTTTTTCTGCATTGACTTTTCCGCCAGCGCTGCACAGTTTTTGTAGTTTCCTTAAAAATGACGATGGCGTGTTTTCGAACTATACGATTCAATTATGGTACAGTGAGGTATTCCAGGACGTGCTTTTGAGGCAACTTGGGGGCGTTGCAGTCAGTGGCGTAAACTTAGGATTTTTAATGGGGGGGGGGGCAAACCAACTTTTGAGAGATGCACAAGAGGGGGGGTCTGGGGGGACACCCCCAGTGGGGAGGACCCTCGGACAAATTAGAAAATTCAGGCTCTCTCAGACGATATTTTAAGCAATTTTATCGCATAAAAATGCCACCAAATTTAAAAAAAAATAAAAATAGATTTTACGTTTATTTTCTTCATTTCTCAGGCAAAAAGGGAAGTTTTTAGTTTAGACTTTCAGCTTATTGATGAAGCTGATATTTCTAGGCTTTGGGAAACTATTCCTCAAGGTTAGAAGTCTTCAGGAAATTTGAAACTGCAGTAAATGTAATGTTCCGCTCAGTGGCGTAAAAGAGATTATTTTTGAGGGGAGAGGGTAGCAAATACAGTCTAATACTTTAGGGAATCTGAGGGGGGACTTTCCAGTAATAGGGGATCAGGGGGTATTCCCCCGGAAAAATTTGAGTATTAAGGTTCTCTTAGACTATATTTTAAGCAATTGAATCTTTCAAAAAGAACCAACCCACAGAACAGAAGTTAGTAGACTCAATGTATATTTTCTTTATTTCATTGACAACAGAGGATTTTTTCACTTTAAATTTACTTCAGACGCAGTATCGCAGGGTAAAATAGAGTCACTTATTCTTGCCATTTTTTGCTTCTTGGTTCCTGTAATTATTCCTTTCTTTCTTTATTTTTGTGTATTTTTTCGTCTTTTCTTTTCTCCATCCTCTTTTTCATCAAATTATTGGGGGGGGGGGGATGATACTTTGCCCCCCCCCCCTTCTCAAATATTGGAGGGGCAAAAAGGCCATGCCCCCCCCTAAGATTACGCCACTGGTTGCAGTGGTGTGCCAAGAGGGGGGGGGGGGGGTTGTTCCCTTTCCTCGGGCGGCAATATTAGGATGAACAAGCAAAAAATGAAAAAAAAAAAAGGTTATCTCTAGCAATGTATTCCCAAAGGCGGCAAAATCAGTGGGTACAAGCATATAAAACAGTCTTCAATTCCACAATTTTGAAGGGCGGTCAAATAGCAATCTTGCTCCCACTTTCCTACCCCTCCGGAAACCTCGGCACGCCCCTGGGAGGCAGCCATGATTTTATTGAAGAGAGTCTCTTACCGACCATGTCATACGGGCAAGTTTGTTTGCCTCGTTTTTTTTTAACATAAAAAGCAAAAAAAAAAAAAAAAAAAAAAAAAAAAAAAAAAAAAAAAAAAAAGATCCACCTGAAATTGGTTTTAAACGAAAGTGCTAGTGTTTCAGATGAGTGGCTCTGTAGGCACAGAATTCTATGGAACTGTTTTGTAAAGGATTTTACGCCATCAAAAAACTGACACCTGACAGAAACAAGCGAAATTTACTCACCTGGACAGTTGTACTAGAATTATGTGTCCAGATAACCACTCTAAAACACTTGCATTTTTGTTTAAACCAATAATTAAACCTCCGAATTAATCATAATTTTGGATGCGTAAGGTTGAAACAAACGAGGGCAAGCAAGCTAGAATCAATCTAATGGTTTGTTTATTTTCTTACCTATCAATACATTTTATTTTGCATGCGCGCTGGCAGAAAAGGGGCCGACCCCCCCCCCCCCCCCCCCGAAGAATTTGGAAAAAACCGTTTTCGAGCCAATTTTCTCATTCCGCCCCGTAAGAAAGTTTCTGCAGTGCCCACGTCTCTTCGAATTGCGAGGAACAAAACCCTTTAATTCCTGAGTGCGTGACATTTTTGGGCTTTTTCGTATGGAGACCAAAAATGTTGGTCCCTGGATACACCATACTTTGTCCGCTAGATGTGTCTCGATCGATCAGAGGCGAGGCCTCATCAAGGTCCACATGGATCTAAATCCTCTTCAAAAATCATGGCGTGATATCAGAAAAATCTTTGATATGACCTTAAAAACCCAAAACCCCATGGGTTTAAGGAGAAACCGCCGTCAAGTCTTAACACTAATTGTTTTCACCCAAAAAAAAAAAAATGAAAAAAAAAAAAAAAAAAAAAAAAATTAAAAAAAAAAGGCAATTTTTCATCGCTGAAATACTTATGATATCTGTTGCGATCAAGTCTCTGGTGTATTTTCATTTTACCTCTTAAAATCGAAGTGCCCATTCAATTTCTCGCCAAAATAAGGATGATATGTCAACACAGCGATCAAGTCACTTTAGGTGCGTGTTGTCTCCTAAAATTAGCCTGACACGTATGTACAGCTAAAATCCCTTCAATAATATCGATGCAACTGCACCAGCTTTACTTACTTTTGATTACTTGCCGCATGCATTGACTTTGATTAGCGGCCAATTAGGCTTGCTAAAAAGAATACTGCTTCTGGCACCAGTTCACTCCGATATTTTATAGGGCAGACGAGGTTCATGGCTCCTTTGACTCCGGGTGTTTTGGCCGAGAAAATTTTCTACAAAAATTTTTTTAGAAAAAAAAAAGACTTGAGCCGGCATTTTTTTGCTGCCTTGTAGAAAGTATCCTCTTTCGTGGATTGTTTCATTCACCTGCTCCATTCAAAAAGTAAAACATAATTTCCCAGCCGACCAATAAAAATCAGAAAAGAATAAGAAATAAACGGTCTCCTAAAGAAGAACGTATTTTTCTTCTTTTCCTAAGTAACTTACAAAACCACTGATGGTGAATAGTTTTAAAGATAAGCTCATCTATGACTTAAAATATGTTCCTTACTAAGCTTTGAGCCCTTTACATAAAAAATTCACTGTGGATAGAAAGAGGAGACATCTAATAAGTGGGCATTTCCAAAGGTATTAGCTCTTGTAAATCCTCATTCCATTGTATGCCCCAATATAGTGTCAATTTCAACCTCAGACCAGCGGTTCAAGAAAATGGGAGTAAAAAAATGCCGGCTCAAGTCTTTTTTTTTCTTAAAAAATTTTTGTAGAAAATTTTCTCGGCCAAAACACCCGGAGTCAAAGGAGCCATGAACCTCGTCTGCCCTATAAAATATCGGAGTGAACTGGTGCCAGAAGCAGTATTCTTTTTAGCAAGCCTAATTGGCCGCTAATCAAAGTCAATGCATGCGGCAAGTAATCAAAAGTAAGTAAAGCTGGTGCAGTTGCATCGATATTATTGAAGGGATTTTAGCTGTACATACGTGTCAGGCTAATTTTAGGAGACAACACGCACCTAAAGTGACTTGATCGCTGTGTTGATATATCATCCTTATTTTGGCGAGAAATTGAATGGGCACTTCGATTTTAAGAGGTAAAATGAAAATACACCAGAGACTTGATCGCAACAGATATCATAAGTATTTCAGCGATGAAAAATTGCCTTTTTTTTTTTAATTTTTTTTTTTTTTTTTTTTTTTTATTTTCATTTTTTTTTTTTGGGTGAAAACAATTAGTGTTAAGACTTGACGGCGGTTTCTCCTTAAACCCATGGGGTTTTGGGTTTTTAAGGTCATTTTTAAATGGGAAAACAGACTTACGAGCAAACCTGTCGTTTTGGTGAGCTTTGAATAGCTGACAAGGCCCAGAGCTCACAAAACGCCCCCTCTGCTCCTCCGGGGCACCGCTAACGTATTTTTAAATGGGAAAACAGACTTACGAGCAAACCTGTCGTTTTGGTGAGCTTTGAATAGCTGACAAGGCCCAGAGCTCACAAAACGCCCCCTCTGCTCCTCCGGGGCACCGCTAACGTATTTTTAAATGGGAAAACAGACTTACGAGCAAACCTGTCGTTTTGGTGATCTTTGAATAGCTGACAAGGCCCAGAGCTCACAAAACGCCCCCTCTGCTCCTCCGGGGCACCGCTAACGTATTTTTAAATGGGAAAACAGACTTACGAGCAAACCTGTCGTTTTGGTGAGCTTTTAATCGCTGACAAGGCTCAGGGCTCACAAAACGGCCCCTCTGCTCTTCCGGGGCACCGCTAATGTCTTTTCAAATGGGGAAACAGACTTACGAGCAAACCTGTCGTTTTGGTGAGCTTTGAATCGCTGACAAGGCTCAGGGCGCACAAAACGGCCCCTCTGCTCTTCCGGGGCACCGCTAATGTATTTTTAATGGGGAAACAGACTTACGAGCAAACCTGTCGTTTTGGTGATCTTTTAATAGCTGACAAGGCTCAGGGCGCACAAAACGGCCCCTCTGCTCTTCCGGGGCACCGCTACTGTATTTTTAAATGGGAAAACAAACTTACGAGCAAACCTGTCGTTTCGGTGGGATTCCAGCCGCTGATAAGGCTCAGGACTTACAAAACGGCCCCTCTGCTCTTCCGGGGCACCACTTATGTATTTTTAAATGGGGAAACAAACTTACGATCAAACCTGTCGTTTTGGTGGGATTCTAACCGCTGATAAGGCTCAGGACTCACAAAACGTCCCCTCTGCCCTTCCGGGGCACTGCTAATGTATATTCAAATGGAAGACGGTGAAAGTACCACACTGGTTCAACAAACTAAAATTGTAGTCGGAAGTGAAGTTTATAGGAAGTTTTTCCTCAAAACATGAGCGTCATAAAGTATAAGTCCGTACTCATTGTGATTTCATTTCCTCTTAAGTGGACGTAAAATCTCAAGATTTGATGTGTATTTCCATGAAAGCGTCGAAAGATCTGAAATTATTATTCAGGTGTATTATGTCTACCAATAAAAGCAGAGTTCAACTTTTTTACGATACTTTTTTTTTTTTTTTTTTTTTTTTTTTTACCACGTCTGTCGTCCAATCCAAGTAAGTATACTTACTTACAAGGAATTGCATGCATAAGTCATCCAACACACGTAAAAAATCGCACTTTTTTCTTTCTCTCGTTAAAATCGAGCTTGGTAGTATGGGTTTTGTGACGTCGCTGGTTGCGTCTAACTGCACTGAGAGAATTATTTGTTTAATCCAAGGTGTATTTCGTTTGTTTTAAAGAAATTGCACGCAGTAAAATATTGATTTGGGGGGAATTCATTCAACCCAAGGAAAATATCTGCTGCTACAAGTAAACGATTTCTTGTTGTGATGGTGATTCTCTCTCATGCAATAGAACTTTACTTCGCGCAAGGAAAACTGTCACGCAAGTAAACATGCTTCCTTGTTTTTAAAGAAGTGATTTCTCTCAGTATGTCGACGCAGGACTATGCAGCACAATCACATTCGCTCGAGCAATCTATATCATTAAATCAGCAACGTTGTATTTTGACCATTTAACCCTTTCGTTCCACAGTCCCATTTAGAGGACGTTTTCTTTTTATTAAAAAGTTTGACAATCACACAAAATTACAGGGAAAAGTAATTAAATTCACTAGAAAAGATAAAAAAGTGTACTTTTTCTCAAGTGCTGTCGCGTAGATCATAATTAAAATAAATTGTTAAATTAATATAAAATTAACAAAAAATTAATTAAAAAATTATTTAAACATTAATTAAAAAAAATAAAATTTATTATTTTACTTCGTTAGTTGGTTCCCCTTTCGCTTCACTTCCAGTTTGACCTCTCTTTACTCGCGTGTATTACCATTTTTTTCGACCGGTGGATGTTCCTTTTTCCTGTTCTCTTGTCAACAATTCTGCACAAAGAGGGTTAAAACCACTCAAAAAGCTCCAAATCAAGGATACTCAATACACACCCGAAAAGTTCGATCTTTTTCACGGTTTAAAATGGACAGTATGCAAAGATACCATATTTATCACCATACCGCGCCACTATGTTGAACATATGCAAGTTTTAGTGAGCCATTTTTCGCTGCAATTCCGGCAGGGGTCATCACTCATCATCAGTGGCGGTAGCCACCAGGCCAAGTCCAAAACCCCATCGCAAGGAGGTGGCGTCCGCAGATATAATCTTCATGAAATATAGTCTTTTTGTTGAACCTTAGTCATTATCAGGGCTGCCGGTTTGCGTATAATCAATGCTATTTTTCAATTCTCCGATGATTCCACCGCCTGAGAAAAGATTACACAGTTCAATTCAGTGCATGACTATAATAAACTATAATACTCGCATCTGTAATATTTTGTCAACCGGTGGAGTAGTCGATGATTTTTAAAAAAAAACTTGCGGATATTTTAATTAATCAAAGGAGTTTCCACCGATTAAGGAAAGATTACAGATCAGAGTATTTTCGTGCATTACAGTCATACACTGAACTAAACTGTGTAATCTTTTCTCAACCGAATCATCGGTGGAATCATCGGTGAATAGAAAAATAGCATTGATTATACGCAAAACGGCAGCCCTGGTCATTATACGTCAATCGATTTTTTTGCATGATAGCTACAATTAAAAAAAAAAGCGTTTTCCTCGTATATTTCCCACTCCCCTCGCTTTTTCGGACGCGATTGTTTCGCCACTGTTTGATGAAGTGGTATATATGTAATGTCAGTCAAAACAGTCCGTGCACCCGCTAATAAATCGGATCAAAAAATTTTCCCAAAACCCGATGAACCCGACTCAGTTTAGAGCCAGATGGGTCGTATGGTAGGGCCCGCAGGACTCTGTGACGTCTACGTCTACACTTCGATTTGTAGAACAAAACAAAATGAGACACAGCACAGGTCCAATAATGAAATTCGTTGGCAAGGCACCTCTGCAGTGTCCACCTCAGGGGCGGATTTACCATTACGCAAAATACGCAACTGCGTAGGGCCTCAAACTTATGGAGAAGAGAAGGAAAAGAGATAAACAGAGAGAAACAGAGAGGAACAGAGAGAAAAAACATAGGAAAAGGGAGAAAAAGAGAGGTATAATAGAGAGGAAAAGAGAGGAAGAAAAATAGAGAAAAGTAGAGGAAAAGAGAGAGAGAGAAAAACAAAGGAAAGGGGAAAAGGTAAAAAAGAGAGGTAAAGAGAGAAATAGAGAGAAAGAGAGAGGAAAAGAGAGAAAAGTAGAGAGGAATAGAGGATAAGAGAGAGATAGATAGGAAAAGGAGATTAAAAAAGGCATAAAGGAAAAATAACAACAACTTTGCTGAGAGGGGGGAAAAAAACAGTTTAAAACTGAATTTCAATGCCTTCTTTTTTAAGGAAAAAAACAGGGGGAAAACGTCCCTAAAAACACCCTTCTTTCTGGTGGATGTCTCCAGAGCTCTAGGTTTCCTACCCTTTTCCTTGGGGGCCTCAAGAGATGTAAAGCCACCCCTGGTCCACCTATCCATTACCATCTCAAGTTTTGCTTGACAGAGAACAAAGATGGGTCTATGACCCACATTTGAACATGTTTTGTTTCATCTTTGGACCTGTGTCTCGATATTTAACGTATCGAAGCGCGGTGCACACTCCAGATATGCAATCTGTCCAGCTCTAAACCCAGTCAGGTCCATTTATTATAGCTTGGAAATGTTCGATCCAATTGAATAACGGGTACATGGAATTTGTCGACAGAAAGTGTGTATGGAAGCAAAGAGGTCTGCCTTATTGTCCTTTCTTTCTACATATTTTTCTCTTAGAAAAAAAAGAGAAAAGAAAACTGCTCTGTGGCCTGAGAGACCAAGACTCTGCTCGAAAAGATGATGGTTTAAAATGGGTCAGAACGTATATACAAGTTCAGAGGCATAGCCGATGGGGAGGTCCAGGGGTGTGGACAGTGGACACCCCGTGACCCCCTTTTCCCTTGACACCAAACTTTGACCTAAAAGAAGATAAATATTTGCGTTTTCAGAGAAATTTAACCAAATTTTGACCTTAAGACCCCTCCCTCCCCCTTGACAATTTTTAAACCCCCCCCCGGAAAAATTCCCGGCTATGCCACTCCGCATAACCAACTTAAACTAGATACAAACCGGAGTAATCTAAAAGGAAGCGGTTGAATACCAGTACAATCGGTCTCAATAATTCACTTGACTCGAGCAGTTCCGAGAGCCTCAAATATATGGACATATCGTAAATGATATCTTCCGCGTTCTGGAATTGACTGGTTCGATGTGGGTTAATCGGGTTATTTGCCGGGAGGGATTAAGGGCTCATGCAATTTTTTTTTTTTTTTTTTTTTTTTTTTTTTTTTTTTTTACAACGTGCTCTACATTCATGCTTGCAAAATTCTATGTCATTGAACTGATTTGATTGCATTCACCGCTCAATTTTATCGAATTTTAATGGAAGGTGGGATAAAAGTCTTTGGGTTGAGCCGATTGCTCTGACTTGGCTGCCATACGGCTTATGCGCATCTTAAGTAGAATTTTTCAATTTACTGGTTGACGAAAAGATTACACAGTCCAGTTCAACATAGAGTCCCTTGATGGAAATATTGTATAGGGAGTACCGACACGGCGCTTTATGCATTTTGACAGGAGTCGATTTAGTCGACTGCCTGAACGAATTCGAAGGTTAAGTTCAACAGTGGACCAGTGGTGGACTGGCGGATTTGCCGGCATTCCGGTCCGTTCCCATACGTTCCTCTACGAATCGACTCCTTTCGGGTGGAGCCTTCGATGTAGTCGACTCCTGCTCGACTCCGTGAGAGCCTAAAACCAACGACCAATCACAACTCGTTGAGCTCGTGTCGGTACTCCCTATACAATATTTCCATCAAGGGACTCTAGTTCAACAGTGTGACTATAACGTACTATAGTGGGGACAAAGATACTAGAGACCCTTGATGGAAATATTGTATAGGGAGTACCGACACGAGCTCAACGAGTTGTGATTGGTCGTTGGTTTTAGGCTCTCACGGAGTCGAGCAGGAGTCGACTACATCGAAGGCTCCACCCGAAAGGAGTCGATTCGTAGAGGAACGTATGGGAACGGACCGGAATGCCGGCAAATCCGCCAGTCCACCACTGGTCCACTGTCGAACTTAACCTTCGAATTCGTTCAGGCGATCAACAAAATCGACTCCTGTCAAAATGCATAAAGCGTCGTGTCGGTACTCCCTATACAATATTTCCATCAAGGGACTCTATAACGTACTATAGTGGGGACAAAGATACCTGGCCAAAGTACGCAACACGCAACACACCTAAAATACGCGTTGAATGGTATGCTGTGTATTGCTTATTGCATACCCTGGCTGGGTATCTTTGTATCCTGTAGTACGTAGCATAAATATTTGATCTGTAATCCCGATGGAGACAAAGCTGACTATTCAATTTTAAGTAATTTTGCGATTCATCGCGATCATAGCCGTAGCCAGGATATTGTCTTTCCCTCTCTTAGCCCATTTGAATGCATGTGTTAGAGAAGGATGGATATAGGGGCTGTCACGTGACTTCAGCCCCTCTTTCTGTCCTTTTCTAACACATGCGTTTAAATGGGCTAAGAGAGAGAAAGACAATATCCTGGCTACGGCTATGATCCCGATGATTCCATTCTGGATCGGTGTGTAATATTTTCCTTCAACGGTAAATCATCGGTGAATATGAAAATTCTACCTGAAATTCGCAAAATAACGGCAGCTCTGAAATTCATTGTCAAGCGTGAGTGTCGGCAGCAAATTCGGAAGGGGGGGGGGGGGGCTCGTCTTAATTTTCGAAAATGTTTGCTAATTCTCAGCCGTTACAGGGAAAATTGTCAAAAAAAAAATCGGAATTTTCCCAATAGACTGATTTAGTGAGTCGATATATCGTGCGATTATATGCGATATACTCGTCTGGACCTATCGAAGTTCCGACTGGTTCGATATACATGGGTTTTCCCATAAGGAATCGGAATGCGATTTTCAAGCGGAAATTTCGGCCTTTTTGAGACATTTTTTACGCGTCGGAGGTTGCGATAATGGAATCTACGTATCCTCAAGTGCCAGGAACCAGCATAAAATAGGGCGATAGCGCAAAATTTAAACTAGTTATGCCGCATATATCGAACCAAGTCGTGAAAGTGAGGTTATGGCACCCCATTGTTTACATCCTTCCTTCCAACCTCTATGAACTGCAAAACTTCCATAAATTTCGACATTTAGCTGTTATTTCTTTAGAAATTTTGGAGGAATAATATACTAGAGTATTGTAGTTCACCTGCTTTGAAATTTTGAGCTCCAATATGCTTGATATTACTCAACAAGTTAGTGTTTCCTCATCTCCGCAACGGTACAGAATCTAAGTAGGTACTTTATTGTCGTTTGCCTAGCCTAAAATTTTATCGCTGGGTTACTAACACATCTAAATTACAACAATAGGTTCTTACCTTCTATCTGTAATTCAAATCTAGACAAGTTAAAGGCGGAACACTCAAATAAAGCTAGAGGAAGGCTACAGTCAGGAACGTGTGGGAGGACGGTTGATTGATGACGGGACTGAATCACCCTGCCGAAAGGTTCTTTACAGTCGACAATGTTTTTAGAAGTATGTTATTGAAGGGTAAGAGGTAAATGAAGGATACAAGCATCAAAGAAACGAACGAAACACCGGCAGGTTGAAGAATATGACTGAAAAATTCAAACGAAGACTCGGGTAGAGTTACGGAACATGCCTTTTTCTAAAATCTGTGGTAATGTCAGGCATTACAGGACTCAAAATGTTAGTGCAAGTGTGCTACTATACTCTGACACATAATTCCTCCAAAAGTTTCGAAGAAATAACTGCTAAATGTCGAAATTTATGGAAGTTTTGCAGTTCATAGAGGTTGGAAGGAAGGATGTAAACAATGGGGTGCCATAACCTCACTTTCACGACTTGGTTCGATATATGCGGCATAACTAGTTTAAATTTTGCGCTATCGCCCTATTTTATGCTGGTTCCTGGCACTTGAGGATACGTAGATTCCATTATCGCAACCTCCGACGCGTAAAAAATGTCTCAAAAAGGCCGAAATTTCCGCTTGAAAATCGCATTCCGATTCCTTATGGGAAAACCCATGTATATCGAACCAGTCGGAACTTCGATAGGTCCAGACGAGTATATCGCATATAATCGCACGATATATCGACTCACTAAATCAGTCTATTCTACGGCGGGGCTGTCGTGGGGGGGGGGGAGGTTGCGGGAACTACCCCATACTGCTTCTCCACTACAAGCACCCAACGCCCGTGCTGCCGACCATAAAGACAAACCAGCCCAGAGCAGCGTGTAGGAAGGACTAACTGATTTCCTGATCGGATCCTAGATAACAGACCGTTTCAGTGACTACGTCACGGAACGATGTGTTACGTGAGAATTTCGTAAAAGTGCGATTTTTTTACGTTAGGTTAGGTTTTTTTTGGTTAATTTGCGCCATATTTGGTCTCTCTCACTCACTCTCACTCTCCCTTTCTTCGCTGCCTCTCTATAAAATACTCGTACTACAAGGGGTGTCCCAAAAGTAGTGAGATTGATGCTATAACTTCTGAACAAAACAAGCGATCGACCTGATCTTGGTTGCGTTTGAAAGATCAACTTATTAGCTTTCGATTGAGCCCAAGATGAGAAAAATCGGTTATTAATTGACCAAGTTATGACACTTTGAAAATAAAAAAAAAACAATCAGGGAAAATTCCAACACGCAGGTGTTGGAAAAGCGTGCCACTAAAGTCTGAACAGCTTTAATGCTTTTGCTAGCAATGATAATTCATCAAAGAGGAACCACTTGACATGGAGCTGATCTCGAGAAAATTGAGTCCAAAGTTGAAGAGCTAGCATTTAAACAAAAAACTCGGAATTACTTACGTTTTGATTTCATTCAACTACCGTGTTATGTTTTTGCATTTCAACACCGGAAAAAAGGAATTTCCTATGCAGGAAAGGTACCTACTTAATTTTAGCGTTTAAAGTGTCTTGGTTCCTTTCTTCTCTTTGTTTGGCATAATCACGAAAACCGAATCTCTAAGAGAAACCAAACGGCAGAGTTGGTTTACACGGTTGATATTTTAAAATCTGTTAATCCGGACTTAAGTCCGTTCCCAATTCTATAAAAGGAACCAAGTTGGAGTTGGTTCCTTACGTGACTCGGATTAAGGTTTAAGAAAAAGGAACCAAGTTCTCATTTAATTTCATCATATGGACAATGACTTCAATGAGGCTCACCAGCTCACTTTTACCTGGAATTTTGACGGGAAATAGTTGTTATTACAAGAAGCACTTGTTGCTTCGAGATTCAGTATCGCTAGGTCTATCAATCAATAACTCAATTTTATCAAAGATGTCACTCAGTTCTTTTGTGAGAAGTGCTGTAGAATTGAGCTTGTTTGGTGAGAAATTATGAAAAAAATAAATTTAGATCAGATGTATCTATAAGTAGATGAGTCAAAGGCGTTGTTTTTTTGTGTTTGTTTTTTGTTTTTTGTTTTCAAAACTTTGGAGGGCTTTAGCTCAGAAGAGAAACATCGGTAGCACATATTCATGTAGAAAAATAAAGCTTTATATAGGTACATGTTCACCCCAAAAATACACTCCATAAGTTTGGCACTTAAGTTTTGCAACACCCTATATTCTTGATATTTTGCTCCCCGCCACCCTTCACAGAACACAACATCTTGACCATGCAAATTTTTAAAATCACAGTTTGACTGTAGAGATATTTTCTTCCCCCCCCCCCTTATAACGAAAAGGGGAAAATGGATCGCCTGTCTTTGATGTTCGTCGTATGCGCGTGCACAGATTGTTCGGCTTTACGACTGCCATTTTGGCTTTCTTTATAATGCGTTTTGTGGGTTTATGAATGGCTTTTATGACTATTTGATGCCGCCATTGTAATTTTCAGGCGATTTTACATAAAAATCAAAACTCTATAGCGCTGTAGCAAAAGTTTGCAACAAACCTATTGAAAGCTGAAAAAAGAAAATTATTTGATAAGGCTCGATTTTTTTTACCCACATAAAGTATAGACAATAGATATTTCTAAATCCCTCCACCTTTTAAACGGCTTGTTCAGGGATCAAAAATGAGGTTGCGTTCTTTTGAAGTCAAAAAGCGTCATTTTCGGAAAACCCGTGATTCTAAATAATAAACATTTTTTTTTCTTCTTTTTTTCCATTTTAGGTGCTGTCAGCACTTATTGCGATTGTCACGATGTAGATATGTAAGATACATAAATGGAACACTTGCGAATTCATGAAAAAATAATCCTTTAATATACAGAACTAACCATTTCAGGTGCCCTTTACACGTCAAGCATTCTAGGGGTATAGATTAGTAGGTGTGGAGGTTTAAGGCGTTTGTGGATTTTAATGGGTCTGTTACAAACTTTTGCTACAACGATAAATAGTGTTTCATCGTAGGTAAAATCGCGTGAAAAGTCCATGGGTGGCATCAGAAAGTCATGAAATGCGATAATAAACTCACAAGAGATGTTTAATGAAATGCAAGATGGCGGTAAAGTATCGAGCAGTCCGTATGCATGCACCTTTAACATCCAAGAATTGCCAACGTTGACAACCTCAAAGCGTCAGAGGTTATGTGTTTTATTTACATTGTGATTGGGTGTGATCGATATTGTGAGGTTGGCTATCCTTGGATGTTCGTGGTGCATACATACAGGTGGCTCGATATTTTACCGCCAACTTGGAGTTCATTAAACGTCTCTTGTGAGTTTATTATCGCATTTCATGACTTTCTGATGCCACCAATGGACTTTTCACGCGATTTTACATGATACAGAACACTCTATAGCGCTGGAGCAAAAGTCTGCAACTGACCCGTTCCCCCTCCCCCATTTATTTTGTTGAAAAGTATCGAAAGTTTACAGTCAAAACTAAGCCATTATTCATTACAACTCATTGTAATATTATTTTTTTTTCTGTTGCCATCGGTCGATATCATTTTTCGTGTTGGAGAAGCAAAGTTACATATGGACCTATAATTTCCAAAATTTGAAGAAGCTTCCAGTAAAAAATACTGTACACGCGAGAAACTTTTTAGGATAGGTAAATAAGTTATTCCAGAGTCAATTCCATAGCCGCAGCAAGGAGGCTGTCCAGGGGGGGAAGACACGTGACAGCCCCTCTCACTTTTTTGAGCTATTAATGCGAATTTTACCCCCGTCCTTTTGTTCTGGATTTTAAAAACCTTTTTTTCGCAACAAAACGCCCAAAATTTCCTCAAAAATCCCTTGATTGCATAGACGCTCATAAAGGGGTTTTCAATTTGCCGATCCCCCAGAATTTCAAATGTTTCCAATGACCAAGACTGTTTAGTGAGATGTCATGAAAAAAAATTTGGGTTTCCCAAAAAAAAGGGTCCACCTCACTCGCGCTCTCGTGGGTTTACCCATATGAAACACGATCCAAATTTTCAAATACAAGTGCTAGTAAACAACATGTTCTTTGCACCAGTTGTGTTTATCACACCATTGGGTTCCACGTCCCTTATAAAAATTTCCGATTGTTTCAATGAATTTTCCGATAGGATATATATTCCCGCGCTTTTTTTCCCATAGAAATAATCGAAATTCCATAGAGACAATCAGAATTCGTGTAGATTCAAGCGCGCTGACTATAGCAACGATAGGTTTCATGATTGAAATAAGGCGAAATCATCTATGGCTCTATTCTTACAGTTTTAACAGCCACTTTTTTCTCAGTGATAAAATATGAGCCCGCTATATTACAAACTTTTTGAAACATCGCGCATCAATGCACAATCACAGTTATATCGAAGAAAGTCCTGTGTTTTGTCCTTGTCACACTCACAGTTTCTTATGAGCACAAAATTCTAGGATATAGGCTCATCAGCACCATCACGACATGTGTTATACCTCGAGAAATAGCTTCGATACGAAGAGAAGTTGGAATGATTGAGTGTCATGGCGGTGATACTCCCATAAGAGACCGTGAGTAAGACGAGGACAAAACGTAGAACATCTATCGGTATAACTGTGATTGTAAATTCGCTTGATTGTAAATTCGCTTGTGATCTTTTAGGAATTATGTTACGGTGCATTAAGCGGTCGTAAACCGCTTAATGCACCGTGAAGAAATCTTGTGACCGGTGGAGCCCAAAGGCGAGGGGCAAAGAGGGTTCCTGCGGGAGATGTTTCCACCCCCCTCCTGCCTTTGAATTTTGAGTCATAGGTTGGCACAAATGACTTAGGTTGCTGGACCTGTATGGAATTCTCGTTCAAAGGAATTCGACTTTGACGCTTAATAACTTATTGAAATTAACAGGAATACCAAAACTTTTACAATTTTAAGAAAATAGACGCCGAGACCTCCTGGATTGCAGCAATAAATTAACAATTAATGAAACCAGTTTTATGAAAACACGTTTTTAATTTTTCAAACCTTTCCCCCCAAGGTTTTGCCATAAGCAAAGCATGCAACCTATATATTAGATATGAAAATGAAAACAAAAAGCGTACCGTATATATACGGCACGCTTAAAATGTTGATCCCCTACGGTTCTTAAACGAACACTTTTAAGTAGATTCCAAGAATCTACTTATAGCAGAGGGTGCGATGTTGGATTTTTCGGGAGATTTTTTCAAATGAGCACGTTTCATGGTCCCCTGAGTGAGAAAATACCACTCGTTGAAAATTTTATATATATATATTATATATATATATATATATATATATATATATATATATATATATATATATATATATATATATATATATATATATATATATATATATATATATATATATATATATATATATATATATATATATATATATATATATATATATATATATATATATATATATATAAAATATATATATAAAATATAAAATTTTATATATATATATATATATATATAAGACACAGACATAAAATAAGTACAGACATGAAATGATTCAAATTGGTAAACGTTTATTGTTGGAAAATTGTTACCCTCTTAACTTAATTACATCTGTGTTTAGAAAAGTTTTTAAGAAAATCGATGAATACCCTACCAGGATAGTCGAGAAACCGGCTATTGACCCATAGAAAATTATTTGTCTACCATATGTCCCACTGCTCTCCGAAAATTTACAGGCGCTTTTACTCAATTTTGATTTTAAAGTTGTTTTTAAGCAGTACAATAATCTTCAGTTTTTATTTACTCCATTGAAGGCAAAAACACCCACTATTTCTAAATCTGGTGTAGTTTATAAAATCCCGTGTTCAGACTGTAGCATGAGTTACATTGGTCAGACTGGACAACAATTAGGTAGTAGGTTGAATGGACACAAGTATAACCGAAAGGAGGTTACAGCCTTGCATCGTCATGAGGATTCTCTGGATCATCATTTTAATTTTGACAACGTCACGGTGTTGGCCGTCGAAAAAAATGACCACGCCAGATGCATATTGGAAAGTATTCACATTGTGAAAAATAAAAACAGTGTTTGTAATTTAAAAACTTATACAGATAAGCTCTGCGGGTCGTATCGACGTATGTTCGACGAAGATCAGTCGACCATTTGAGTTTCCTATCTATTATTTTGTTGGTCTGTTATTCGCTTTGTGTATTTGCTTTGTTACCTCGTTGCATTCTTTAGCCAACTGAAGAGGGAGTCGTTTGGCTCCGAAACGTTTTGGTTTCTTTCTTGTTTTAAATTGTGTTTTATAATTATTTTTTTAGCCTTGTTTCCCGATTTTAGTGTTCAATTTTTCTTTATATATATATATATATATATAATCACTGTTTAAAGAGTGGGAACAAGGCTAAAAAACATTAATAAAAACCAAACGTTTCGGCCGCAAACGCTGGCCTTCTTCAGTGGTGAATAATAAAAAAAGAAAGAAAGGAATTAAAGTACTAACTGCTACATACTGGACCGTGACATGACAAATAAATTAAAATAAACACGAGGATAACCTCAAACAGAGACAAATCGATGAGCAACAACCACCGACCACCAATGACAACAGTGTAGTATTACACATCGCCACCAGACAGCGTGCGGCTGTTGAAAAACGCATGGTAAGAAGGCGCTAATTTTTGAACGTCTCCCCGCGAATTACAAACGCTCCCTTCATGCTTGATAATCTCAATCATTTCAAGCAGTAAACGAGGAAAATCCCTTTTTTCCCGACATAAAATTTCAACTTCCTCAAAATTAAAGGTGTGATCTTCCTCCCTCTGGTGTTTGTGAAGGGCAGTCACTTCCTTTTTATCATATTTATCATTTTATAAAAAGGAAGTGACTGCCCTTCACAAACACCAGAGGGAGGAAGATCACACCTTTAATTTTGAGGAAGTTGAAATTTTATGTCGGGAAAAAGGGATTTTCCTCGTTTACTGCTTGAAATGATTGAGATTATCAAGCATGAAGGGAGCGTTTGTAATTCGCGGGGAGACGTTCAAAAATTAGCGCCTTCTTACCATGCGTTTTTCAACAGCCGCACGCTGTCTGGTGGCGATGTGTAATACTACACTGTTGTCATTGGTGGTCGGTGGTTGTTGCTCATCGATTTGTCTCTGTTTGAGGTTATCCTCGTGTTTATTTTAATTTATTTGTCATGTCACGGTCCAGTATGTAGCAGTTAGTACTTTAATTCCTTTCTTTCTTTTTTATTATTCACCACTGAAGAAGGCCAGCGTTTGCGGCCGAAACGTTTGGTTTTTATTAATGTTTTTTAGCCTTGTTCCCACTCTTTAAACAGTGATTATTTATGTGTCTTGGGCTGTTCGTTTTTCATTTTATGTATTATATATATATATATATATATATGTTTCAGCCAATTTTACCGTTTTTATGTCCGACGATCCTGTTTGTAATTTTTGGTTTTCATTTTTGAAATTTTTCTCAACTATTCGTTGGGTTTAATTCTTGGATGAGTTCGGAGATGGTGTAAATCCGACAGTTAGTTTTCGCATTATGAGCCGTGTTTGAGTCGTAAAATGTGTTTTTGAGGTTTATTTTTGCGAGTGTTTGTTTTGAGTATTTTTTTTTTTGGGAAATTTATGTTAGCCGTTTTGTTACGCAACTTTTTTACTCGAGTCATTTTTTCGTTTTTTGCGTTGTAAGCGAGTTATAGTGATGTGTTTTTCGGGTTATTTGGCAGTGTTTTTATATGAAGAAATTGTTTTTTTGTTTCAAAAATTTTAGTATATATCGTGGAGGATGTTTTTAGTTCATATGCTCTTTTCCTTGAATTTCCCTTGTGTTTTACGTGTTTTACGAGCTATTTAGTTTCTTATGGGATTTTACATGTGAAAGACAAGGATGGTGTATTGGTATAATTGCTCGTTCTTTGTTTTACACGTGCACTGTTGCTTAGGTACGTTATTTATTTATTTTCTTGTTTTATCAGCTGCTCTTATTCAGATTTATTCCTCATTAGCGTTACAAAGATTATACATTTTTCTATCTTGGTACTATAATCTTTTTCTTATGGGCATTTTTATTTAAATGCGTTGAACAGCTGATAAAAAAAAAGTTAATAATTCAAAGAAAATCAAAACATAACCTATTTATTAAAATTTGTTAAAAACTTATATAACCTAGCTTTTATTTCTCACTTGCATTGAAAAGATTACACATTTCTCTATTGGTAATATAATCTTTTTCACAATAATATTTTGATTTTGAGCAGCTGATATAATAAAAAATAAAAAATCAACGAAAATTATAACCTATATTTAAATTTGTGAAAAAATGATTTAACCAAGCATGGAATCTACTTCGTCTTACCGGCCTGCCGGGAGGCATTTTTCGTAGCTAAAAGTGAAGCATGGGATTTTCCCGTGCATTATTTATCAGGGCATGAGATGGCAACACCTTACCTGGTTATCCTATCTAATTTACGCTGCTGTCATAGCAATCAGACTGATAACGCTCATCAACTGATCGCATCGACAACAGGATGTTCTAATGGAATTAAGGATGCACATTTCTCGGAAACGGCCGAATTTGAAAGCCTCTTGGATACTACATCAAGATAATGCCAGACCACACACTTCAGTTTGCACTACCAACTTTACGAACAGAAATGGAATTGAGACCATCCGTCATCCACCCTAAAGTCCAAATCTTGCGCCCTGTGACTTTCGGTTATTTCCGGTTCTCGCGCAAAGCATTCCGCGCGGTCGCGTATTCAAATCGAAAGCTGAGATTCAATCCGAGGTTCAAACATTTTTCAACACGATTTCAACGGTCGAATTTAAAAAAAAAAAAAAAAAAACATGATAATGAAGTGGCAGGAACGAGTGAGGAAATTCATCCAGTTCAATGGTCGATACTTTGAAAAAGAAAAGGATTTGGCTGTAGAATCTGAGGGCAAGTGCAGACGAAGCTTATACTTAGCAGTTCCGGTATGAATAAATTTCATTAAAAACACCATAGGGGAATGTTTTTTTATTTTCAATGTGCCATAACTCGGTCAATTGTTGACCGATTTCGCTCATCGTGGGTTCAATCAAAAGCTCCTAAGTTTAAATTTCAAACGCATTCAAGATCAGGTCGATAACTTGTTATGTTCAAAAGTTACAGCATCAGTCTCACTACTTTTGGGACACCCTTGTATATAATTATTTGGGAATTTCTTCCCAACCTACTTTTCATTCGAATATACCTGTCGTGTTCATTTCCGACAAAACTTCCATTAAAAAAGTCTCATTTTTGAGTTGGAAACTCAAAGAGGGATAGATGATAGCTCTAGTCAGGGTCACGTATGATAGAGGGAGAGAGAGAGAGAGAGAGAGAGGAGAGAGAGAGAGAGAGAGAGAGAGAGAGAGAGAGAGAGAGAGAGAGAGAGAGAGAGAGAGAGAGAATTGAATTGAATTGGATTGAATTTATTATACTGACGACAGTAGGACCTTGG